>BTPG01000014.1:0-88538 GCA_036245525.1 Semisulcospira habei | reverse complement strand
ACCACAAGAATCAGCAAAGCCAACCAAGCCTTCGCAATGCTGAAACCCATCTGGAGGACCACAAGCCTGAGCATCCACACCAAGCTCCGTATTTTTAAGAGCAACGTGCTGAGTGTCCTTCTATATGGGTCAGAATGCTGGAAATCCACTACCGCTACGGAACGCAAGCTGGATGTCTTCCAGAAGAAGTGCCTGCGACGGATCATGAAGGTCTTCTGGCCAAACATGATTACAAACGAGGAACTACGGAAGAGAGCAGGCGCAGACAGCATCGCTGAAACCATCGCCACACGGAGATGGAGATGGCTAGGCCACGTTTGCAGAATGTCACCTGTGGCACTGAGATGGACACCACAGGGGAAGAGAAACCGTGGGCGACCAAAGGAGACGTGGCGCCGAACCGTGGAGCGAGAGCTCAAGAACAGAGGCCTTACTCTGCAAACAGCACCCAAAATAGCAGCTGACAGACAAAAGTGGCGCTCCCTTGCCGTCGCCTCAAGCACCAGACGGCGCAGAGAGGACTGAATGAATGATTCAGACACCTCATTTTTACAGAACTCAGCCCAGTAAATCTTTTTGTCTCTCGCCACAATTCTGTTACAGTGTTCTTTAGTTTTCTTCATTTCCCTAAAGTTCTCTTCAGATTTGTTTCTTATCCATTTTTTAAAATGTTCCTTCTTAATATTTACTGCTTCTTACTACATTCCTTATTCCACCAAACATTACCTTTTGATTTTCCTTTGCATTTGCATTCTTTGCACCAAGTTTGGGTTTGAAGTTGTGAATAGTATTTGAGGAAAAAAAAATTATGTCAAAATATAGCTATTCATGATCCCTGTGACCTTGATATTTGTATATGTTCAGAAAGGTCTTGCCACAAGTATACTTGTGCCACGTTTGAAGACTGTGACTTGAACAGTCTCTAAAAAAAAAAAAAAAAAAAAAAAAAGCCAAGTTTTTACCATGAACCACAAGGCATCTCTCTACCAAGCCGAAGTCTGAGACTGGAAATAGTATTTGAGAAAACATTTTGACAAAATATGGCTATGACCATTCTTCGGAGATTCTTATGTTTTGTGGTGGTACTGCTGATGGAAAATGGTTAAGATGACATTGTGTGAGGTTAATGTGTTGATTTGTCATGACATAACAGTTTTTAACCATTCTTGCAGTTCCAGATTAAAAATTAAATCGTTCCTTGAGTGTATTGCAAAGATAACATCTCCATTAGTAAAATGAGCAGTCATCTGCCACCTTGTCAATCTGGATAAGAAAATAAGTAGGTTGAGTCTCAGTGGGTTTAGCAAACCCCCAAATGTGTGAATTCCAGGCTTATGGGCTGGTGTGTTTAATTGTGAATACAGCCAAATTTTGTCTGAAATCTATTTTTTTTTTTAAATTAACAGGCATGAGGGTCCGGACTGCAGTTAAGAGCACTGATTTTGGCACTCTCTGTTCTAGCATGAGACATATGTAATATGTGATTTGGGGGTGTGATCTTCTACTGGCCACAGTTATAATCGTCCACAAAAACTCTTATTTTTCAGTGAAAAATGTCAACTAACTGATGTTTTTGACAGTGTAATAAGCGTTTACAAAGAGTGAAGTGTGGGCTTCAGACATAGCATCATAACTTAAAATTCTGAACTTCCTTCTATTTGCGGGTGTACTTGTGTTCCATGTGTCAAAGAACTAAATACGAAAAATAACACATATTCCAGCATTGGAAAGAAAATAAATAAGGTTTAAACGGAAAAGCTCATGAGTATGACCTCGTGATCTTTGACCTGAGGGGTCATCCCAAATAGTATACACAGGTTTTACTATAAGGTATCTCAGTACAAAGTTTGGGTTGAAAGTAAAAAATAAGTATTTGAGGAAGAACCTTTGTAAAAATATCCCTTCTGTTTTTTACTTATTATTTTATTACCTATTTCTGGACCCCTTGTGAAATCAACCTTTCAGATTGGTCATTGAGATTGAATTGCTTAGAAAGGTTTTGTCAAAAAGCATCTTTGGGCCATGTTTGAAGTCTGTGGCTAAAATAGTCTACAAAAAATTGACAGTTTACCACAGACAACGGACCATCTACGACAGACGATGGATGGCCCAGAATCACTTTTGCAAGTGAACCAAAACTGAATGCACACAGATGACTTATGAGCAGTTTTGGTCACCATAAACATGCACACTTTAGAAGAAAGAACATATGACATTGAGATTGAATTGCTTATAAAGGTTTTGTCACAAAGCATCTTTGGGCCATGTTTGAAGTCTATGGCTAAAATAGTCTACAAAAAATTGACAGTTTACCACAGACAACAGACGGACCATCTACGACGGCCCAGAATCACTTTTGCTATTGCACGTGAACCAAAATTTAATGCATACAGATGACTTATGAGCAGTTTTGATCACCATAAACATGCACACTTTAGAAGAAAGAACATATGACATGCTAAAAATCTATTTTTTACTTTGTCGTATCATGCGAGTTATCGTGGCCTTTAGAATATCATATCTTCTGCGTTCGAAGAATGAGAGCATCTCTAAAAAATCTGTCTGGCACAGTTTCCCCTTTCGCAATATAATTTCCAAAGTAATTTTGTATTGCCTGCTTGTCTAGGTTTTCCGAGTTCCACAAAACACTATCCGCTAACAGTGCGGTGACTTTTTTCACTACACTACTTTTTAGTATCAGTTTCTCGAGAAACTTCCCACAAAGCTTGAACGTAAACAAATGAGATCAAATGTATGATTCCAAAAAAAAAAAAAAAAAGAAAGAAAGAAAACAAAAAAGAGACATCTTAAGACAGCTATTGGACATTAAAGCAAATGCATTACAAGAAATTTTACTTCCACTAACACTTTTTCACTACACTACTTTTTAGTATCGGATTCTTGCCACAAAGTTATTTATGGGCAGCTTTGAAGACTGGCTTGAATGGTCTCTGAGAAAATGCTACAACATTAAAGTTTCACGATGGCCGAGAGACCAATGGCCATAAAACACACGCACTTTTGCTATTGCACACGAGCAACTAAAACAAAAAACAAAGATGACATGAAACAAAATAACAGCTTTCCTAAAAACTTCTTCTTTATTCAGTAGCAGGGCATTTGTTTTATCTACCAAATGACAGCAGCTGATGCATAAATAACTTTTATTAGTTTACAATTATATACTTTCTAGGTCTTTATGAACTATTGCGACAATATTCAGATTGGAAAAGAGCATATAATGCGATAGGCCACAAATCATATAAACAAACATATCTCATCTTTGTATGCCTAAGTCATCAAATCATACATACCAGACTGTGATGTGCAATTTCTTCTACCACTGCGTTCCTGAAAAACAGTGCAAAAGAGCTTGTAGTTGATTACTGAAAAACAACTTCATAATGTCAACTGTATTTAGCTCTGATACAAGAGCCCATGACTGCATGTTCTCATACCAGTGACCTTGACAAAAGGTCACTCAAATGTCAAATGTGCTGAACATACTATGAACATGAGAAACTGAACTCTAAATGCACTCGTCTCTCCCTTTTTTTTTTTCCAGGAGTACAAATCACTGTTCAAAATATTTAGTTGCTGCGACAGTTTTTATTTAGTCAGCAAAAGAGAGCATTCAAGTGCTCGCGAACTTTGCCCCACAGCAGGCTGATATTTCGGGTGTCCCATCTAAATAGTTACTGTTCTTCAGCTTAACAATTATCAAAATCAAGTCATGATCAATCGGATTTAAAAGCCATAATGGCAAAGTCATTGTGGGGCTCACGAGCTTGACCGATACACATCAAACAGGACACTGAAAATTTAAAGTATCTTTCATGAAAGTTCACGTAAGACTTTGTACCTGTGAAATCCACTTTTCTCAAAATTAATGAATTCTTTTCACACTTTTCACACTTTTGCAACACTCATGACCCTTGAAACTGCACCATGCACGAGAAGCTATCTAAGCTAAATTTGATTTGACAGTTTGAGAAAACCATAACAAAAACTGAGCAATTTTACACAAAATAGACACTTTTCACACATTAAATGTAACACTGACCTTTATGAGCAGTCATCCTAATTAATAAACAAGATTTTGTCATCAGGTATCCTTTTACCAAGTTCTAAGTCCCAAGCTTAGAACAGTATTTGAGAAAAACAACATGACATTTTTTACTCATTTCTTGACCCTCTGAAACCCTGAACTTTGAGATAGGTCACTAAAATTGTTGACAGTTGACAGACAGCAGATACACAGACTCACTGTTGAATCACACGAGCCAGAAATGATACTAAGGCTGCTGTATACCCCTCTTCCTGACATTATTACTTAAAATCAATGTGTCACTTGTCTGGACACTATGTTTTAGAAGTACAACACTATTCATTTGTTCACCGACATATTTTATTAAATAAAACTGAGTGATACTGATGATTTTGGCATGGCCTAGAAAAGTTTATAAGCACAAGAGGTACAAATACTGAATATGCTTACATGCACGTCCAAATGACCCCAAGTAAGGGCTGACAATTTGTTAGGACATTCTTTAGGAGTCGCTTCCCGTTAATTTTGGTACCATTTTTTTTTTTTCTGTGTCCTGAAATGAAAATATATATAGTGATATAGTGATATCTGCCCTTCAAAAAGCCTTTTTGGTCTTGAAAACCAGTTCCAGACGTCCTTATAACTTATTTAGTTTTTCAAAAATCTTATATCCTCTTTCATTCTGCTCAACAAAGCCGATTGCATACCCCTTGCTTTTGTGTTAATGACACCTGGCCATGACGGAAACCATAATTTATAGATCTCACCAGAAAATGACCAATATCAATCCAGAAGAACATACACCTTTTGGCAAGTGCATTGTGATTTACAGCTGGGTTGTCAGCATTGTTGTCATGTTCACCTTTTTCATCATAATCATCGGCGCGTAGCACGGTTGTGTAGCCAGAGACCGACTGTTATGACCTACATAAAAGTAAAAATGCATTATAATAATACCTTAATATCCTGCTGATAAAATTGCAGTATAATGATGCTTCACTATTCTTTATTAGGAAATAGCAAACAGAACATTGCATGTAACCGTTCTGTCAGTCCAACAGTTTTAAATAGAACAGTACTGTGTGCTGCTGAAAAATGTAACAGTACTGTGTATTTATGCACTACAACAATTGTAATACACTTTCATGCTCCCAAACTTCCATGTGTAAGGTCAGCTTAAATTTGCTATCATTTGTAGAGTACGTGTTTGCTCGTTAAAACTGCCAGACTGGAACTTTGACAATATCATAATGAACTGACCAGAAAAGCTGACCAGGAGAATTATAATCAATATACAACAATCAGAAAAAATGTTTTTTTTTTTTTTTTTAAATTACCTGACAGGCTCTTGGTGGTTCAAGCCTAAGACCACATCGCAAACAATGCCACTTTCTCTTTGCTCCTCTGATGCAGCGCTCAATGGTCGTTCTGTGTGCAAAATTGTAGTTTCTTTCGCTTTGGATGGCTGTGTGTGTAGGGGGGACACAACCTTAATGACACAGCAACTGTGTACATAACAAATCTAAGAAGCTGAGGGCAACAACAATGACAATCATACAGTATATACATATATAGAAACACTGTGGAATTTACCAATTAAAACAGTTTCAGTGGCTCATTTTCTAAATCGGGATACTCCAGATGGCATTACGAATGTCACTACATCATGAGAATGACCCATATTCTGCACCTTGTCAAACCTGGCTTTTTGGGTTTTGCAGGCAGTGTCATGTTCTCGATGTATCTTGATACCGCACTACTGGTGCTAGTGTTTTCTTGCGCCAGGATGGTGTAATTTGCGACAGTGAGGTACCCACCACATTCTTCATCACAGACTTTTTTTTTATAGCTCTAGCTTCTATAGCTTTCATGTGAGTCCTCCACGTGAATTCAGTTATTTATTTGTTGCCAGTAAAGTCTGTCTTTGTTAGTGGAAGGTCTCCAGTTTCAAGGTGACCTCTTCGGCCATCTGATTGAAAGAGATGTTCTAGCTCAGTTTGAGTGGCCACCTTTTAGTCCAGCTGCCGACTCTATTGGCAGCATCCTGGATGCAGTATGCTATTTCTCTATGTTGCTGCGCTCCACACTGCAAAGTCATCCGCATGGAGGATGTTCGAGTCGAACTTTATAACATAGGGGTAGAGTAACAAAATCAACCACTGTGTCACTTACAGTGATCCTCCTCAGACTGACACAGGTTACATCTCCTTCCTGTCAAACCTCATCTGGAATATCATGGAGAGACATCAGGTAACCTGCACATTTCATATTGTGCTGCCTTGCAAAAACAGGACGCTCCCTGGTCGCCAAGAGACGTATGTGGTGAAATTTTCTGCAGCCAGCAACTGTTGCGACACTGCTCGACTTCACAGTGCGGACAACATCCGACTCCACCAGGTACACAAACTTCCTTGTCTTATTTTGACAGGAACCTTGTGTACAAGAGACAGGCAGTGTTACCACGCAGTACTGATACAAAGAGCCCCTGTGGCCAGGTCTCTTGTGACTGCCCTCTTAATCGCACCGCCTGACCAGTCACTGTCATTCTTGCTGTGCCTGGAGCCACAATACCTTTTCAATAGTCACCCATGCACAGACATCCTTGAAAACAAGAGTATAATGGCAGCTTCGATTTGAATTGTGCTGCACTGGCCAAGATCACCTCCTTAGAACCGGTCTCAAGTCTGCACGGCTGACGGCGGCATCTCTACCACTCTGTCAATGCAGACCTGGGATATGTGTGTACAAGATCATCACTGAAGAAGGCGATCTCGTCCCTCTTCAGCTCTGGACAGTGCGTGCATCTGTAATAAATCACAACAGAAAAAAAAGTTACCCAATGGGCACTCTTGCATAATCGTTTTACTCCACCATTAGCGGGTAGGCATTTTATAAAACAAAGAGACAAACTAACGCACAATAATACCTTGGTGTCGAGAAAATGTTGTGTCGAATGTCAAAATTACAACAAACGCCTTTGTTGTAGGAAAGCAAGGAAACCATTTCTCTGTTTTGACGTAAGCTACGATTAATTGTTCTGTTGTCAAAATACCATTTCCCTCGGCTTACTGTTGACGTGCAAATGACCAAAATTAAATGAACGACAAAACCTGCTTTGGATATATTAATTTTGTATAATATACTGCACGTTTTGGTGTCGGTCGTCAAACAAGTGTTGCACGTCAACACAAGCAATATGACAGTTCTGCATCAACAGCGAAACTAGTGCGAAATGCATGCGACCACAAGCCGTGTGTACCGGACGTGAATACCATCGATATTTGCGATATCTTTGAAATGAAAAGGAAATTTTGGGGCTTTATATCCAAAATTGGCATTTTACACACATTTGCTGAATTCTTTTGAGGGATCACCCAAATTAATATGCATAGATAGGTCTTACCATCAGAGTGTACAGACAAACACAACGGCACCTAGACAGTTACCATCAGCTGTCCAGACAAGAGCAGGTGAGCATCTTCCGTCTGAGGACCGCTTCCACCTCGTGCCATCTTTTAATACAAAACTGTCTAATATTAAACCAAAACTTGCAAAAATGAATAAATTGTAAAATAGTGGAAACTGCGCGATCGGAAGAAATGTTGTTTTAAAGTCCTTATTTCTTTTCAGTTTTTACACCTTTTTATCAAAGAAATTAACACGGTGATGTTAATAACTTCATCTGGGGAGAGAAACTAGTTCTTTTCACGTTATCCCTATAACGTGACAAGAACTACAGTTTCTAGACAGTATGAATCAGGAGGGCTCAAGGATTATTGAAGCATTAAACTGGAGCCTTTTAATCGCATCTCTTTATGATAGTATTAAACAGTTTAATACTATCTACAAAGTTTAGAGATGAAAAATTCTTTCTGGAAGAAAAGCAGCAGATATTTTAGAAAAATATAATAATCTTTTTGCCCTAGTAGCGGAACCATTGTTTTTCAATTCACATCTGTTAAGAAAAGATTCATTGAAGTTTTTTGACGGGTTTCAAAAATGTTTGGAGATGTAATGTCAGTTTTGAAGTGTTTTGTGAATGTTATGGTGCAAATGTTTCTTTTCTTGATTACTATAGCGAAAAGAGTGCTGTAAAAAAAAGTACAAAAAGAAAATTACAAATATGGACGGATGCATTTGATGTAATCGATATTAATTGATGTAACCCTTAAGCACAAAAAAGTACGATGTGTTCGTACAATGTTTTCGTAAATCTACGTGCATCAAAAAATGGAAAAAGAAATATAATGATGATTTAAAGCGGAAATGAAAATTATTTAATGTTAAAAGGCAACGAGTTCCAGACAGAACTACCTGAAAATAGGACAAAATGTCAGTGGGGCGGGGTAAATGAAGCAAGACATTCCTCTTGTTAAACTGATGTTTAGGTCTGAAGTTAAATAGCCTTCGGGGGGCTTGATAATTAAATAGATTGTGCGCATTTGTTAAATCGGAGTTGTTTTTTTCAGAAAAAAAAAAACAGGCCAAGGGATTTTATTTTTTCGCCTATGAAAATAGAGTTTCAAGTAATGTTTTTAACTGTTTATTTTTTATTTTTTAATATGAAGTTCCCTGCATTTGTCTTACTGACAAAGAACTCTAGGCGGAGACCGAACCATCTTCAGCAAGCAGGTCGATATCAAAATCGCTAGAAGGTCTGTTGTTATGTTGTTGCACCGTATCCATTATGGTGACAAAATCATCATACCATGAGAATGTGGCTGAAGGGGTGCGATAAATTAATCCTATTAGCGTGTGGGTGGGGGGGGGGGGGGAGATTTGTCACATTGCAGTTTTCTACAAAATATAGAATAGTTATGAATGTACATCGAGTCGTCACTAATATGTCCTCCGTAAATCCAGATATATGAAAGGGTTCGGGTTCTGAAAGTAAAACAGTGTTGTATAATGTTAAATGTTAAGGTGCCCTATTCGTAAATCTCGCTTTTTGAGAGAACTCTGGTGTACATTTGGGCTAGAAGCAGAGGCAGACAGACAGTGAGAGAGAGACAATCATCATGAGGATTTAATTCCAAAGTCTACCGTACTATTGCGTTTATCTGTTAGGAACATTCGGAGGTTCATATTTTAGGCTTATTAAGCTGATCCATTTCCCTCCTCTTTAAGCCAACCTCTTATATTCTAAAATGTTTAATTATCACTGAAAACGTTCTAGAGGTAATGAACATTCAAAATCTCTCCTTTATTTTTTTAGCAAAATATCTAGTAAAAAATAAGAAAAATTACGTATTCCAGTGTGGATCAACCTGTTTTTTTTTTTGTGAAACCCCCGTTTTCTCGCCAATGTAACTAATATATATATATGCCTTGATATTATTTTTTATGTTACTCGACCACATATAGTAGAGCACTTTCTTTTTTGTGTATGTGTATTTCTTCTAGACTACTTCCTAAGTTTCAGAAAAAGACATGGCAAGGGATGTAGATGATGGCCTGTGTATTTTTCTGTGGGCTGGAGACTGGGTGCCTGAGAGGCGAGGGCAAGTGATCTAACTGTTTGTCTGTCCAGCGCTAATTACCTCAAGCTTGTCCGTCCTCAAAAGCGGGCTGTAGTCGCTGTCACATACAAACACACACACACACACACACACACACACACACACACACACACACAACACACACACACACACACACACACACAAACACACACACACACACACACACACGCACACACACACAACACAAACACATGGCTCTTTGGCGCCCAAAAGACCTTCTCTAGCAAGGTTTGACGTGATGTCATTTTTATCTTGATGCTTCTTTGCCAGAATTCTGGGCCCGCACGCCAACATATCGTCGTGTGCATTCTCCGGAATGCACTTCGACCAGCCCCAGTTTAAAGTCTACCGTATTTTTAATACAGTAGGCAAAAAAAAAAAAAAAAAAAAAGTCCTCTACTTAAGGATATGTCAGATGGGGGCTGAGTTTTCAAAAACAAAAACACAGCTGTTTTGAAAACACGCCTTATGACATGGCACACAAAACTGTTTTTGAAAACAGTTTCCTACAGCTTCCAGAATTTTTAACCGATCCTAAAATCTCGCAACTTTTTCGAAAAACAATGTTGCTAGAACCAATCAATATGAAAGAAAAGATCACGTGACGGCCATTTTCGTGCACAACAAGGACCTTTCACAACTCCCTTAACCAAAAGGTCGTCTCTTGCTGAAACCACTTTGTATCCATGCTGCTTTTACTGGTGCGGATCTTGCGCTTTCGATTTACAAGGATTTCCCAAACACTTTGTTATAGCTTTTTTAAAAATAAAATTTGGGTTGGGTGGCTGAGGGGTCCGGGACCCCGGTAAAAAAAAACCTCCTCCCAGATCCGCCCCTGACGTATGAAACGTTTGTAGTTCGGGTTTATAAAATAAATGGTTCTTTTTTTTTTCTTTTTTTTAACAGTTCCAACAGTACTTTATTTTCACGATGCACTTTTTGCACAATGCATCCACACTTTGAAATGCATCTATTCTTTGATACAATGCTCGCACATATTACCTAAAACTCTCTTTTATACTATCACCATTTTATCACAAATTGCTAGAATAATCCGGCAAATTACATAACTCAGCCAATCAGAAAAGCAAACGTAACCAAAATCATTAATATTTTTTTTATTTTTTATTTTTATCATGATTTGATCTGCAACTGAAATAAGCATCAAGTTAAACAACAATATAAAGGAGAACAATCGACATATTACACGATAAAGTATTTAAATGAAACACCATGACCAACAAACACACTATTACAAAACATTGCTAGCCAGACATATTACGTATCATGGTCAACCTACACCATCTGGTCACAAAACTAACCATTTGTCAGTATGTCTGTCACAAACTAACCATATCGCTGTTTTTCATTGAGCGTGGGCGATTAATATTTCTATACTTAAAAGTGTCCTTATCAACATTCGAAACAACATTCCAATCACCCCCTATGATGACATATTGGTCGTCTAGGTTTTCTATTTCCTTAAATACAGTGTCAAAAAAGGATGGGCAGTCAACATTACTAGGACCATAAACATTTACGACAGTCATCCGTTATCTGCTATTTCAATGTCAAATACTATGTACACCTATGTCTTTGAAATTCAGTACATCTTTCCTGTTTTCATGCTGACCTAAGCCGTTCGCGTTAAAAGTACATATTTTCAGTTGACTTGACATGCCGTGTGCCCACCATTCGCGGGGCCGCTCGGTATAACTATATTCCATACCTGTTTCATTACTTATTCCTTGTTAATTCCTCAATTTCCTAAGCTTTGTGCGAGCACGCTTAGTGCGAGCGGTGTAGAACTACATTCCTTGTAAATAGCATTTTTGTACTTGGGGTACACATTAGACTTAATAGTGTGTAGTGTGTATATATGGAATATAGTTATACCGAGCGGCCCCGCGAATGGTGGGCACACGGCATGGGACACACAACCTCGTGTCACTGGTTCACGGATGAGCTCCCACTGTTTCAACCTCGCTAGCACAAAAGGCCATGGTAAAATCCATAGCATAGGGTGAAGACTGTACACAGGTACCCTGTCTGGCCATTACCAAAAGCTCAAAACTGCCTCTGCGAATCGCGCTGTTAACGAGCTTCGCCTTAGAATGGGCGCATGCGCGACCCAGTGTCTGCAATCACATATTGTAACATGTGTTTGACATGCATTACCGGTGGATATAGTCGTTCTTTCAAGGTGGTTTCTTCGCTCAGACTATCATTTTCCATTGTGAACTCGGCAAGATGATAGAATACCACCCCAAGCTGTAGAGCTAAACGTAGCGGCCTGAGAAGGGCCACTGTGACTACGAGCGTGCCGTGCAGACTGCCACGCCCCCCAAAAGCAGACCCCTGGCCTCCACGTCCACGTCCACCCCTCCAAGTGTGACGTATGCGTCCCGCAAAACTTTCGGGAGTGGAGGCAGAGGCAGCGGCCATGTCAATCTCCCGATTTTGTCAACCTGCACGATCTGGAGATCTTTGCCCAGTCTTGACTGCACTGAAACAGTGCATAGCTCTCACGAGTTAAGTCCTAAACGTGCCTTTCATTTTTTTTCTTATTACGCATCACCAGTTGGGTAACCTTCCTGGAACAGAAGCGGACAATCACTGGCCTTATGCTGCCCGATTGTTTTTTCCCCAGCCGATGACGCCTCAACGTCACTTGTTTTTATATCTCTCAGGCCTAGCTTGTCGTGGATCATTTCAGCACCTTATTCTACACCGCCTCAGCTGACTCTATCTCTCGGACGTTATTTCTCCTCGTTTAATGTTCGAGGTCGACCACACGTTTGTGTGCGAGCGCCGCTTGGTGTTTCGCTTAGCTGCGCCTCTCTCTCCTTCATACTGCCAATTACTTTTTTCAGTTGGTCGTTTTCAATGTGAAGTTCCATTATCTTTCCATTAAGCTCATCCACCGTCGAGCTTCAATGTCGATTTTTTAGACAAACTCCGAATCTTGTGCAGAAGGACAGCATTAGAAGTCCCTTCTCTATGAGATATGTCCTCGCTGTCAATGGTCCTACCTTTTCTCTTTGACTTGATTCTGATGTTGAATTATCTAGTATTGAAAAAGCCTACAAGGATAAAATAGCCAACAAAGCATGTCCAACGTCGTGACTTTTGATCGAATCACCATTTCATGTTTTAAAATCCAAATTGAAGAGAACAACGGGCTGTTGTGTGAGGAAGTTTACAGAACATGACGTGAAAATACGCTGTTGTGACCGGAACAAATTACCCCAAAAACAAACAAACAAACAAAAAATCAAGATGGGATGAACCATAACAACAAAGTCCCTTCTCTATGAGATATGTCCTCGCTGTCAATGGTCCTACCTTTTCTCTTTGACTTGATTCTGATGTTGAATTATCTAGTATTGAAAAAGACTTCAGTGAGTATCTCATAGAGAAGGGACTTTGTTGCTATGGTTCATCCCATCCCAGGGGCATACGCGTCATTTGTCATGACGTAAGTTTTAGTTTTTACGTAATTTTATATTTTAACTGATACGAGTTTCGCTTTCACTTTATAGGCGACAAATGGCGACATTACCGGGTAAGTATGGCCATACAGAAAGACCAGTAAAAGACAAAGAAGGCAAGCCTATTGCAGACAGAGCAGACCAACTCGACAGATGGGCCGAGTATTTTGAAGAGTTACTGAACAGACCTAGTCCACCCGACCCCCACGACATCCAGCCGGCAGAGACCGACAGACCCAGCCGGGAAGAGATCAGAAAAGCAGTGGCATTTTTGAAGAATGGCAAAGCAGCAGGGCCAGATGGCATCCCAGCGGAGTCTCTGAAAGCAGACCTAGAGACAACAGTTGAGATGCTGTACCCACTGTTTGGAAAGATCTGGGAAGAGGAGGTGATGCCAGCTGACTGGAAGGAGGGGTACCTAATCAAGCTTCCCAAGAAAGGCGACCTCAGCAAGTGTTCCAACTACAGAGGAATCACCTTGCTGTCAGTACCAGGAAAGGTCTTCAACAGGATCATCCTAGAGAGAATGAAGAGCTCCGTTGACCCCCAGCTGAGAGACCAGCAAGCAGGATTCAGGAAGAACCGATCATGTACAGACCAGATCGCCACTCTCCGCATCATCGTGGAACAGTCTCTGGAGTGGAGCTCCCCGCTGTACGTCAACTTTGTGGATTATGAGAAAGCATTTGACAGCGTGGACCGAGAGACTCTGTGGAAACTCCTACGACACTACGGTGTACCCACAAAGCTCGTCCGCCTGATCAAGAGCAGCTATGATGGCATGACATGTCGCGTGATCCACGAAGGGCAGTTCACCAGAGAGCTCCAGGTCAGAACTGGTGTCAGGCAGGGGTGTCTGCTGTCTCCGTTCCTCTTCCTACTGGCCATAGACTGGGTCATGAAGATGACCACAGAGAACAGACGAAGTGGAATACAGTGGACACTGTGGACACAGCTTGACGACCTCGATTTTGCAGATGACTTGGCATTACTGTCCCACACTCATCAACAAATGCAGGACAAGACCACGAGGCTTGCTGACATCTCGTCCCAAGTGGGCCTCACCATTCACAAACAGAAAACAAAGACAATGAGGCTGAACGCAACCAGGGAAGAACCTGTCTTGCTTGCTGGCACCCCGTTGGAGGAGGTGGAGTCCTTCACCTATCTCGGGAGCATCATAGACAAAAAAAGGCGGCACTGATGCAGATGTCAGAGCACGAATCGGTAAAGCCAGAGCAGCCTTTCTCCAGTTGAAAAAAGTGTGGAGTTCCAGAGAGCTGTCACAACATACCAAAGTCCGGATTTTCAACTCCAATGTAAAAGCAGTTCTCCTATATGGAGCAGGGACATGGAGATTGACAAAAACCACAGTCAACAGAGTACAGACCTTCATGAACAGTTGCCTTAGAAGAATTTTGAAAATCCACTGGCCAGAGAAGATCAGCAACGTCAGACTCTGGGAGAGAACAGAGCAGATAACAGCAGAGAATGAAATTGGGCGAAGAAGATGGGGATGGATCGGTCACAGTCTGAGAAAGCCAGCTTCCAGTATCACTAGGCAGGCATTGTCATGGAACCCCCAGGGAAAGAGGAAAGAGGTAGGCCGAGAAACTCCTGGCGTCGAGACCTCCAAGCAGACATCAAGAGACTGGGAACCACCTGGAGTAGAATCGAAGGAGAAGCACAGGACAGGAGTTGCTGGAGGTCTCTCGTCGACGGCCTATACCCGGGTAGGGGTGACAGGCGTAAGTAAGTAAGTAATCACCTTCTTGAATGGGGCAGGGATAAGTTTTCTCTTCTTCTCAATTTTCTCAAGATATGTCAGACCTGGTAATGGACAGCCTTCCACTTTTTTCTGTCCCCGTCACTGTCAAATATGGCGAATATTCCGTTGGTGGAAAACCTGGATGTTTGCTGCACATTGATTTGGATGACCCATTGGAAAGGTAAAGAGATCAACAAATAGGGTTACAAATAGCTATTGTTTGACAAAATAGTGTGTTTTGTTTCTCAAATACTGTTTACACCTTCCATCCCAACTCAGGTACAGAGATGCATGTGAATTTGGATGACCACACATGAAAGGTCGAGGTTCATAAGAAATCGGCAGTGTTCTTTTTAAAGGAGCACGACCGACCTTTCTTAATGCTTCAGTTCGCAAAAAGCTTTTACTTGGCTTCATACATGCCCACTTAGACAGGTGACCACCCTATTGTCCCACCAAATGCTTTCTTTCGTCCGTTCAAAGCGAAAGAGGCCACCGGAATCGTGAAGCTGGACCCGGTCAAAAGTTTGCTTCCGATAGACGATGGTAGCTGACGTCATAACTATTCTATACGACCTTTGGTCATCTGCATAATTATAACCAATCAGAGACAAGATGGCGGATGAACCAGCGAAGAAAGAAAAGGAAGTATCATCGAGTCGCGCCGAAACTGACAGACTCGGAATTGAAGAGGAGAAAGAGGAAGCGAAACAAGATGATCCCCCGAATAAGTAAAATTGACATCAGTCAACGGAAGTTGGACAGGTGCACAATGTATACACGTGTTCATTCACTTGATTCAGAGAGTCCCGTAGTGTTGCAGCTTTGAGGGTGCATTGTCGGTTCCAATTATGCTTTATGTAGACTTCGATGTGTTAGTTGTGAAATTGATCGCACTGCAGAATTGGGTATAAATGTTCTTCTGTAATAGTGCCTGTTTTCGAAGGGTAAAAGATCAAAGACCTGTCAAACTTGGCACTGTGGGATCAAAGGTCAAACGTCAGCATGGACTCGCTTGCTAGCGCCGCACGCATGCTATATGTGCACTATGCACGATCGTAGTACAATACTAGCTTCATTTAGCCTTGTATATATCAGATAATACCCCCATTCCCCCCCTTCCCCCAATACCATCAAGCCTAAACTACATTAGCATCTCCACCACCCCTATCCCTAGCTAGTCTAAATGTCACAGGAAAAATAAAATGGAATTAAGTGAGCCCAGCATTGTGATTTTGGCAGCATATCGAGTAAGAAATTTTATTCTACTTTTTTAGTGACAACTTATGTCAAAGGGATGCCGGAGAACATCAGTACACTGTCACATGTGTATATCACACACACTTGTCTCCATTTCAGCAGCAGGCATGCTGATCTACATCATAGTGTCAAATACGTTGGACAAGTTTTAGCATAATGTGTATTTATCTTTATGTAAATTGTATTGTGTAATGCAACACAGGGGCGGATCTGTGCGGCCCCCCCCTCCTTGCAATAAAAAAAAAAGTTTAAAAAAACAAAGACCCTTTTGGTGGTGTGTGTTTGGCCCCATCCCCACCCAATGAGTTTCTGGCGCTACCCCCCCCCCCCCCCCCCCCCCCCGCTGTTTGATATTGTGGTGAGATACACAGGCCTTCTTTCCCCCCCCCCCCCCCAGCACTTCACCCACGCCTGTTTGATTTTTGGGCCACTGGATGAAGGTCTAGCATCTTGTTTTGTTGTTGTCAGGTGAGCAAAACGTTGGACCACACCCACCACCCCTACCCCTCTAAGGTAACGGATCCGCCCCTGCAACATACATAATCACCCTCACAGTTGAGTATTGAAACACTGACATTGTGGTGTGGTGCCCCAAGTAGGTAAATTGGTATACCATTGCAATCAATGCAGCACATAAAATATTATGGTTTCTGTACATTGTATTATAGCTATGAAGCTACAAAGACATCATGTGCAGTAAGTGTGGTTCATGCCCCGAGTGCAGCTGCAGGTGTGGCTGTCAGGTGAGCATATTTGAACCTTGTGAATGTTCAGTAGCAGAAATTTAGTCTTAATATGACATTGATGCAAATAACACCGAAGAGATATTTTGTGGCAGCAAGATATGCACGTATGCAAAGAGGGGAGATGAGTGCGTGGGGTTATTAGGGTAATTTTTGAACCTGATCTCATGGCTTGACTTCGCGAACGAAGATTCTATAGGGCTTGCCCACGTCGTCTGCAGGCATTTTCGTGACTGCGGACGCCAATCCGGGACAGACAGGTTCGACCGCAGTGTCTGGTCAAGGTTCTGAGTTAAGACAACTCTGTTTTTTTCTCCTGAGCCGCTTGTCCTTGAGGTTAGCTCTGCGAGAGTCCTCAAAGGAGAACGGCTGCCTTGTGAATGGTGGAGCGCCAGGTGTCACGGTCCGCAGCAAGCGAAGACCCCTGGCGGTGGTCGATTTACTTACTTACTTACTTACTTACGCCTGTCACCCCTACCCGAGTATAGGCCGTCGACGAGAGACCTCCAGCAACTCCTGTCCTGTGCTTCTCCTTCGATTCTACTCCAGGTGGTTCCCAGTCTCTTGATGTCTGCTTGGAGGTCTCGACGCTTGGAGGTGTTTCTCGGCCTACCTCTTTTCCTCTTTCTCTGGGGGTTCCATGACAATGCCTGCCTAGTGATACTGGAAGCTGGCTTTCTCAGACTGTGACCGATCCATCCCCATCTTCTTCGCCCAATTTCATTCTCTGCTGTTATCTGCTCTGTTTTCTCCCAGAGTCTGACGTTGCTGATCTTCTCTGGCCAGTGGATTTTCAAAATTCTTCTAAGGCAACTGTTCATGAAGGTCTGTTGACTGTGGTTTTTGTCAATCTCCAAGTCTCTGCTCCATATAGGAGAACTGCTTTTACATTGGAGTTGAAAATCCGGACTTTGGTATGTTGTGACAGCTCTCTGGAACTCCACACCCGACAATCTTCTGGTAATGTCGTAGAGCTGTTTCATGTTGCCGCTGCCTGCTGCCTTTTATGCCTCTGCTGCCAGGCTGTCTGTGTATGCCCTCTTGTCTGCCATGATACTCCTCTTCACCTCGCGGTTGGCTCCCCTGTGCCCTTACTTTGGCTGCTCTCGTGCGACTGTTGTTGACCGCTGCTTTCTTCTGCTTCCTCGCTTCTATCTTCTTCAAGGTCTGTGCCGACAGCCAGTCCTTGTGGTGGTGTTTCCTGAACCCTACAGTGTCTTTGCAGGTTGAGTTCAGCGCCTCTCTAACTGCCTTCCACAGCTGCTCTGTGGTGACCGCCTCCTCTTCATTTACTAGCTCCTGTAGCGCTTGAACCCGGTTGGACAGCACCAGTTTGAACTCTTCTCTAACTCCAGTTTCTCTCAGGAGGCCTACATTATAGCGCTGTCTTCTTGTTGTCTCTGTGCGGCTTTTCTTTAGCTTGAGCTTCATTCTTAAGGTAAGCAGATGGTGGTCTGAGGCGACATCTGCTCCCCTCCTCACTCGAACATCTTGAAGGGATCTTCTAAATTTCTTGCTAATGCAGATATGGTCTATTTGGTTCTCTGTTGTATGGTCAGGTGAGACCCAAGTTGCTTTGTGTATTCTTCTGTGTGGGAAGATGCTGCCATCCAATGACAAGTCGGCTTATAGCACAAAAGTCTACAAACCGTTCTCACTCATCTCCGAGCCTAGTCCCTGTCTCCCCATCACCTCTTCGTATCCGGTGTTGTCCTCCCCTATTTTGGCATTAAAATCGCCCATGACGATGGTGATGTCTCGCTCCGCACATTTGTCCACGGCACTCTGGAGTCGGTCGTAGAACTCTTGTTTCTCTTCCTCGTCACTGTCATTGTTGGGCGCATAACACTGGATGACGTTCAGCTTGAGCTTTTTCTTAGTTCTAAAGGCTGCTGTTATAATTCTTGGCCCAAGAGGTTCCCAGCCCATCAGCGCTCTCTGTGCCACTGGTGACAGCATGAGTGCTACTCCTTCTGTATGGGGGGCATTCTCCTCTTCATGACCTGAATACAGAATCATCTCCCCACTTAACAGCCTTTTCTGGCCAGACTGCGTCCATCTGGCTTCACTGATGCCTAGCAGGGAAAGGTTGTACTTTTGCATTTCCGCTGCTATCTGGGCGGCCTTGCCGCTCTGGTACATGGTCTTGACGTTCCATGTGCCCATGGTTGTATCCCTGGATAGAGAGAGGCGGCTCGGTCCTGTGGCTTCCGAAGACTTCCGGCTTTCACCACAGGACGTCATAAGTCTTCTCCAGGAAAGGAATTACTGTTAATCTTTTCGTCGGCGTTTTTGTAGCTATTTCCTTTTTTGCAGGGTGGGGAAGCTACCCCCACGCCCAACCCCCTTACTAGGAGGACCAGGGGTTTTCTGTCGGGGTCACCTTCCCTTAGACCATGTTGGTTCACGGCACCTTATTTCATTCGGTGCACCCCTCTCACGAGGGACCCCCTATCCACCACCCAGGGGACGCGCCTCAACGCCGTATGGTCCCAGCGCGAGGGTGGTCGATTTGGCAGGCACTAAATGACTTCTTGAGACCATCTTTGTATCTCTTCTTTGGTGCCCCTCTGTCTCGGTGTCCAGTGGCGAGCTCGCCAAACAGAGTGATCTTGGGTAGGTGATGATCCTCCATCCTGGAGACGTGCCCCGCCCAGCGAAGCTGTGTCCGCAGCAGCAAAGCCTCGATGCTCAAAGTTTCCGCCTGTTCAAAGACCTCGACGTTGGTGACATAGTCACTCCAGTGATTGCTGAGTACGCAGGCAGCGGTGCTGAAAGCGTTCGAGGAGTCGTAGTTGGCTGCGGTGGAGGGCCCAGGACTCTGAACCGTACAGCAGGGTGGTGAGGACGACAGCTCTGTACACGCTGATCTTGGTGCCTTTTTCTCAGCTGTTGATTGTGCCACACCCGCTTGAATAGTCGTCCGAAAGCACTGTTCGCTTTTGCCAGCCTGTTGTCCAGCTCCTTGTCCAGCTTGGCGTCTGACGTGATGATGCAGTCGAGGTAGGTAAACTGGTGTACAGACTTCAGTTCGGACTCGCCGATGGTGATGTGGGGAGGGCGATGCTCTTCCTTGGGTGCTGGCTGATGAAGGACCTCTGTCTTTTTCAGACTGACCTCGTCCAAAAAGCTGGGCGGCATCTGCGAAGCAGGACGTAATGCGCTGCAAGGCTCTCTCTGTGTGTGCAACGAGGGCAGCGTCATCAGCAAAGAGCAGCTCACGAATCAGTTGGTCTAGGGTTTTCGTGTGGGCCTGCAGTCGTATGAGGTTGAACAGGCTGCCATCGAGACGATACCTGATGTACACTGGTGTCGTCATCGTCGAGGTCCACTGTGGCCTGCTTCAACATCGTGCTGAAGGAGATGGTGAAGAGGGTCGGTGCCAGCACGCAGCCTTGCTTCACGCCGTTGCGAATGGGGAATGGTTCTGGGAGGTCACTGTTTAGTCTGACCTGGCCTTGCTGGTCCTCGTGGAGCTGGACCGATCATGTTGAGAGAAAAGCGTGCGCATGCGTGTGCGAGTTGTGAGTGCGCGCTTAGAGTTATAATTATTATAAGATAAGCGCATTATAAATACCGTAATTATTATATTATTATTAAATGATCGCAGACTTTTATACTCAATGTGTATACTTTGTTAAGAAAACTGAAAACAAAAATATATAAAGAGAGGAGTATGACGTAAGCAATTTTTTGGATCATTTTGTGTTCCTATGTGTACTGGTAAAATAAGGGGTAGGGCAGCAGATTCAGCCACTGTGGACCTAAATGCATCACATCATCATAAAATCAGATTGGGAGTAATTAAATATCCTAACCAATAAAACCTAAAATCAGTTGTATACAAAATTTCTGACGGCATAGGAAACATTATTTTATTGTGTTTTTTTAATTTCGCGGAATGGCCATTTACTGGGTGCACAAATACCATCACTGTGAGCCACAGCTTCAATATATTTTCATTCTGTTTTTGCTGAGGACGCAGAAGGTATGCCTTAACATAATATTGCCTGATTTGGGCTCCTGTGATAAATTCTGGTTTATTTAGAGGAAAATGTTTCTCAAGCTCACTTTAGGACCCACAAAGAGCTATATCTCTGGTGTGTTTCCTAAGGATTTTATGGGAAACATCTCTTAAATATCTTACGACATTCTAAGGTACACATTGAAACCCATCTTATTGAGTATTGTGGGGGAGGGGGGGGGGGGGGGTGCACGGTAGCCAAGACTGGCTTTTATATAGTACATGTACGTATTTTCCCCAGCCCCAAAAGTTATAATTTAATGGAGTTTGGTTGAAACACTGCTCAGTTGTCAAAATCTTTTCGAGTAATCAGAATTGTCAGCTACCCTTTTTGTGACTGCATCGCTCACGAGATCTAGAAAGTGGGAGAGAAGGAATGACAGACCTATGTTTTTGAGCCTTTCACTGAACACAGCCTACTGCATATAGCAATAGGGACTACCCACAGGCGCCCCGCAATCCGCTGGAGAATATCCTGTATTCCCAAACAGATTTTGGACCTGCTGGGGGGGGGGGGGGAGGGGGGGGGGGGGGGGGCTCTTTGGGTAGGCGTACGGTGTAAACTGAAAATTGCAAACTCAATGCATGTACTAAACGCCGCCTCCATTTTATTGCATCCCTATAAAGCTGTATGAGGTGGTTGCAGAATATTTTTGAAAATGCAACACCTAGGTAATTTTGTGATGCAATTATTTGTTACTTTTAACAAAGCCAAAAATGCACTCATAATAAATAATAATAATTACGGTATTTATAATGCGCTTATCTTATAATCCGCTGACGATCTCCAAGATAGACAAATCTAGCAGTTTTGCAAAAAAACTGCCGCCGGCTGCGGACCGGGCCTCAAGCACACCTTCGTGTTGCTTCAGTCTGATTAGGCGCTGGAAGTTCAGTTTTGTCAGATCCTCGGAGATTCCCAAACCGGTGTTTTTCAGATTTATCCGCTCTCTCAGCACGGCAGCATGGTCCATTCGTGAGACAAATCTGATCTGGTCTGTCTTTTCCATTCTCGATTATTCGCAGTGCAAGTGCACATATTTTCGAGCCGTCAATGTCTCTCAATCTCAGTTTCTCCTCAATGATCTTGCGAACGGTGCGTTTCTTCGCACTGTGAGAGAGAACTGCTTTTACGTTTGAGTTGAAAATCCGGACTTTGGTCTGTTGTGACAGCACTCTGGAACTCCACACTTTTTTTCAACTCAAGAAAGGCTGCTCTTGCTTTACCAATTCGTGAAGAGTTTTCTGAAGCCCAATGACATGAGAACAGTGACCATTCAACTTGAAATACAAATCATACATGCAAGCTTATTTATTAATAATCACTTTCTCCCTCTCTCTCCTTTTCTCTCTTTCACAGACACACACGCACGCGCACACACCACACACACACACACACACACACACACACACACACACACACACACACACACACGCACACACACACACTTCGATTTTATTTGTGAGTGAAAGTGTGTCACTGTGAACACAGCCAGCAATAGAGAGCGCTGAGCAGCACTGCCATCCAGCTGCGAAGAGACAAAAATGGCTCGGATAAGTTTTTTTAAAAATTTTTAATGCAACACCAATAACAAAAAACACCTACCCGGCTCTGCAGGCACTTATAGCTTCTGTGACCTGTGATTGCTGGTGCTCATTTTTCACTTACAGTTTGTGTAGATCGGCGCGTTCTTGTAGATCTGCGACCGGTGATACACGGATGCAACATGATTGAAATCACTTGTGTGATAAATACGAACAGCATCAATGAAACTTGAAGTAAACCTGCTTTTCCTCGATCTAGTGCCGTTTACGTCACTACGCGTGTTTATATGTTTTCTGATGTTTATTTCACAAACCAGATAGGTGTGTGTGTGTGTGTAATAATAATAATAATAATAATAATAATAATAATAAATTTATTTCAGTTTTTGCAGGCCATCTGGCCCATATGAACACAAAATACAATTTACAACCAGAAAATACAGGAAGGTGGTTGTAAAACACACTCATATAGCATTACATCAGCGCACATAAAAAAACAAAAAAACAAGAAAAATCCCTCTAATTCCTTAATTTAAGGCAACCTGAAATATACATAGCAACTTTAAAAACCAGTTTATCATGTAGGTTTCCACACAGCAGCTGAACTTTAAGATCGGATGGGAATCTGTAGTAAAACAGTAGAATGTACTTTTTACGTAAAGGGGAATATTTTGGACACTCGAACAGAAAATGACACAAATCTTCAGCCTTATGCCAATCACATGAATTACATTCTGGATTAGTGATGGGTTTTCCAAATCTGGATACTCCGTTTAAAGGTAAACGGTTACATCTAAGTAAACATATTGCCCGCCTGAGTTCACAAGAGTTCAGCTGCCCTATGTAACTGGCTCTAAGTATTTCTGGGTGGTAATGGCAGTATTCTGTGTTTGAGGAAAGGGATGCATGCCAGTCCTGTCGGAAAAAAATCCATCAGCCGATCTTTGAATATCTGAATGAACAGAGGAGTGTTTCCAACTGACTGCATTTCCCATACATACCCAAACCCGTGCATACACAATA
This sequence comes from Semisulcospira habei, assembly GCA_036245525.1. Lineage (NCBI taxonomy): Eukaryota > Metazoa > Mollusca > Gastropoda > Semisulcospiridae > Semisulcospira > Semisulcospira habei. The sequence goes on along the minus strand of BTPG01000014.1, from coordinate 65,117 downwards.
GAGTCTTTATTTGCGTAGCCCAGTTCGATCTACCTGAAGCATCATGCATACATAACATCGTGTAACACTGTCTTGGGTATCTGTTTTCTGACATGGTAAGAAGTCTGCACCATTCGAACATAGGCATCAATATACATAGGGAATCTTCCACACTCACCCAGCGCAATATTGTTTTTTACATCTCTTCCAACACCAAGGACCATTTTACAAACCTTTATATGAACCTGCTCAATTACATCATCTGGAAACCCCAAACCTCTGACCCGTATAGCACAATGGGTTTAATCTTGACATCAAAAATGTGAAAAACAGTGTCAGCTGGCAAGTTTTGTAATTTAAAGTATAGTCTCTTATTTGAAGATGCAAATGATCGTCTTATTCTATACCTGCGTATTTCTCTGTGGGCTGGCGATTGGGTGCCTGATAGGCGGGGGCAGGGGATCTAACTGTTGTCCAGCGCTGAGTAATTCCCCTTGGTTTGTTGTACATTTTATGACAGTGTTGGAGCGCGCCCAGATGTAATAGATCATAATCAGTTTAAATATGATAAAGGACACTTATTTGTAAATACGGACAAAGGGGAAATATATCTAACACATAAAAATAATCCTTCTAAGTTTAGAGCTTTAAGTACAATTAAAGGTGAAGTTGGTGGTAACTCTGGGTTGGCAAGGTACCTTGGTATTGGAGGGTCTCCCGCGCCACCACTTGCACCACGTCTTGTTAGTGCGCTTCACGACACGCAAACAAAGTTGCCAACAGGGCAAGATATTGAAATGGCAGCAGTAACAAGCCTGCCAGAAATAGCAAAACAGTGATACAAGAAACCTCATTTACTGAAGGGCAAATAAATGACGTTATGAAAACAATAGATGATCCACCATTGTCAATGAGGGAAATTATGGGCTTGGATAAATCACTGCAGATGTGAGATGGTGAATAATGTAGCCAAACTAAGTGAGCTTGATAAACACATAGAACGTGAAAAAGAAAAACTGGCTACAGCAGACAATGGGAATCTTGACACAGAAATGAAAGAAAGAATACAACACAGATTAAATGATTTGCAGATAGAAAGATCAGGAAGGTTAGAAACAATTAGTATTGGAAGACAAAAACTGAAAACACAGGTCAACAGGATTAGAGAAACTATTCAGAAAATGCTTCACGAAGACACTACTCTGGCTGAGAGACTTAAAACACTTTTCAGATAACAGGGTATTGCAAGTTTAATTACTGCTCCGTGGTTTATTATCAGTACTGTTGTGTTGACTGTCTCTGGCGCAAGCGGGGTTGGTGGTTCTCTACCTCCAACACCGCCAGGCCCACCGGCCCCAGCTGACCCAAAAGTCATGGGTAAAGAAACAACTCTCACATATCAGACTTGCTTAAGAAATTGGCTCTGAAAGTACACAGTTGTCAATTGGCTTATTACTACAGCAGCAAAGGTAGTTGGGTTTATGGCAGAACATGTGTGGGTCTTTTTGGTGACAGTAGGAGGGTTAATAACTGGATATTTAATGAAACAGGTAAAGAAGTAATACCCCTAATCCAGTGAGGCCTATTACCAATGCAATCCAGACCAAAAGGGTGACTGCCAAGCGTGTAATATGCAAAGAAGTACCCAACGGAATAAGAAACACGCTTGGCACAGTTGTCAATTGGCTTATTACTACAGCAGCAAAGGTAGTTGGGTTTATGGCAGAACATGTGTGGGTCTTTTTGGTGACAGTAGGAGGGTTAATAACTGGATATTTAATGAAACAGGTAAAGAAGTAATACCCCTAATCCAGTGAGGCCTATTACCAATGCAATCCAGACCAAAAAGGTGACTGCCAAGCATGTAATATGCAAAGAAGTACCCAACGGAATAAGAAACACGCTTAGAAAAGACGGGTACACCACAATTTATTAATATTTCGGGTAAATACCCTTTGTCAAAATAGACAAACAAACAAACAGAGAGATTAGCCGCTACTTATCTTCATTGGCAGAAGGAATGTGGCAACTGAAGGAGGTGACGTAAAATAAAAGAAAAGGAAGAACAAAAGTGCGGAAAAAGTAAAAATGACGTCAACGAAAAATCGTGAGAGAGACTCGGAAAGAACCTGAACACGGGAGACAAGAGTATGTGCAAGCACGTGCAGGAGCGAGCGAAAGAAAAGGCGTGTAGATGAGGCCAGAGAGAGAGAGAGAGAGAGAGAGAGAGAGAGAGAGAGAGAGAGAGAGAGAGAGAGAGAGAACGAACGGGGCACGAAGTAGGCTGAGTGTCTAATACACAAAGCCTGCTAAACACCAACCCGAAGGCAAACCCCAAGGGAAATGTACAAATCAACCAGCGCCAACCTCACCTAACTGGTTAGTGAGTAGTAAAACAATGAGGTAAAGGTACAGTTAGCAGACACAAGCAAGGTAAAAAATGTTAATCTTTCATATTCATCCCGAGTGGCGCCACAGTGCCCAGTTTATTAATCAGAAAATTTTTCACGGTCTTTCCTGGCCCAGACAGTACTAGCTTGCATAAGCCAGAGGCTTTTAACCCGAATGTCCGAGACGGAGTGGTCGGCCTGATGAAATGTCGTCTGAACGGTCTGTTGTATTGGTACTTGACAGACTGAAGATGTTCTTTGAATCGGTCGTTGATGGTTCTTTCCGTCTCTCCAACATAGAGTTGGCCGCATTTCACACAGGAGATGACATAAATCACGTTGGTGGTTTGACACGTGAAGTATCTGTCTATGTTGAATTTGTAACGTGGACCAATCACCACGGTGGAAGGGCAAATAAAAGGACACGTCTTGCAATTAGGAACATTGCACGGAGAGGTCTGGTGGTATGACGAGGCTTGAGAGTAGAGCGAACAAGCATGTCCCGCAAATTAATATCCCTCTTGAAAGCTACCAACGGAGGTTCAGAAAAGATAGCAGCAGATTCTTGACTGGATGACAAAAGACCCCAGTTAGAAAGAAGGATTTTACGAACCGGATTAGTGGGATGGTAGATCATGGTTACGAGTAGGTTTAGTCTGCAGTGTACTCGCGCGACTAAGTTTTTGAACCGTTTGGAGAGATCCTTGTGGGTAATGTCTGTCGATGAAAAATCCAGCCATTTCTTTGGATTGAACATTAGAATCTGATTCTTCGAAAAATCCAGCCATTTCTTTGGATTGAACATTAGAATCTGATTCTTCGGAACATATTCTTTTTAGCCGAAGAAACTGGAAATACTGTTTTTAGTTTTGGGGTTGTGAGAAGATCGGTAGTCGAGGTAGGAATGTGAGTCGGTATGTTTGTAATGTATTGAAGTTTTCAACATTCCGCAGTCAATCCTGATGTTCATGTCCAGAAAGTCGACTGAAGTAGCTGATATAGTGTATGTGAACTTGATGGCTGGATGGAAGCCCTGCACGAAGTGAATGAATTCTAAAAGTGCAGCTTGGGTCATGTGTGTAGCTCCTAAACCGTCATCGATGTAGCGTTTATACATCTCAGGGACAGGCCCGGTGTATTGCTGAAGAATCTGTTGCTCAAGGAAACCCATGAAAAGGCAAGCATAGCTGGGTCCCATTTTTGTGCCCATCGCTACGCCACTGCACTGAGCGAAGGTGACGCCATCAAAGGTGAAACTGTTAAGAGAGAGAACCAATTCAGCCAGACGTAGAAGTGTATGAGTAGGAGGTTGTTTATGACTTCTTTGGTTGAGTAAGTATGCAAGTGCATTGAGGCCGTCATTGTGCGGTATAACAGTAGAGAAGTGACATCAAGGGAAAACAACAGTTCAGGTTTGAAAAGTTGTTTCTGGTTGACTTGGTCTATGATCTCTAGAGCATGGTTGGTGTCTTTAATGTAGGTAGGTAGAGACTGGACAAAGGGTTGGAAGATGATGTCCAGGTATTCGGAGATGTATTCAGTGGGACACTATTACCAATGCAGTTCTCTCTGACTCATGTGTGTCAAGGGTTGGTGTTACCCGCTTGCATGGGTGCCGGTGTCAAAGCCGAAGCTGTTACTGTCTGTACGGGTGATGATGTTACTGGTGCCGTGGGTGTTACCGGAGGTGTCTGTAATAATTTTAATCACTGTACATGTGTGGTTGTTGCTCCTAAGTTCACAGATTGATTGAGTCCTAATTTTTGACCAACACCAGCAACAATGATTTCATTATTATAATTTGTTATTGTCCCCATTTGGAGTTGAAGGTCAGATGGTAACATGTATAACCCGATGCCAACTACAAAATCAACTTTTGATCTGGCATATCTTAAAACATCTTGGTAGCGTTGTATGCTAGATGGGAGATCAACCACTGAATTAATTGAATCTTCAAAATCAGCAAGAAATTGTTTTTGTGCTTCAAATTTGCCACTCCCATTTAAAATGTTTGATTTTGTTAGTGATTGTGCTCCTAGGATACACCAGACATATGTTCTGATAGACTCATTTACACGCTCGACTCCCGCTTGAGTAAACCCATCACTCTTGTCTAAGACAAATGTAGTCCAGGCATTAGACTGTTTCTGTTCTATTGAGCCTAACCAGACTTGTGATTTTGATGAGAATGAAATGTAACCAGGGTAGTAATTTTGAGGGTATTATCATAGCATAATGCCGTTGTGATCATCAAGTTTTTGACACTGTTGCTGCTTGCTGTTACTGTACTGTGCTGTATATTGGCACATTGACATTCGAACACTGTGATTTGATCAAGCTTCGTACAATGGGTGACAGTAGCACTTCACCGAAAGGATTGTCTAAAGGACCGACAAAACGTCCGCCTAACCTTCTGACACCTCCATCCGACAAACGAGACCCCAAGAAAGCAAAGCAGAAGCCGACAGAAGAGGAACTGGAGTCTCTTATTCATGAGGCACAGGGGATGGATTTTGCTCCAACCGCGCCTGCGAGTGAGCAGCGGCAGGCCGACATCAGCGATATTCATGAAACAGTCCTCACTCGAGTTAATCAAGCGATTAGAGACTCCGGGCTCACGCTAAGTACTGAGATTGACAATGTATTCCAGCTCTAGTTACTGCTATTTCTATGGCTGTCGGAGAGGCCATAGATCACCATTTTGCCCTTCGTGCACAGGTATCTGATACTATAGACTTTCAGCGTCAGCAAGAGATGTGCAATCGGTTCCAGGGTACATGCTTGTTGCTAAAGTATGAGAACGATCGTTTTAGCTCAGTACTCCCGCCGTGAGACAATAAGGATTTCTGGACTTGCTGAGACGCCGAACGAGAACCTCCAAGATAAGGTGTTTAAGTTGTTCAGCGACTGTGGGGTGACAGTGGGAGAGGAAGATATTTCCACCATGCACCGCACAGGCAAGCCTACAGCCAGTACTTGTCCGCTTCATCTCCAGGAGAAAAAAGAAGGAGGTCATGGTCGCCAAGAAATCTTTGTATAACAAAGATGAATACAAGAAAAAGGTCTTTCTCAATGACGACCTGACGCCCCTGAGAGCTAGGCTCCTCACGTACGTGAAGAAAATCGAAGTTGTTGAGAAGGCCTGGACCACTGAAGGGAAATTCTTCTGCACTAAAAAAAAAAAAAAAAAACCGCCTGGTGCCCCAGCAGACCGTGACAAACCCATCTCCTGAAGATCTTTTTAAGTTGGGACAGACAGATGTTGACTTTGAAGCTCTGGGTTTGTCCTCTCTGGTATTTGCATAGGACACCCGCGGGGGTGTCATTCAACGTGCCAGCGCATCAACCCTGCAACCACAAAAACTTACCTCACATGACTCACTAATATATGTACACACTACAGGCGATTCGATGATTACAGACGACTCAGACGACTCAACTCTTACATCATTTTATTGTGGCAAGCAGCTACTAGCAGTCAATTCTGACAAGATGGTTGTACCATACAGTGGTGGTATTGGTATTGATGATCAGTTTCGGTGCCATGATGCAAACGGATTTTTGCCCGTCAGCTTATCTGTTGACTGCCTCTGGCCCTGATTTTGGAGTGGCACGGTTGCGTGGTGCGGATGCTGTTCTTGAAATACGTCACGGCATCCTGTCGCTCTGGAGTCGGGGGCGGCGGCAGTTGTGGAAAATCATGTATTACGTGTTGGTGACATTGTTTTGGATCGACATAGCGTGGCTTCAGATGATTATGATAGCGTACTTGTCCGTCCAGCTCCCCCATTGACAGCCTCAGTCCCTTTTCTTGGAGTGGCACGGTGCTGTAGTGCTGACACTGTTACTGAAATAAGGGTTGCGGCGCCGCAGCACCCTGTTGCTCTGAAGTTGGTGGCGGAGGTGTGCCGTGGAACGGATATTGTTGCAGGTGGGAAAAGTGGTGTGAAAAATTGTAATCTGTCAATAGTTCCCTCTTCACTGTCCGCCTCTGATTCTAGATGGGCACGATCTTGTGGTATGGGTGCGGCTACCAAAATAGCCGCGTCTGCCCCACGACACCGGCCTGCCGTGCGGTTGCCGGTGGCGGGGCTGGCGGAGACAGTAGCCGCAGCCGAGAATGATCGTGATGCATTCTCATGTGATGAGATTTTGACCCGAAACTATGTGATTTCTGATGAAAGTGTTTCTTCAAAACCTATAAACGTACCAGTCAGCAGTTCAAGGGTACACTTTCGCCAGAGCAGACGACAGGCTCGACAGACATTGACTACCCCCTTGCTCTTGAAACCACAACGGACCCCTCCCTTAATAGCCAGCTCGACTGCTCTTCAAGCAATGGTGATGTGGAGGACAACAGAGCCTGTGTTCGAGATGTCGATGCGTTCGGCGAGCTATCTTTCCTATCGCTGAATGTGTGTGGGTTGCCATCTAAACTGTTATACCCGGATTTCGTTGACTTTATCAGTAAATATTATGTGGTTTGCCTAAGTGAAACGAAATTGTCTGATGTTGACGAAATCGATGTGCCAGGCTTTGTTGGTTTTTTTTTGTAATCGATTACAGTACGGACGCAAATCCGGAGGTATTTGTGTTCAAGTCAGATATCAGCTTGCGAATTTTGTCACGGTATTTCAGTCGGAAGCACGTAACCAAATTGCAAGCAGTACTCATTACAAGTTCGTCGATGTTAATATTCCTGATGATGTTTTGCTGATAAAATTGACATATCCGCATACTTCAGATGTATATTGGTGCGGTGTATTTGCCCCCAGAAGGTTCACCATATGTTAATTTGAATTTTTTCACTCAGCTTGAAGAATGCCTTGTTGAACTAAAAGTTAACGTGAATAAGTTGTGCCTTATGGGTGATTTTAATGCACGTACAGAAAATCTTGATGACACATATGTAGAGGATGTAGAAGATGACATAGATGCATTTGTTACATGTAACCTGCAGCCATTTATTGATAAAAAACAAATAATATGGGCTTCAAGTTAATTGATTTCTGTAAATCAATGGACATGGCTATTGTCAATGGCCGTGATGGTTTTGATGTGTCTACTGGGAAGACCACATGTAAGAATGTCAGTGTAGTTGATTATGCTGTCTGCTCCCTATCACTTTTTCAAGAGATAAAAGAATTCATAGTACTAGACTTTTGCGAATTGTATTCAGATATCCACTGTCCTATAACTATGACTGTGAACCTAAACAGAATGAATAATTTGTACAATGACATATATAATGATACAAAGGATGATTCTAATGTTGAAAATAAGCCAGCAACCACTCATAAAGGAGCACGCCCTAAATGGAAGCCAGAATGTAGTAGTTGTTTCATTGAAAATTTATGCGAGGCTAGAATTAATCAACTTAATGTAGGCATACACAAAGCTTTACAGTCTAGTGAAGTTATCACCCAAGAATACATAGACTTAGCTACAAAGGAAGCAGCTGACATTATGATCAGTAGTGCCACCTTCATTGGTTCTCTGAAAGTTGAGACAGGTTGAGACTCTAGAGCTCGCAATAAGCAATCACACCAAAATAAAGATTGCCCCTGGTTTGAAAATAGTTGTAAGGAAAAAAGAAAGAGCAATCAGAAGGCGAAGAAGCTTAATAGTAAATTTAAAAATGCCAAATCCCTTGAAACCCAATCGGTTGCAGCCAGGCAGTACAAAAAACAAATAAGATTACAATTTAAAGCTTACAAATCCAAACTTGCTCAAAAATTGAAGAGTCTCAGAAGCAAGGATCCGAAAGCTTAAATGGCAGTGCTTCTGAAAGAAGTAGTGGTATGACTAATCTCTCAAGCCAAATTTGTTATGACTACTTCAGAAAACTCAATACTGAGTCAGAAGAAACACTACAGGAACAGACTGTAGAGCCTGATTCAAATGCAGTTAATAATGATGCACTAAATGCTCCATTTACTATTGATGAAGTTAAAAAATGTGTTCTAAAGTCTAACAAGGCTTGTGGTGATGACAAAATTACCAATGAATTTCTTAAGGCGTCGCAAGGGAAAATGGTGGAAACCTTCACATCATTGTTTAACCTGGTATTAAAAGCTGGTAAAGTTCCCACTGAGTGGACAACTGGAATTATACTACCAATTTATAAACAAAAAGGCGACAAACAGGACCCTAACAATTATAGAGGTATAACCATATTAAGCTGTTTTGGTAAACTCTTTACCAGTGCTCTCAACTCACGGTTAGCCTCATTTATCAATGACAATCACGTATTAGGGGAAGAACAGGCTGGCTTTAGACCTGGTTACTCAACTTCAGACCATATTTTTACCCTTACTTGTATGATTGACTTTTTATTATCAAGAAAAAAGAAACTTTATTGTACATTTGTTGACTTTGCGAAAGCGTTCGATCAGATTAATAGGTCTTTTTTATGGCAAAAGTTAATAAATACAGGTGTTAATGGACAAATATTTTCGGTTATCTAAAATATGTATGCCAGAGCTAAATCTTATGTCAGGGTAGGAAACAGTTGTACAGATAGTTTTTTGTGCAGTGTCGGTGTTAGACAGGGTGAAAATTTATCGCCGCTTCTTTTTGCCATATTTTTAAATGATATGTACTCATTTATATCACAAACGACAGTAGGTCTTATAAGCTTCCAACACGATGCCCAAAATGTTAACCTGGACGTAAATGATTGTGATGCCCTGCTTAAAATTTCAGTTTACTGTACGCTGATGATACAGTCGTGTGCTCTGAGTCTGTAAAAGGATTGCAGGCTGCCCTTGATGCACTGTCTGAATATTGCTGTAACTGGCACATTAATGTAAATATTGACAAGACTAAAGTAGTTGTTTTTTCAAAAGGTAAGATACGCAAAAAACCAACCTTTACTTTTAACAAAAAAAATTTGGAGGTAGTCTATGACTACAAATATCTTGGGCTGAACCTTAACTACAATAATAAATTTTCAATTGCACAAAAAGAATTACATGTTAGTGCAACAAGGGCAATGTTTGCACTCCTCAAGAAAAGCAAAAAGCTTTTGCTAGCAAATTGATCTTTTTGACCGGTTAGTGTCACCAATACTGTTGTATGGAAGTGAAATATGGTGCCCATCTATGTCAGAGCTAGCCTCAAAATTACAACTAAGGTATTACAAGATAGTGCTTGGCATAAGGAAATCTACACCCACCTTATTTATTTATGGGGAACTTGGAAAATTTCCTGTGGAATTTGTTACGTGGTGGAGTTGTAGTCGAAGTATGATAAACACACCAGACACACACGCACGTAGAGTTCTTTTAAATAGACCTCATTCAGCTGCAATCCGTCAACCGTGGCTTAAGATTGTAGACAAAACTGGAGTAACAGTTCCAACAATATTTAATTCAGCGATGCGATATCCACACAGTAATGCACTCTCAAATGCACAAACTATTGAATACAAAGTCTCTTTTGCTATGTCCACACTACGACTCAAAGTTTCTCATACACAGCGTCTCTAGCAATAAACTGCGTATCTCTACAACTGACAAAGCAAGACAATGTACTAACGGGCTTTCCCAGCACCCTCCTTATATACACTATCAAAATCTAGAATCTTCTACGGAAATCATGAACTCAACCAATCAGAACGGAACACGCAGCCGAAACTCATTAACATAAACTTTCCAGAAACAATGTATCAGGCTACAAAAACACGGCTGCTCACTTCAGCTCTAAATTCTAGCATATAATAAAGACACATAAAAGTATGGTATCCCTAGCTATGATAGCTCAAAAAGGTACGAGAACATTCCCAAAACAAAATAAAAGCTGCTCACTACACGCGCACAGGAAAACAAAAAGTAGCGAAAATGTAGCGATGTCACCTAACCGACGTGACACTTACGAGGCCACTAGACAGTGCGACCCTTCTACAACGTTCCGGACTAAACTTAACAAAACGAAATAGGCTCTACTCACGAACAAAAGAAAATCTTACTAAAAAGGTACGAAATCATAACCGTGATAGCTCAAATAAACAACATATCGTTACCTACGAATAACACATGTACGCTCTCACAGGAAAACACAACCACAATCGTAACAGAATTACATGCCAAAGCAAGGATGAAGTGTTTTTGGTATAGGATTGTCACGAATAAGTGCAAATTTTCTGCTGTCATGTACAGATTTTTGCTGAAGATATTTGAAGAGGGAAAATTTGAGTCTGCTTTTATAAAGTCTGTCAAGATTAATTTGGAAGAACTCGACCAGTGGATTTTGGATTAATCAGAATAATGTAGATTATGGTTACACATGGTATAAAAAAAATTAAGAGTTGCCTCCAGGACCAGTATATTCAACAGTGGTATGTTGATGTGGCGTCATCCGAATGTTGTTATAATTATAGAATCTTCAAGACAAAGTTTGGTATGGATGACTACATTTTTAAATTACCTGAAAACCTAGCAAAATCAATGTTACACTTTAGAACACTTAATCACTCTCTACCTGTACAGTCACTCAGATACAGAGGGATTAGTAGAGAAAATAGAGTATGTGATAAATGTAACAGTGGGGACATTGGGGATGAATTCCATTATTTATTTTGCTGCCCTTACTTTGCTGAAAAGCGTAAACTGTGTTTAAAAAAATACTATTACAGCAGACCAAATGCAGTCAGATTTGAACAGCTACTTACGTGCGGCAGCAAAACTGTCCTATTGAAATTAGCTCATTTTATAAAGTTAATACTGAAGAAATTTAACGTCCAAACTGGGTAGCTATTTCATGTTCCTCCCTCGTACTCACACACTAGTTTTGATTTTTTTTCAGATTATATAGGCGCCAAACTGTTCTTTCTACCACCCTTGAGCTATCGTGGTCGTGCCATATTTGCTGTGGTGTGTCGCGGGCAGGATGAGTTAAAACTGGCTGAAGCTCGCATCTACACTAGTCCTTTTTAGATTGACTTACTTTGGATTATTTCTTATTTTTTCCCCGTGCCCACTGTCAACCAGGTTGTGTGGCTTATTTATTATTGTCAGAATTGCTGTACAACAAACAGGAGGTGAGGGTGTGTGCGTTACGCGGAGTGCATTTTATTTTTGTTTGTTTGTTTTTTGAGATTAGCCATGGCTAACGCCTCGAACTTTCAGGATATACTCTGCGTGAGGCGTATACTTTCATTTCCTGTCTGTCACACACACACACACACACACACACACACACACACACACACACACACACACACACACACACGAAGGGTGAGTTGTGCTCACGAACGACGTCACACAGTAGAAGAGCGGCTCCGCACATTTTTAGCATTTTGCAACATAATTACTTAATTAGTGACTTTAGAACAACGACAGGGTGATTCAGCTCATCATGCCGATCAGTTCGGTAGCTTTTCGTGCCATTTGCGGTACCTTTTACTGGACTTTTCAAAACTTCATGGCACGCAAAGCACAGAGGAAGGCAGCCCTACGTTACCGCACTGTCAGTGTCAGCGGACCGGTGGCAGTCATACTCGTGTTTTTGGTCGGCTTTCTGCTCCGGTGCGGCGATGTCGAAGCGAACCCAGGCCCACCGAAACGACAGACTCTTTTGACATGCCAGGGGAACCAAGACAACCAGTCGCCCGGGGGTGAGGCAAACGCAGTGTCTTGAGCCGACTATTGCGGATGTGTTTAAAATGTTGAATGTGATGGACAAAAAGATGGACAGTATGAAAGCTACAATGCAGGAGCAGATGGACAAAATTCAGAGTGACTTTACTGCGGTGATGAAAGAAAACAAAGAGTTGAAGGAGAAAGTTACGCAGCTGGAGGATAAGCTGGATGATTTGGAGGGGCGGAGCAGACGCAAGAATCTGATCTTTTACGGAATCCCCCACCCCCAGGGGCGCTCAGAGACTTGGGTGGACTGTGAGAAAGCTGTCAAGTCAATGTTGAAGGACGAGATGGGCATAGAGGAGGAGATCGAGGTGGAGAGTGCCCATCGTTTGAAGGGGGGCAAGGCGCCCCACCCCATCATCGTGTGCTTGAACAAGTACAAAGACAAGGAGCGGATCCTGTTTGAGCGCAGAACGCTGAAGGAGAACAGGTCCCGGGTCTAGTATGATCAATTGATATGTATGTCAATTCATATCGTCTGTGCTGTTGAAAGTCCATGTGCTGTATTTTTGATATAACGCATACCTTAGTTTCAATGTTAATGTTATATTTATTTCTTGAGCACAGTTTATGTTGTGTTTTGTTTCTCTATGCCATTTTGCTGCGAAGCATGCTGCCCTAGCCAGTGGGTTTCCAGTCCGAGATTGAATAAATGAACTGAATGAATGAATGCTAAGAGAGTGACTGAAAGCAATGATGTTTTATGGAAGCCCCCCCCCCCCCCCCGGAAGGGGGGCGTATCACATATCCACTGTACCAGCCACTCAGTGCATGGAAATTTAAATCTAGGTCCCCCAAGGGGGGTCCAGATATTTAGCCGGTGTGGACAGCGGTTTCGGTCTTGGCGACCTCTTCAGCACACCATCGGCAATACTGGAGGAGGCAGGAAATTCTGCCTACCTGCAAAGATAACCACATTTTACTGTGGTGTCTGCAGGGGCATACATTCCATGCCACCACCTAGAGTTAAATTTCCATGCACCCTAAAAGCTGTCCACACCGGCTAAATATCTGGACCCCCCTTGGGGGACCTAGATTTAAATTTCCATGCACTGAGTGGCTGGAACAGTGGATATGTGATACGCCCCCCTTCTGGGGGGTTTCCATATGCATTGCTTTCAGTCAATCTCTTTCCTATCTTTTTTTTTTTTTTTTTTTTTTTGTGCTTTGGCTTTTGCACATTTCTCTCCCCTGACAGTGCTATGTAACCTTCCAGTATTTAATGTGTATTTAAAAGAACTAAACACGACTGAGAATGTACACAATGGAAACCCTTCGACTTTGTTGAGATGTGTGCCAGCTGGAACTGCACCCTATTGTGAAAGTGCAGTGTCGGAACAGAGAGACCAATTCCTAAACTTGGTCAACTCCACCTGTAAATAATGCGCCCTACAACTTAATACATGTGGGAACCTGTGCCACCTGCGCCTACGCCAGCACCCACAATTGACTGGGACATAAAGTTGGAATTTATTAGTCCTTATGTATATACTGATGATGAAGGAGCCTTAGTGTTCAGAAAAGTTGTTAACTCTGGGCCGTTGATTATAAGTCTTGTTCCAAGTTTTGCACAAGACAACAATAGCAGAGATAAACTGAAAGTTGAAAATTATGAGAAACGGAGGTATCTTCTTACACATAGGAAGGGCAGATCTGATGCAAAGGTTGTGTTTGCACCAACAAACTTTCCCATCGCAAGAGAAGCGACAATAGTATTTGAAATTATTATGAGATCTGTAACTACTGCGAAAGAGGCAGGGAATAAAGCTTACGTGGGATGACTCTGTGACAGAATCAACAAAGGTTTTTATTGCCATTAAAAAAAATGTAGATGTTTTTGAGGTTTCAAGCAGTGTTCCAGCTGTCAAGATATTAGTCGACAAAACATTTTTTGTTTTTCTAAATTTCATAAAGCTAGAACACATTGATCTTGTTTAATTTTATTACGCCAGCAAATTGTATACTTTTGACGAGTTACAAAATGTAATTGCTGATTAAATAAAAAATATTTGTCAATAAAAAAAAGTGGTTAAATTCTATCCAATACTACCGACGCTTGAGCCGACTGAATCAATTGTGACGACTAAAACAACGCTTGCCCCTGATCCACATGTACCAATTGCATCAGATAAAACATTACAGGGAGATGCATTCAGATTTACAGAAGCAATTAAATATTTGGAAAGTGAGGAAGCAAAATATTCACGGTGTAAGAGACGGTATAAGTCAGTATTTAATTCTGTACAAAATACTTCAATGGCTGTTGGTGCAGTTTCAGCTGGATGTTCTGTAGGGGGTATTGTTCTGTTTGCCACAGGAATTGGAAGTTTAAGTGGAATTGCAGTTGTGGGTGTTAGCATTGCTACATGCCTGGCTTGCTTTGGTTTGGAAGCCCTAAACAAGAGGTTTCATACGAAGTTACAGAAACATGAAGCATTGAGTACTTTGGCGGGTGCGAAGCTGAGCAGTATGAAACTTATTATCAGTAAGGCATTAAATGATAATTTTATTGATGACGATGAATTTAAAAGAGTGCAGGATGATTTAAACAATTACAAGAAACAAAAATCTGATGCGTAGTCAATCTCCCGCAGATGAATATGCCAGTAAAAGTTTAAAAAACTGTGACAACACTCTTGGTGTGCTTTTTCGTGAATCTGAATGATTGAATGAATGTAAACATGAATTAACAAATGTACCGAGGTAACCAGTGTGCATTTTTTATCCACGACTGAATTTGATTGGATGGTTGGTTCACGGTTTAACATCCACATTACCAAAGTGATAATAATCGCATATTTACAACAACAAAAAAATCACGCGTTTTTTTTGTTGGTGGGGTTACTTTGGGGTTTTTGGGGTTTTTGTGTTTGTTTCATTTTCGTGAAGTAGAAACTGTATGGGTTTCAAATGTCGGGAGGAAAAAAAAAATCTCTGTCTATGGGACTCGAACCTTGGTTACCTGCGTGGCGAGAACCACTGAACTACCTCAATTACTAAAAGCCAGTGGCTGCATTTAATTACTTATAGATACTATATGAAGTGATCTAAATGTTTCTTTATCATTTTAACACACTATTCGATAAATTTTTATTGTGTTCTGAAATCAGCTATTTTGCGTGTTTTTGCTCATGCAAACACGCAAACGGATTTATCTTACAAATATGCCCGGGACCATGGGTCTGTCAGGGTGGCAATAGCCTCCAGACTCAACAAGGCTCTTTTTTTTAAAAGCCTATAAAGGGCAGTTTTCAATATAAAAAAGGTGGGTATAGTCAACAACCTTAAGGGCATTTATCTATTCAATATTCAAGATTCCTCGCAGTAGCAGAAAAATTGGTTAGAAATGACTACAGCTGATGAAACAAATCTTCAATAGCAAAGAAGAAGAAAAGTAAGGCTGCTTTAAGACGACACTTCCAACATTGAAAAATCTGTCACTTTGGCTGTTTAGGGTTTTCCCGATTTTTTGCAAGTTCTGAGTGTCCTCTGTGCGAGAGCATACTCCTTTTCATTCAAAGTTCTTTATCGATAAATGTTAAATAAACTACACGGAGTTTCTTTACAATTTTTTTTTTTTTCGCTCAAAATATGTGCAGTTTACCTATATCGTAATATAACTACCCGTGTCCAGAATAGTCACAAACATCATCTGCAGCTGCGTCGTTTCGAAAGGACCTGCAGATCTTTGCTATGTTAGATTTGGCAAAGTTTAACGTGCAAATATCAAAGTCATCGGCGAGGGAGAAGATATTTTATGAATTATTTGTGAACAGCTTGACCATTAACGTTTGCATTTTGCCAGAGACTATTTAAGACCTGTGTCAAAGTTGGCCCAAGGATACTTTGTGGCAAGACCTTTTCTACATTAATTTGTGCGACTACCTCAAATACCAAGGTCACAAAATTGTTTTAACAATTTAGTCTTTTCTCAGATATTATTTTAAGACAAATTGTAGGGTGTATGAGGGGTCTGGGAGAGTGGTACCTTTGAAAACCTGGCAGCAGCGCCCACCCGGGTGGACGGGGGCACTGGTCCTCACCCAGCACAACTCTCACTTCTGGCTCCAAGAAAGCTGTTAGGGATATCAGTGGCTACACCCTGGAAACCGCTTCCGCTGGCGGACTAAACGAAGTGAGGAGCTAATGTTACTCATAGGTGGACAGACCGAGCTCAGCAGGCCTGAAAGACAGTCGGTCTAGGGGAGGGATCCCCCCGATTCACATCCCTGGCCGTCGACAGAGATGCAGGACCATAAAGGTGCCTAACGGCTGCATCATGCATATTGCGCTTCAAGCGATCGAGGAAGAAGGAAGAAGAAGAAGACAAACTGTGACTATAAGACATTTATGTGCATACTAAATCGGGTGACCCCGCTCAAAGGATGTCAGGAAGAGAGTGAACAATGTCAATTTTGTGATAAAATGTAAATTTTCAAACAAACTTGGCAACAGCTCAGTTAATACTAAGACTTTTCTATGCAAGCAAGTTTGACGCGTAAGGTTAAAACAAAAATATGAAATTTTCACATGTTGATAAGATATATCAATTTTCAGAGCCTACTGCCATTAGACTTTCAAACTTATGAGTGACCTGTCCGAGTCATAGTCAAGGCCACAGCAGGTCAGATAAAGGAAAGACGCAGAAGAGTCATGCACGTTTGCTATTACAACTTTACCATTCTTTTTAAATATGTTGGTGCTTATTTTAATTCTTTGCATGTCAGGTCGTTAGAGTATATGAATATATTTCGCAGTGTCGGTCAAATGTACGTGTGTTCAGTAAAACCGCATATTGCACCTTCGCATTATAGTGCTATATTTATGTTATATTTACTAATAATAAAAAAACAACAACACTAAAACAACAACTACTGTCTCTAAAAGTGCTGCTTTGTCATAATCAAATACACGTCAGAATGTAAAATGGCTATGTGTTCAATTATGGAGAACGTTCACTTTTATCACATCTCCCCCACCACCCCATCCCCTCACGCCATCTTTTATTTTTGAATAATGAATACAGATGTTCTTTTCACATCAGTCCCCATTTACTACAATCTGTAATTTGTACACCTGAGTTGTTCTATTCCAAATGGTCCCGTGTTTTTTTCGGTATTTGTTCTTTTTTGTACTTGACCCCAGGTTTCAGCATATGTAACTGCGTGCACACACGAAACAATTCAAAACAGCAACTGTCATTTTAATTTTCATGTCACAAAACGCAGCACGAAGATTGGGGGTAGGGGGGCCCTCCCAGTAGCATTTACGGTGTTAATGTTCCTCTCAGAAAACACAATGAAAAAATATTGTATCTCTGGCTCACAGTGAAGGTATTTGTGCACCCAGTAAACGGTCATTTCCGCGAAATCGCAAAAAAAAATATAATAAATAAAAGAAAAGACAAAAATAATGTGTCAGATGCATGCAAATATTTTATATAGCACTGGCTACATCATTACAACAGGATGTCACAATTACTATAAAGTTGACTAGGTGATGCTGTGATGCATTTAGGTGCCACAGTGGCTAAATCTGCTGCCCTATCCCCATTTTACCAGTACACAAAAGAACGCAAAATGATCATAATAATTGCTTATGTCATACTCTTCTGTTTAAATATTTTTGTTGCCAGTTGCAGTGTCCGCAGTTCCCGGGCCTGATTAACACCAGGATATTTATGACAGGAAGCGTGGAATGGCATCATCATATAATCACCCTCATCTTCATCATCATGCAAAATGAAAAATCAACGTGCAAACAATTTGAGATTATCTCATTAATTTCAATGTGACCCATCAATTTAATTGTAACCATCCATTAAAAAAGCGAAAAGTGTCTGTAAATGTACCCGCAAACAAAGCAAAACAATAACTTTTTATTTGTTGCTTACTTCAGATGTTCAGCCTACTGTCTGAGCTACTTTCACACAAAAATTGGATGTTATCGCCCGTGGCTACCTTGGAGGACAGTGGTGAAAATAATCAAAACTGGACACACTCTGTGAAGCAAGTTTCCTGTGGTATGTTTTAACACAAAGTTGTGTGGATTGCTTATAATGTTATTAACTGCCTCAAACAAAATATGACACGAAAAAAATATTACAGAACCAGAACTTCCGGTGCACATCATTTTCTTAATAAATCTAATTTGATTTAATGTGATTTACTTTCAAACCATTTTTGGGACTCACACAGAGATAAAGAACACATCCATATCCATTGATCAGGTAATTATGACCTAAAAAAAAAGAAGAAAACTTTGGATTTTCGTGTTTGCAGGTGATGTTGATTATTTAGGTGCCTTTGACAAACGAAATGTAGGTTCAGACCGATTTTCATGCACACGGACCCTAGTGACACTGCACATTGGTTGGCTTTCAGCTGTGTCCTCTGCAGATGCTCCCCATTTCACTTTCAACATCGTGTGATGGTAGTGTCACTGATGACGTCATAAGTCATCGATGTGCGATTTTTAAGACTAAACATTTTATTTGCACACTTTTGATAACATTTTCTAATAAATGACGTCAAATAACCCGGATTAAAGCATATTTACAAAGAAAAGAGTTATAGTGAAAAATTTGCGTTTCTTTTGTTGATCGGTATATTTTTAACTGGCTAGTCTTTTAGGTGATATTTTTACCTAGCGTAAGGCGGGTTTTCTTTTCATTTATTTTCATTTATGCGTTGTAAAGTTTCATGGTTCCTAACAGCCAAAACAATGTTATCAAAATACTTAGTTTTCACATGTCCACCACGCGATCACCATTTTCACCCCCATTTTTGGCCTTCTTCTGCAACGTTCCTTGATGGCCGTCTTTAAATCTTATATTGTTCTGGATGCCAATAAGTGAGCTGTCAAGAGCTCGGCAGCATGTTTTCAGAGACTGGTATACAGGGGCGTGTCTTCTGGTCAGAACTGCCAGCGGACCCCTTCTCTGTATGGACAGGTCTGGAGAATGTGCTAAGGAGATATGCCACATTCGCATAGGGCTATTTCCGCATGACCCACTCTCACGAGGTGAGTCCAGAGTGATCAGTGCGTAGATGAAAGATGGTGGCCTGGCTCTCTCCCTGTTGAGCTTGTTGATGTCTGCCCACGGACTGCAGCAGCCGTTCTGCTGTTGCCAATCACTTTGCTGCTGTAGTGTCTTCGTTTCTTTACAGGAGGTTGTGATCTTGAGGTAGTCTAGCGCCTGCTTTACAATGCCTTTTCATTCCCAGCTACTCCAGAATGCACTGGAATCCACTGCAGCACTATTTTATGGACAGTACATCCAGCTATCTTGAAGGTTCCTGTTGTGGATCAAGCTGCTGCCTTACCCTAGCTAGTGCTCTGCTGCTGTGTTGAGCACCTGCAGATATGTACGATAGTTGGAGCTGGTAAGGAGAGGAAGGTAGAAGTGCGGTCTGAACAACAGATGGACACGCCACATCATTCATTCCGCATGGCTTTCTGTGCGGCCCCGCCTGTGTAGATGTGAGCACAGCTACTGTGAGGGTAGCGCTTGTGCATAATCTCCAAGGAGATGGCTTTGTGCATTGCCACGACCTTTGGCAAAGAGTCCTGAAACATCGTTTATGTTGTCTAGAATGCTCTTTAGAGATGTACACATCTTTCGGCTTGGTTCCAGGACGTTCTAGTGGCTACAATGTCCTCCATTTTCTAAATCGGGGTGCTCCAGATGGCTCTAAGAACGTCACTGCATCATGAAAATGACCCATATTCTGCATCTTGTCAAGCCTGGCTTTTTGCGTTTTGCAGGCAGTGTTGTCGATGTATCTTGGTACCGCACTACTGGTGCTTGCGCTAGGGTGCTGTAATTTGCGCCAGTTTCTTCATCACAGACTATTTTTTTACAGCTCTAGCTTCTATGGCTTTGATGTGAGTCCTCCACGTGAATTCAGTAATTTATTTGTCGCCAGTAAAGTCTGTCTTTGGTACCGAAATGTCTCTAGTTTGAAGGTGACCTCTTTCATCTGATTGAAAGAGATGGTCTAGCTCAGTTTGAGTGGCCACCTTTTCGTCCAAATGCTGGCTCCATTGGCAGCATCCTGGATTCTGCAGGATGCTATTTCTCTATGTTTTGCTGCGCTCCACACTACAAAGTCATTCGCATGGAGGATGTTCGAGTCGAACCTTGGTACTGCTTTACTGATGTCATTAATGTAGACCAAGAACAGCATCAGACACAACATCTCCCTGAGGTACACCTTCCCCGAGTTTGACAAGACTGCTGAATGTGCAGACGGTAGAAGCTTCATCGGCAGCCCCTGTTAAAAATGCCTAAAACTAAAAAGAATTAAATTGATGGGTCACATTGAAATTATGAAATGTTCACAAATTGTTATGCTCAATATTCATACTTCGTTAAGAAACTGGTAACAAAAATATTTAAACAGAGGAGTGAGTATGACATAAGCAATTGTTATGATGATTTTGTGTTCCTTTGCGTATTGGTAAAATGGGGGTAGGGCAGCAGAGTTAGCTACTGTGGCCCCTAAATGCATTACAGTATCATAAATAGTAACTGTGGTCTCCAGTATCTTAACCAATAAATGCTAAAGAAGACCTATCAGTTTTATACCAATTTTTTTAGGGCATCGGAAACAACGTACGTTTCCTAATTCGGCATTTTTAAATGGGAAAAAGCTATCACTCACCTCGATTTGTACCGTAAAGGATGCCGACTTTCCTTCATTTTTTGCACTTTAAGCTCACATTATTGAAACTTAATTAAAGGCAAAGAGAGGTGAGGTCAAAATGAAATGGAATAACTTTAGTAATTTCTCCAAATCACTTTTGTGTATTTGGGGGTAGGGATACAAAATCAACCATTGTGATCACAGAATCACCTAGTCAATTTTATAATAATTGTGACATACTGTTGTAATGATGTAAGCCTGAAAATGGACTGCAGGACTATATGTTTGCAGGCATCTGAAACATTTTTTTTTGGGGGGTCTTTTTTTGTCGATTTCGCGGAAATTAGCGTTTACTGGGTGCACAAATACCTTCACGGTGAGCCAGAGATTCAATATTCTTTCATTTTGTTTTTTGCAGAGGATGTGATCAAAGTCCAGTTTATGTGCGACAACTATATTAAAATCTTGATCCGTGTAGTGAAATATCCTTGCGGTGCTCATGATGCTCGGATACTGATCGTGACTTTGAATCGGCCCGGCTTACAGTGCCTACCCTCTGATAGAGTGGTAATTGACTCCATTCATCAATACACACCTCGATGCCTCAAAGGAAATATACAACCGAATATTTTTATTTCCGGGTGGAAGATGCCAAGCCGAATATTTTTATTTCCGGGTGGAAGATGCCAAGCCACTGAACGGTGCAACGGGGTGCTGAAGAGACATTTTCGCTGCTTGAAGGCAATCCTGAGGTATTGAGGTATTTGACTGAAGAAGAAGAAGAAGATGTATAAATGTGACAAGTAAAAGAGAAACACTGCAATTGGTAAGTTTAGTTGCTTAAATTACTTCATTTTCCAGAGTCGCAACAACTTATGTTTATAGCCTGACTCAGCTGCATCACTTCCAAACCAAGTTTTTGTGAAAACAACTAGTGTTGTTCATGCTTCTCTTTCTCTCTAGCAAGCTCTATCATCTCTTTCTCAATCCTGATTTCATTGAGCTCTGTCTCTCTGGTAATTTCCAGGCCAAACAGTGTCTCTTTTTAGCCGCAGTCGCTCTCTCTGAAGTTCAACACGTTCTTTTCTTTTATAGGCTTTTCTTAACCCTTATCAGTCATTCGATTTGTCCAGATTCCTTCATCAAATGTCCATTTATATACAAGCAAAGAAGTAATATGTATCACTGAAGCATCCAATAAAAAAATAGAAAATATAAATATTTTTTAAAAAAAGGTAAAAGTACCAAAAAAATTTTTTTTTCCTTATTGTGGTGTTTTTGTTTGTTAAAGCTTTTTTTTTTGTTATCTTTTGCTTGGTTCTATCGATTTTTAATTGCTCAAGATTCTTTTTTTTTTTGTGGCCACTGTTGTGCAGATAAAGTGACTCTATTGCTTCTTAGTAGGTCCTGTGGTACTCGTGGGGTACTTGGTAAAACCAGGCTGTCTACGTGTAGAACTGTGGCGTACAGTGGCAGTATCATCAAATATGCAATCAATTATTGAATTAATTTTAATAATCACATTTATCACATTTTTTTAAATTTCATTTTTATTACATGTGTTGCCAAAAACTATTCCTACTTGCGGGAAAAAGAAACATGTGTCCTGTCCTTCTATTTTTAGCTAATTTTGTAACAAGAAAGGCATGTGTATGACCGATCCACATGACAATAAGTAAAGGGATGGCTTCTAATCCAACAAAATCCATGTTTTCTCAAAATTTAATCAGTTTTGATACATCTGTCAAACCCCGTGACCCTTGACCTTTGTGATCAGTCGACTAAATTAGTATACATGTATCAAAAATTGGCATTTTACACACATTTGCCGAATACTCGTGACCCTTGACCTTTCCGAGGGCTCATCCAAATTAATATTCATAGGTCTTACCATCAGGTATCTGTGTAGCAAGTTTGGGTTTGATTAGTAGTAAAATCATTTAAAAAGACAAGATGGCGGCCATACAACACCTCGCCAGGCCGCCCGCTCCGGTAGAAACGGTCGCCACCCGCAGTCTAGCAGTCATTGTGCCTTCGTTTGCTATATGATGTCGGACCCTGCAATGCTACATAATGACTGGTGTTTCTTTTGGATGACATTTGGAAATTTGTTGTGCTGTTGCTGTTAATTGGATTCTCAGTAGTTTCCTACGCCGTCAGTGCAATGCTAGTTTAGGGTGCATGGAGATTTAGCTCTAGGTGGAGGCATGGAATGTATGCCCCTGCAGAAACCACAGTAAAATGTGGTCTTCTTTGCAGGTAAGCAGAGAAGTTCCTTCTCTTCCTCTAGTATTGCCGATGGTGTGCTGAAGAGGTCGCCAAGACCGAAACAGCTGTCCACACCGGCTCAATATCTGGACCCCCACTTGGGGGACCTAGATTTAAATTTCCATGCACCTAGGGGCTGGAACAGTGGGATATGTGATACATTATGACATGCCGCCCGTGCTGGTTCAATTAGTTTTGTTACCGTTGTGAAGAAGTAACCTAATGCCCGACAGTGTGCAAAACCATAGAACCAGATCCGGCGGATTTTACAGTCAGATTATCCAAACAAAAACTTTACTTTATTAACGTTAACAACATTGAACCGGTCCTTATTCTCATTATTTTTAGCAACGCAGGGCTTGCGCTTGCCTTCATGGTTGTTGCCCTTCTTAAAGTGTAGTCACCGATTCGATTTTTTACCATTTCTTGACTGAGAAGCTATCCAAGTAAAAAATTCGGAGATATTGAAATAAATTACAGTGAACATTAAACTAGCCATGGAAAAAATAGTATTTGCAATTTAATATGTTTGTAATTATTTAAAAGCTAATTGTTTTTTTGTACTGGGGGTAAAAATGCTGATCGTGCGATAGTGACCGGAAGTGACGTGGAGGCAGGAATCTTGCCTAGTTCTGCTAATCTACAAACGCACGTATTTACTATCGTATCTATCGCTTTTACTTATTTCATTGTTACACGATCGAGATGCCGAGAAGATGTGTTGTAGGTGGGTGCAGCAATGTTAAAAGTGAACTTGTAGCGCTGCACTCATATCCCATTGACTCAACAATGTGGCCTTCGTGGGATAAGTTTGTCAAACGAAGTAGGACAGATTGGCAATTCTACAACCACTGTTTGCTCCGAGCATTTCCTTGAGACTGATTTTGAGAACAGGATGCAGTGGATTTTGAAGGGGGCCACTTATTTGCGATTGAACAAGAACGCTGTTCCAAGCATTTTACCAGTAAAGAAGAAGAGGCCCCTTTCAAAGTGTACCGTTCAGTCTCCTGCTAAGAAACCGAGGGGGAACAGAAAGGTTTTGGCAGTCAAGCTCGATGTGGCTAGAGCAAAGGTAAGTCAGTGAGTTTGTTTGTATGTTTACTGTATTAAAATAAAAAGCCCTACGTTGTGTTCTACTTTTTGCTACGTCAACGACTCAGTGTGAAACGTTTGCATCAACAGTATCAGTATGAGTATAAACTATTATAAACTGTGGATTCCGCATGAACTGAATAGGCCTACTGTGTGTGCAACTCTATTATTTTCTATAGGCTATTCAATTTCAGAAACCGTTCTGTAAAGTGAACAGCATTAGTAACGTATACCTTTAGCTGTGTAAAAAATCATTCATTAAAATACTATTTGTGTTTGAAGCCATGAAGGAAAACATTTGTTGTCCTAGTATCCATTGTCATTGTGTTCAAAGTAGGCCTATATGTATAACAGTGGTAGAACAACTTTGTAATTCAGTTCGGGATGGTAATCTGAACTTAACTGAACTTAGCAACTTTGTAATTGCTTATTCAGTAACTGCCATTTATAGCTAAATTTAACTTATAAAGAATACAGCGCACGTTTAGTATTTTTGCCTTGTACAAATTTTTACCCTACACAAGGGCTTCTTCAGTTATACATGTTTACAACTAGCTTTTAGAAACAGTCACAAAATTAATTGTTGAAACACTAAAACTAGTCAACACAACCAATTTTGGCAGTCCAGAATGGCACCCTTTATAGGCCGTTTATTGTTTATCATAACCCTTTCCCTGTCCCAGATATAATCACTGAGCTTAATTGGTAAAGGACTAATGTTGTGTTTTCAGGCTGTGGAGAGCAGTGCTGAGGCTGAGACTGAGCTCGACGTAGCAGACAGTAGTGTACTGAATGGTACGTTAGTCCGTTTAATTTCAATTATTATAAATTTAATATTCAATAAATCTAACAATATTAATTTCTTGATTAGGTTTTTACAGTTGTATTATTGCATGTTACTGTTTACTCTGCTTAAATTGTATAATAAAATAGAAAGTAAAATGTAACACGTTTTTAGTCATTTAGTTTTTGTTTTTTTTAGTGGATTGTGACTCCAAGTCCAACACAGACTGCCACACCAGCAGTACTGCACTGCAGCCTTGTGCAACCAGAGTACCCAGGCATCCATCCAAGTCCAGTGCAAAAGCAGTGGGTACAGCATTTCTACTGTTGTCTCTAGGTCTGCTTTCAGAGACTCCGCTGGGATGCCATCTGGTCCTGCTGCTTTGCCGTTCTTCAAAAATGCCACTGCTCTTCTGATCTCTCCCCGGCTGGGTAGGTCGGTCTCTGCTGCCTGGATGTCTGGGGGGTCGGGTGGGCTGTTCAGTAACTCTTCAAAATACTCGGCCCATCTGTCGAGTTGGTCTGCTCTGTCTGCAATAGGCTTGCCTTTGTCTTTTACTGGTCTTTCTGTATGGCCATACTTGCCCGACAATCTTCTGGTAATGTCGTACAGCTGTTTCATGTTGCCGCTGCCTGCTGCCTTTCTGCCTCTGCTGCCAGGCTGTCTGTGTAGGCCCTCTGTGTAAGCCCTCTTGTCTGCCCTGATACTCCTCTTCACCTCGCGGTTGGCTTCTGAGTATTCCTCCTGTGCCCTTGCTTTGGCTGCTCTCGTGCGACTGATGTTGACAACTGCTTTCTTCTGCTTCCTCACTTCTGTCTTCTTCAAGGTCTGTGCCGACAGCCAGTCCTTGTGATGGTGTTTCCTGAACCCTACAGTGTCTTTGCAGGTTGAGTTCAGCGCCTCTCTGCCTTCCGCTGCTGCTCTGTGGTGACCGCCTCCTCTCCATTTACTAGCGCTTGAAACCGGTTGGACAGCACCAGTTTGAACTCTTCTCTCACACCAGTCTCTCTCAGGAGGCCTACATTATAGCGCTGTCTTCTTGTTGTCTATGTGCGGCTTTTCTTTAACTTGAGCTTTATTCTCAAGGTAAGCAGAGGTGACATCTGAGGTGACATCTGCTTCCCTCCTCACTCGCACATCTTGAAGGGATAATTCTAAATTTCTTGCTAATGCAGATATGGTCTATTTGGTTCTCTGTAGTATGGTCAGGTGAGACCCAAGTTGCTTTGTGTATTCTTCTGTGTGGGAAAATGCTGCCTCCAATGACAAGTCTGTTTAGAGCACAAACGTCTACAAACCTCTCCCCGTTCTCACTCATCTCCCCTAGTCCCTGTCTCCCCATCACCTCTTCGTATCCGGTGTTGTCCTCCCCTATTTTGGCATTAAGAGCGCCAATGACGATGGTGATGTCTCGCTCCGCACATTTGTCCAAGGCACTCTGGAGTCGGTCGTAGAACTCTTGTTTCTCTTCCTCGTCACTGTCATTAGTGGGCGCATAACACTGGATGACGTTCAACTTGATCTTTCTCCTAGTTCTAAAGGCTGCGGTGATAATTCTTGGCCCAAGAGGTTCCCAGCCCATCAGCGCTCTCTGTGCCACTGGTGACAGCATGAATGCTACGCCTTCTGTATGGGGTCATTCTCCTCTTCATGACCTGAATACAGCATCATCTCCCCACTTAACAGCCTTTTCTGGCCAGACTGCGTCCATCTGGTTTCACTGATACCTAGCAGGGAATAGTTGTACTTTTGCATTTCCGCTGCTATCTGGGCGGCCTTGCCGCTCTGGTACATGGTCTTGACATTCCATGTGCCCATGGTTGTGTCCCTGGATAGAGAGAGGCGGCTCGGTCCTGTGGCTTCCGAAGACTTCTGGCTTTCACCACAGGACGTCATAAATCTTCTCGTTGAAAAACCTTCCTCCTCCAGGAAAGGAATTACTGTTTGTCTTTTCGTCGGCGTTTTTGTAGCTATTTCCTTTTTTGCAGGGTGGGGAAGCCCAACCCCTTACTAGGAGGACTCAACTCCTAGTAAGGAAGATATAAGATGAGAGATCTACAATCTCGCTCAACAGAAAAACGACCACTTGACCATTCAGTCACACAAGTTTCACTGTTTTTATAAAATGTGTCCACCCATTTTGAGATACCACTGCTAAATTTACAAATGTAAACATTTTTAAATTAATGAAAAACTGAGTCAAATGCTTTTCAAAATCGACTAGCATCAACAAATCATTTTTTTAATGTCTTTTTAATACATCTTCTTCTTCTTCTCGAACGATGTCACACTTGGAGTTTGGCTCTCAAATGGAAATCTGTGGTCTTCTGTAGCGCCTCCAGAGGCCCGAACAGTTTCTCTTGTAGAGTGGCGGGCTTCGGCCATATCCTCCCTCAGCAGCTGGTGGTTCCCACAGTCCTGAAGGATGTGCTCTGTGGTCTGCTCAGCATCTCCACAAGGGCACAAGGAAGATGGCACGAGGTGGAAGCGTCTGTGCAGGTGGAAATTGAGTCGGTTGCGCACGGTCCTCAGACGGAAGATGGTCACTTGCTCTTGGACAGCTGATGGTAACTGTCTAGGGGCCGTTGTGGTGGTCTGTACACTCTGTAAAGCTGACTCCAACTTCATCTTGTTTTTCCTCTGCGCCAACGTTTGCCATTCTGTCAGCTTCTTCATTGCCGTGCTGTGCTCATCTTTGGTGGTGATGTAGGGTGATGTTTTCTGGGTTACTTTCCCAGAGTGGAAGGTCGCTAGCAGGAGTCAGAGCCTCTACCTGCGCAGGGAGCTTAGCCTGGTGTTTCGTCTGCAGTGCTCTCGTCTCCTTCACAAAGCTTGATCTTTTCAGTCTCACTGAGATTACTCGAAAAGGTAAAGGGACACAAAAGGTCATGAAACAAAATCCATATTTTGACAAGAAATGAATGAATGAATGAATGAATGAATGAATGAATGAATGAATGAATGAATGAATGAATGAATGAACTTTATTGTTCCAAATACATGTTGCCACGTACAGGAAAATTTGTTTCGCCACCTCAGGTGCAACTCGCAATCACCCAAACTCACACAACAGTTAACACACAACACTGAAATGGACAATGGCTCGGGACGGGTGAAGCCCGTCGCCAAGGCGTCTCATGGCCAGCGCCAGTGGCCCCAACCCGACCTGAACCTCCCTAACACAAAGCAAACTAAGGACAGCCCTATCTTAGTATCTCTTAAACACGTAATATAATGTTTTTAAACTTTCTGCTTGGCTGATACTAGTTACACAAATGAGATACGCATCAACAAAACAAAAAGACGAACTATACTTTCACAGTTGCTACCTGGGGGCCCGTCGCCATAAGAACAGCGCCGGCTATTAGACAGTCGCTCCGGCACAAACAGTCACCACTATAACTTAACTAATATATAACCTCACACCTACTTATTTTTGTTAGAAATAATAGTAAAACTACAGCATTAACGTAAAAGCGGCAGTCCAAATATGTTTCTAAAGCACAGTAAACTGACATGCACACGCTGTTAAGTCAGTGTTGTAATAAACACAGTCACTGTGTCCATCATCACGTCCCTCGGCTGGAATGTTGGGGCCCGAAGCCTGCCGGCAATCGCCTCACTGCACACACTCACGCTACTCCTCAGGCAGTGATGTTGAGCGTGGCGTGGGAAGACGGCCACTCCTGAGATGCTTGAAAAAGGAGAAAAGCACGTTGGTATTTTGCCACAGCATAATGCGCCCTGTTCTTCAGTTCTGAGATCGGAATTTCAATGGCACTAACAAAAATCGGCCGGCGTGTATAAACTAGCATTAGAAAAAACTACCAAGTGAGTAGGAAAAGCACTGTCAAGGGAGAGAAGTGTGTATGATAGACCAATGATAATAGATCTACTTTGGTCCAAGCACACACAAAAAAAAAAAAAAAAAAAAAAGATAGGAAAGAGGGGGCGCTAAATAAGAGACTGAAAGCAATGCATATGGAAGCCCCCCGAAGGGGGGGGGGCGTATCACATATCCCACTGTTCCAGCCCCTAACTCACTGCTACGCATTTTGACCAGTAGAGAAAATAGTGAGAAATAGTGAGGCAAAAAGAAATCAATTAAGAGAAAAAGGTATAAAAATGTCATATAGTTATTATGACGATGTGTTTCTCCGCAGAAACTACTGAAATACGGAGTATTAAATTTTACAAATCAGTGAATAATCTCGAGATGCCAGACTTGCTTGCCACCGCCCAAAATAGAACTCAGTGGAGAGCACTGTCTGTTGCTGCTGCCTTTCAGTCCCCCCAACGCCCAGTTCGGGCAAGGGACTGATGATGATGATGATGATGAATAATGTCAAATTAAACATGTATTCTGCAAGAAAGAGCCATCGTGAAGGGATCGCGTTCCACTTCAATTGGTTACTCTCGTGCGTATCACAAGCTTACTATTCCAGTGAATAATGAGCAACAGAATGGGGGAAAATTAGTGCTAACTAGAAGGAACCCGAGAAAACAAAATCCACTATGACAGGTCGAACAAGACAACTGTCCCGAGCTATCGTGGTCAACTCGTCCCCCACGGCCTGTTTGTGGTGCCTGTTGAAGACAAACAACACAGCGCTTCTCGACATTAGTACTCTCTGTGGGCTCATGTAGCGACAGGAATCCATCTCCTTCTACTTTAACCCACCCTCTGGTTTTATGTTTTTTTTTTTATTATTATTATTTTTTTTTTTTTTTATTTTACGAACTTTCAATTCGTCAGATATTGTTTCAGGTCACACTTTCCGCTGCATCCTCATTATCAGAAAAAAATAATTTGCAAATTAATATGTACTTGTTTGTATACATATTCTGAACAGGCCTAAATATTAATAAATTGTGGTGTGGTCTTTGCTAATCGTGTTTCTCTTTTCATTGGGATTTTCTCTCCATATTGGTGATTTTATTTATATGTCGGTGACTAAAACTTTCTTTACTTTTTTTCTGCCGTCTGTGTTTGTGTGTACCATTACTGTGCGGATTGGGGCGGGGGGGTGGGGGGTGGGGGAGGTGAAGGGTGGGGGGAAGGGGGGGGAGGGATAGGATAAAGTTATGGTGGAGAAGGATAATCAGAAGGATAAGCTTAAAAACAGGAACAACTCAGAATGTTTCTAAAAAATGAAAAAGCACTTTAGGATGAAACATACAGTTTTGAACTCTTTTAATGATGAATATCAGAAAGGGGAAATGTCCACGACACAAAAACAGGCCGTGGTAACACTTATACATAAAGGGAGAAAAAAAAATCTCGCGACGATCTTTGTAACTGGCGTCCGATTTCCCTTACAACACTGATTACAAAATACTTGCAAAAACACTTGCCCTACGTCTTTCAACAGTCTTATCGAAAATCATTTTAGAGTCGGTAATTTTTGTCATATTTATTTGAACTTTTTGCATTTAGCTTGCTTTTTAGAAAAAAGTTATTATATTTTGGCCAACGGTTAGAGTCAACAGGCAGGCGAGTTGTCTCCCCACCCCCCACCCCCTCCAGCTTTTCGATTTTTCGGCCCCTGGGAGCAAGGCCTTTTGTATCAGGTTGTAGGTCCCAAACAAAAAGTTACCCCTCACCCCACCCCTTCGAGGTGACTGATTCGTCCCTGAACGTCATCATATATATGAATAATGAAGTTGTTCAAACTACTTGCCCTCTAGTGGACGCAGACTGTATTTTGGAAATCCTTATAAATCTAAAGCGCAAGATCCGCACCCTTAAAAATAGCAAGAGAGGATGTGAGCATGTGAATTCCAAAAATATCACTTGCACCGATGCTCACAAGGTCTCAGATATGGCCGGAATATTCATATCATTTTGTAGATACCTAAAAATAGACAGTAAATTTCAGTTTCCAGTAAATTTCACTGGTTAGGCATTTGTGACTTAGGTCACTATTTGCCTTTTAATGTGAAAGGGAAGCATACTTCTCATGCATATGTCGCGAAAGAGACCACTAGAGAGTCAAATAGTTGCATTATCGTTTTAGCATAATTTATATAGGTTTTGTTTGTGTAGTGAGCGCTTTGCTGGCTTGACTCCCTAGATGGCTTTGTCCTGATGTAAAGCTATCTGTGTTATTGAACATTACCCCTAGGTACTTGTATGTATCCATTGTTTCTATTAAGTCGTTTACATACCTAAATAAGGTCGGTACTGACTTTTGGTGCTGCTCATAAGAACACGATTATCTTTCTTTTGTTTTTATTGACAGTCATGCCCCAGTCTTCACAGTATTTATGTAGTTTATTTAATTTCTTTTGCCAGCTTTCGTAGTGGACAAAATAGCTAGATCGTTTGCGTATAGTAAGCACGGTATTTCAGTACCTGTCGAGTTGTTAACGGTTGGAGAGTCTTCATCGTTTAAGCAACTTGAGAGATCGTTGATAAAAAATATTGAACAAATTAGTGCTTAGATTATTTCCTTGTTGCCCCCCCCCCCCCTTTTATTAAAAGCATGTCTTGTGTTTGTGCACACAGATGATTGACTATACATGTTTCAGATTACGTTGCAGCAGAGCCCGCCAATGACGAACATAGGCGGAATCAAATCAGACTCTGAGTGAAGTAACTACACGATAAAAAAAAAAAAAAACGTCATGCCTACGCTAAACGCGCTGTTGAACGTACATTTCCCGGTAAACGCCGTGTGAGTGTGTGTGTGTGTGTGTGTGTGTGTGTGTGAATGTGTTTGTGTGTGTGTGTGGTTGCGTGTGTGTGTGCGTGTGTGTTGTGTGTGTGTGTGTGTGTGTGTGTGTGTGTGTGTGTGTGTGTGTGTGTGTGTGTGTGTGTGTGTGTGTGTAGACACGTTTCTCCTGTTTTTGTGTACGTACAGGTCTAAAACGTTAGGAAATGCTTCCTTCAAGATGTATTTCTGAGTACTTTTCAGCATATTTAAATGGGATTACTCATTAAAAAGAAAATTGCCGTTTACAAAAAGTCAGTTGACCCGCATTTCAGTTCGTTAATCAGTTTTGTTAATTCAATGTTTTTGTAAAAAATAATTCATCGCAGAAAGAAATGCACAACACGAAGAATTCTCGACTTCAGACATTGACGGTGACGTAAAAACACTAGTCACATCAGTCTTGTACATTTCTTTTTCAAAAAGTATTGAAACTTTTCTTCAAAACATAAAGAGTACATACCGTACAAAATACATGTACACACATACACACACTCAAAACGATAATAAACTATTTCGGCACGAACTAAAGTGTGAGTGGAGAGAGAGAGAGAGAGAGAGAGAGAGAGAGAGAGAGAGAGAGAGAGAGAGAGAGAGAGAGGGAGAGAGAGAGAGATAG
Organism: Semisulcospira habei; assembly: GCA_036245525.1. Classification (NCBI taxonomy): domain Eukaryota; kingdom Metazoa; phylum Mollusca; class Gastropoda; family Semisulcospiridae; genus Semisulcospira; species Semisulcospira habei. The sequence continues at coordinate 32,980 of BTPG01000014.1, read as the reverse complement.
AGAGGAGAGAGAGAGAGAGAGAGAGAGAGAGAGAGAGAGAGAGAGAGAGAGAGAGAGAGAGAGAGAGAGAGAGAGAGAATCAATGAAACTTTATTTTACAACGGTTAAGGCATTGACATCGTCATTGACACAGACATTTTGAGAGACAGCACAGACAGAGAGACACAGAGACACATAGGCAGACAGGAGAGAGACAGAGAGAGAAAGTGTTTTTTAAGCGTGCATTGTGAATGTCTGGATGCATATATTGTTGTCAGAATTTCAGGAAAAAAAGAAAGGATATATCGGAGATAAATAACCGTGTAAATAACAAAAAGCATCCAACTGTAACAAATGACAGAAGTTAACAGAAAACTATCTTACAGATATCTAAATATGGCAACCATTGCTGTGTAAAACAGCTAATTTTGATTTTCATAGTTCATGCATATCTCTCTCTACAGTATCTATTTAAAAAATCTGCCAAAAAGTTTAACTGTCGATTCAAACAGGGGCAACACAAAATTAATTGTTTTGTCATTTATAAGAGCAAATTGAGCACTGTCCGCGGCCCCTCTTTCACTCCGAAAACAATTAATTCTGTACTAAGTTCAAAATCTTTCACAATGAGCACATTTTTACTTCAAACTGTTTAGTGATTTGTCCCCAAAAGCGTGCACAACTCTGCACTAAAAGCGAGTGTTAATAGATTTTTTAGATTTTATATTCAAACTAGCGTGTTAGTGTTTTGTGAATTGATAAACAATGGTTTTCTATTGAAAGCAACGATACCTGGGGGGGGGGGGGGGGGGGGGAGGGGGAGGGGGCAAAAAAGATTATTATATTTTTTTAAAATATCAGCCGCTTTCTTTCCAGAAAGGGTTTTTCGTCTCTACACTTTCTAGAAAATATCCACCAAAACTGCAAACAGTTTAATACGAATGCAAATAAAAGGCTTAATTCTTCAATATCCATTACCTCCTGCTTCATACTGTCTAGAAACGGTAGTTCTTTTCACGTTATAGAGATAACGTGAAAAGAACTAGTTTCCCTCCCCATATGGTTAAACATCACCGTGTTAATTTCTTTAATAATTACACTCCCTGGGGCCTTCAAAGAGATAAAGAGAAAAAACTGAAAAAAATTAAGGACTTGAAAACAACATTTCTTCCGATAGGTGTTAAATCGCGCAGTTTCTACTGTTTTACAATTTTTTTTTCATTTTTGCAAGTTTTGATTTAATTCAGGAGTTTGATATTAGACATATAAAAAAAGTAACTCCAGGTACTGTGAAGATAGCTGCATTCCAAGAGAAGCTGAGATGTGGGGCATAGAGAGTAAGGTTAAATCCATATTCCAATCCATCCAGCAACAGTCTTTTCAAATTTAAATTTTATCCCAGAAATAACTGCAAAAAGTGCTAGCTCCGATGACACAATCAAATGATTTTTGGACCTATCTAAACAATGACATATCATCAGCAATGTGACTAAAAATTCCTGTTCTTTGCATTTTATACCTGAAATGTTATGACCAACAACTCAACTCACTTACGCCTGTCACCCGTCCCCGGGTATAGGCCGTCGACGAGAGACCTCCTGTGCTTCTCCCTCGATTTTAATCCAGGTGGTTCTTGATGTCTGCTTTACCGATTCGTGCTCTGACATCTGCATTTGTGCCGCCTTTTTTGTCTATGATGCTCCCGAGATAGGTGAAGGACTCCACCTCCTCCAACGGGGTGCCAGCAAGCAAGACTGGTTCTTCCCTGGTTGCGTTCAGCCTCGTTGTCTTTGTTTTCTGTTTGTGGATGGTGAGGCCCACTTGGGACGAGATGTCAACAAGCCTCGTGGTCTTGTCCTGCATTTGTTGATGAGTGTGGGACAGTAAAGCCAAGTCGTCTGCAAAATCGAGGTCGTCAAGCTGTGTCCAGTGTCCACTGTATTCCACTTCGTCTGTGCTCTGTGGTCCTCTTCATGACCCACTCTATGGCCAGTAGGAAGAGGAACGGAGACAGCAAACACCCCTGCCTGACACCGGTTCTGACCTGGAGCTCCCTGGTGAACTGCCCTTCGTGGATCACGCGACATGTCATGTCATCATAGCTGCTCTTGATCAGGCGGACGAGCTTTGTGGGTGTCGTAGGAGTTTCCACAGAGACTCTCGGTCCACGCTGTCAAATGCATTCTCGTAATCCACAAAGTTGACGTACAGCGGGGAGCTCCACTCCAGAGACTGTTCCACGATGATGCGGAGAGTGGCGATCTGCTCTGTACATGATCGGTTTTTCATGAATCCTGCTTGCTGGTCTCTCAGCTGGGGGTCAACGGAGCTCTTCATTCTCTCCAGGATGATCCTGTTGAAGACCTTTCCTGGTACTGACAGCAAGGTGATTCCTCTTTAGTTGGAACACTTGCTGAGGTCGCCTTTCTTGGGAAGCTTGATTAGCCGGCAACTCTTCCCAGATCTTTCCAAACAGTGGGTACAGCATTTCTACTGTTGTCTCTAGGTCTGCTTTCAGAGACTCCGCTGGGATGCCATCTGGTCCTGCTGCTTTGCCGTTCTTCAAAAATGCCACTGCTCTTCTGATCTCTCCCCGGCTGGGTAGGTCGGTCTCTGCTGCCTGGATGTCTGGGGGGTCGGGTGGGCTGTTCAGTAACTCTTCAAAATACTCGGCCCATCTGTCGAGTTGGTCTGCTCTGTCTGCAATAGGCTTGCCTTTGTCTTTTACTGGTCTTTCTGTATGGCCATACTTGCCCGACAATCTTCTGGTAATGTCGTACAGCTGTTTCATGTTGCCGCTGCCTGCTGCCTTTCTGCCTCTGCTGCCAGGCTGTCTGTGTAGGCCCTCTGTGTAAGCCCTCTTGTCTGCCCTGATACTCCTCTTCACCTCGCGGTTGGCTTCTGAGTATTCCTCCTGTGCCCTTGCTTTGGCTGCTCTCGTGCGACTGATGTTGACAACTGCTTTCTTCTGCTTCCTCACTTCTGTCTTCTTCAAGGTCTGTGCCGACAGCCAGTCCTTGTGATGGTGTTTCCTGAACCCTACAGTGTCTTTGCAGGTTGAGTTCAGCGCCTCTCTGCCTTCCGCTGCTGCTCTGTGGTGACCGCCTCCTCTCCATTTACTAGCGCTTGAAACCGGTTGGACAGCACCAGTTTGAACTCTTCTCTCACACCAGTCTCTCTCAGGAGGCCTACATTATAGCGCTGTCTTCTTGTTGTCTATGTGCGGCTTTTCTTTAACTTGAGCTTTATTCTCAAGGTAAGCAGAGGTGACATCTGAGGTGACATCTGCTTCCCTCCTCACTCGCACATCTTGAAGGGATAATTCTAAATTTCTTGCTAATGCAGATATGGTCTATTTGGTTCTCTGTAGTATGGTCAGGTGAGACCCAAGTTGCTTTGTGTATTCTTCTGTGTGGGAAAATGCTGCCTCCAATGACAAGTCTGTTTAGAGCACAAACGTCTACAAACCTCTCCCCGTTCTCACTCATCTCCCCTAGTCCCTGTCTCCCCATCACCTCTTCGTATCCGGTGTTGTCCTCCCCTATTTTGGCATTAAGAGCGCCAATGACGATGGTGATGTCTCGCTCCGCACATTTGTCCAAGGCACTCTGGAGTCGGTCGTAGAACTCTTGTTTCTCTTCCTCGTCACTGTCATTAGTGGGCGCATAACACTGGATGACGTTCAACTTGATCTTTCTCCTAGTTCTAAAGGCTGCGGTGATAATTCTTGGCCCAAGAGGTTCCCAGCCCATCAGCGCTCTCTGTGCCACTGGTGACAGCATGAATGCTACGCCTTCTGTATGGGGTCATTCTCCTCTTCATGACCTGAATACAGCATCATCTCCCCACTTAACAGCCTTTTCTGGCCAGACTGCGTCCATCTGGTTTCACTGATACCTAGCAGGGAATAGTTGTACTTTTGCATTTCCGCTGCTATCTGGGCGGCCTTGCCGCTCTGGTACATGGTCTTGACATTCCATGTGCCCATGGTTGTGTCCCTGGATAGAGAGAGGCGGCTCGGTCCTGTGGCTTCCGAAGACTTCTGGCTTTCACCACAGGACGTCATAAATCTTCTCGTTGAAAAACCTTCCTCCTCCAGGAAAGGAATTACTGTTTGTCTTTTCGTCGGCGTTTTTGTAGCTATTTCCTTTTTTGCAGGGTGGGGAAGCCCAACCCCTTACTAGGAGGACTCAACTCCTAGTAAGGAAGATATAAGATGAGAGATCTACAATCTCGCTCAACAGAAAAACGACCACTTGACCATTCAGTCACACAAGTTTCACTGTTTTTATAAAATGTGTCCACCCATTTTGAGATACCACTGCTAAATTTACAAATGTAAACATTTTTAAATTAATGAAAAACTGAGTCAAATGCTTTTCAAAATCGACTAGCATCAACAAATCATTTTTTTAATGTCTTTTTAATACATCTTCTTCTTCTTCTCGAACGATGTCACACTTGGAGTTTGGCTCTCAAATGGAAATCTGTGGTCTTCTGTAGCGCCTCCAGAGGCCCGAACTGTTTCTCTTGTAGAGTGGCGGGCTTCGGCCATATCCTCCCTCAGCAGCTGGTGGTTCCCACAGTCCTGAAGGATGTGCTCTGTGGTCTGCTCAGCATCTCCACAAGGGCACAAGGAAGATGGCACGAGGTGGAAGCGTCTGTGCAGGTGGAAATTGAGTCGGTTGCGCAGATGGTCACTTGCTCTTGGACAGCTGATGGTAACTGTCTAGGGGCCGTTGTGGTGGTCTGTACACTCTGTAAAGCTGACTCCAACTTCATCTTGTTTTTCCTCTGCGCCAACGTTTGCCATTCTGTCAGCTTCTTCATTGCCGTGCTGTGCTCATCTTTGGTGGTGATGTAGGGTGATGTTTTCTGGGTTACTTTCCCAGAGTGGAAGGTCGCTAGCAGGAGTCAGAGCCTCTACCTGCGCAGGGAGCTTAGCCTGGTGTTTCGTCTGCAGTGCTCTCGTCTCCTTCACAAAGCTTGATCTTTTCAGTCTCACTGAGATTACTCGAAAAGGTAAAGGGACACAAAAGGTCATGAAACAAAATCCATATTTTGACAAGAAATGAATGAATGAATGAATGAATGAATGAATGAATGAATGAATGAATGAATGAATGAATGAATGAATGAACTTTATTGTTCCAAATACATGTTGCCACGTACAGGAAAATTTGTTTCGCCACCTCAGGTGCAACTCGCAATCACCCAAACTCACACAACAGTTAACACACAACACTGAAATGGACAATGGCTCGGGACGGGTGAAGCCCGTCGCCAAGGCGTCTCATGGCCAGCGCCAGTGGCCCCAACCCGACCTGAACCTCCCTAACACAAAGCAAACTAAGGACAGCCCTATCTTAGTATCTCTTAAACACGTAATATAATGTTTTTAAACTTTCTGCTTGGCTGATACTAGTTACACAAATGAGATACGCATCAACAAAACAAAAAGACGAACTATACTTTCACAGTTGCTACCTGGGGGCCCGTCGCCATAAGAACAGCGCCGGCTATTAGACAGTCGCTCCGGCACAAACAGTCACCACTATAACTTAACTAATATATAACCTCACACCTACTTATTTTTGTTAGAAATAATAGTAAAACTACAGCATTAACGTAAAAGCGGCAGTCCAAATATGTTTCTAAAGCACAGTAAACTGACATGCACACGCTGTTAAGTCAGTGTTGTAATAAACACAGTCACTGTGTCCATCATCACGTCCCTCGGCTGGAATGTTGGGGCCCGAAGCCTGCCGGCAATCGCCTCACTGCACACACTCACGCTACTCCTCAGGCAGTGATGTTGAGCGTGGCGTGGGAAGACGGCCACTCCTGAGATGCTTGAAAAAGGAGAAAAGCACGTTGGTATTTTGCCACAGCATAATGCGCCCTGTTCTTCAGTTCTGAGATCGGAATTTCAATGGCACTAACAAAAATCGGCCGGCGTGTATAAACTAGCATTAGAAAAAACTACCAAGTGAGTAGGAAAAGCACTGTCAAGGGAGAGAAGTGTGTATGATAGACCAATGATCATAGATCTACTTTGGTCCAAGCACACACAAAAAAACAAAAAAAAAAAAAAAAGATAGGAAAGAGGAGGCGCTAAATAAGAGGCTGAAAGCAATGCATATGGAAGCCCCCCGAAGGGGGGGCGTATCACATATCCCACTGTTCCAGCCCCTAGGTGCATGGAAATTTAAATCTAGGTCCCCCAAGTGGGGGTCCAGATATTGAGCCGGTGTGGACAGCTGTTTCGGTCTTGGCGACCTCTTCAGCACACCATCGGCAATACTGGAAGAAAAGAAGGAACTTCTGCTTACCTGCAAAGAAGACCACATTTTACTGTGGTTTCTGCAGGGGCATACATTCTCCATGCACCCTAAGAGAGAACCTACTAAAAAGGGGGAAGGGGTTGCAGTCGAAATTGTAGTAAAAAACTAGACCGAAAGGGTTGACTGCCAGTGCTTGTAATTTAGAAAAAACTACCAAGTGAGTTGGAAAAGCACTGTCAAGGGAGAGAAGTGTGTATGATAGACCAATGATAATAGATCTACTTTGGTCCAAGCACACACAAAAAAAAAAAAAAAAAAAAAAGATAGGAAAGAGGGGGCGCTAAATAAGAGACTGAAAGCAATGCATATGGAAGCCCCCCGAAGGGGGGGGGGGGCGTATCACATATCCCACTGTTCCAGCCCCTAGGTGCATGGAAATTTAAATCTAGGTCCCCCAAGTGGGGGTCCAGATATTGAGCCGGTGTGGACAGCTGTTTCGGTCTTGGCGACCTCTTCAGCACACCATCGGCAATACTAGAGGAAGAGAAGGAACTTCTCTGCTTACCTGCAAAGAAGACCACATTTTACTGTGGTTTCTGCAGGGGCATACATTCCATGCCTCCACCTAGAGCTAAATCTCCATGCACCCTAAACTAGCATTGCACTGACGGCGTAGGAAACTACTGAGAATCCAATTAACAGCAACAGCACAACAAATTTCCAAATGTCATCCAAAAGAAACACCAGTCATTATGTAGCATTGCAGGGTCCGACATCATATAGCAAACGAAGGCACAATGACTGCTAGACTGCGGGTGGCGACCGTTTCTACCGGAGCGGGCGGCCTGGCGAGGTGTTGTATGGCCGCCATCTTGTCTTTTTAAATGATTTTACTACTAATCAAACCCAAACTTGCTACACAGATACCTGATGGTAAGACCTATGAATATTAATTTGGATGAGCCCTCGGAAAGGTCAAGGGTCACGAGTATTCGGCAAATGTGTGTAAAATGCCAATTTTTGATACATGTATACTAATTTAGTCGACTGATCACAAAGGTCAAGGGTCACGGGGTTTGACAGATGTATCAAAACTGATTAAATTTTGAGAAAACATGGATTTTGTTGGATTAGAAGCCATCCCTTTACTTATTGTCATGTGGATCGGTCATACACATGCCTTTCTTGTTACAAAATTAGCTAAAAATAGAAGGACAGGACACATGTTTCTTTTTCCCGCAAGTAGGAATAGTTTTTGGCAACACATGTAATAAAAATGAAATTTAAAAAAATGTGATAAATGTGATTATTAAAATTAATTCAATAATTGATTGCATATTTGATGATACTGCCACTGTACGCCACAGTTCTACACGTAGACAGCCTGGTTTTACCAAGTACCCCACGAGTACCACAGGACCTACTAAGAAGCAATAGAGTCACTTTATCTGCACAACAGTGGCCACAAAAAAAAAAAGAATCTTGAGCAATTAAAAATCGATAGAACCAAGCAAAAGATAACAAAAAAAAAAGCTTTAACAAACAAAAACACCACAATAAGGAAAAAAAAATTTTTTTGGTACTTTTACCTTTTTTTAAAAAATATTTATATTTTCTATTTTTTTATTGGATGCTTCAGTGATACATATTACTTCTTTGCTTGTATATAAATGGACATTTGATGAAGGAATCTGGACAAATCGAATGACTGATAAGGGTTAAGAAAAGCCTATAAAAGAAAAGAACGTGTTGAACTTCAGAGAGAGCGACTGCGGCTAAAAAGAGACACTGTTTGGCCTGGAAATTACCAGAGAGACAGAGCTCAATGAAATCAGGATTGAGAAAGAGATGATAGAGCTTGCTAGAGAGAAAGAGAAGCATGAACAACACTAGTTGTTTTCACAAAAACTTGGTTTGGAAGTGATGCAGCTGAGTCAGGCTATAAACATAAGTTGTTGCGACTCTGGAAAATGAAGTAATTTAAGCAACTAAACTTACCAATTGCAGTGTTTCTCTTTTACTTGTCACATTTATACATCTTCTTCTTCTTCTTCAGTCAAATACCTCAATACCTCAGGATTGCCTTCAAGCAGCGAAAATGTCTCTTCAGCACCCCGTTGCACCGTTCAGTGGCTTGGCATCTTCCACCCGGAAATAAAAATATTCGGCTTGGCATCTTCCACCCGGAAATAAAAATATTCGGTTGTATATTTCCTTTGAGGCATCGAGGTGTGTATTGATGAATGGAGTCAATTACCACTCTATCAGAGGGTAGGCACTGTAAGCCGGGCCGATTCAAAGTCACGATCAGTATCCGAGCATCATGAGCACCGCAAGGATATTTCACTACACGGATCAAGATTTTAATATAGTTGTCGCACATAAACTGGACTTTGATCACATCCTCTGCAAAAAACAAAATGAAAGAATATTGAATCTCTGGCTCACCGTGAAGGTATTTGTGCACCCAGTAAACGCTAATTTCCGCGAAATCGACAAAAAAAGACCCCCCAAAAAAAAATGTTTCAGATGCCTGCAAACATATAGTCCTGCAGTCCATTTTCAGGCTTACATCATTACAACAGTATGTCACAATTATTATAAAATTGACTAGGTGATTCTGTGATCACAATGGTTGATTTTGTATCCCTACCCCCAAATACACAAAAGTGATTTGGAGAAATTACTAAAGTTATTCCATTTCATTTTGACCTCACCTCTCTTTGCCTTTAATTAAGTTTCAATAATGTGAGCTTAAAGTGCAAAAAATGAAGGAAAGTCGGCATCCTTTACGGTACAAATCGAGGTGAGTGATAGCTTTTTCCCATTTAAAAATGCCGAATTAGGAAACGTACGTTGTTTCCGATGCCCTAAAAAAATTGGTATAAAACTGATAGGTCTTCTTTAGCATTTATTGGTTAAGATACTGGAGACCACAGTTACTATTTATGATACTGTAATGCATTTAGGGGCCACAGTAGCTAACTCTGCTGCCCTACCCCCATTTTACCAATACCCAAAGGAACACAAAATCATCATAACAATTGCTTATGTCATACTCACTCCTCTGTTTAAATATTTTTGTTACCAGTTTCTTAACGAAGTATGAATATTGAGCATAACAATTTGTGAACATTTCATAATTTCAATGTGACCCATCAATTTAATTCTTTTTAGTTTTAGGCATTTTTAACAGGGGCTGCCGATGAAGCTTCTACCGTCTGCACATTCAGCAGTCTTGTCAAACTCGGGGAAGGTGTACCTCAGGGAGATGTTGTGTCTGATGCTGTTCTTGGTCTACATTAATGACATCAGTAAAGCAGTACCAAGGTTCGACTCGAACATCCTCCATGCGAATGACTTTGTAGTGTGGAGCGCAGCAAAACATAGAGAAATAGCATCCTGCAGAATCCAGGATGCTGCCAATGGAGCCAGCATTTGGACGAAAAGGTGGCCACTCAAACTGAGCTAGACCATCTCTTTCAATCAGATGAAAGAGGTCACCTTCAAACTAGAGACATTTCGGTACCAAAGACAGACTTTACTGGCGACAAATAAATTACTGAATTCACGTGGAGGACTCACATCAAAGCCATAGAAGCTAGAGCTGTAAAAAAATAGTCTGTGATGAAGAAACTGGCGCAAATTACAGCACCCTAGCGCAAGCACCAGTAGTGCGGTACCAAGATACATCGACAACACTGCCTGCAAAACGCAAAAAGCCAGGCTTGACAAGATGCAGAATATGGGTCATTTTCATGATGCAGTGACGTTCTTAGAGCCATCTGGAGCACCCCGATTTAGAAAATGGAGGACATTGTAGCCACTGGAACGTCCTGGAACCAAGCCGAAAGATGTGTACATCTCTAAAGAGCATTCTAGACAACATAAACGATGTTTCAGGACTCTTTGCCAAAGGTCGTGGCAATGCACAAAGCCATCTCCTTGGAGATTATGCACAAGCGCTACCCTCACAGTAGCTGTGCTCACATCTACACAGGCGGGGCCGCACAGAAAGACATGCGGAATGAATGATGTGGCGTGTCCATCTGTTGTTCAGACCGCACTTCTACCTTCCTCTCCTTACCAGCTCCAACTATCGTACATATCTGCAGGTGCTCAACACAGCAGCAGAGCACTAGCTAGGGTAAGGCAGCAGCTTGATCCACAACAGGAACCTTCAAGATAGCTGGATGTACTGTCCATAAAATAGTGCTGCAGTGGATTCCAGTGCATTCTGGAGTAGCTGGGAATGAAAAGGCATTGTAAAGCAGGCGCTAGACTACCTCAAGATCACAACCTCCTGTAAAGAAACGAAGACACTACAGCAGCAAAGTGATTGGCAACAGCAGAACGGCTGCTGCAGTCCGTGGGCAGACATCAACAAGCTCAACAGGGAGAGAGCCAGGCCACCATCTTTCATCTACGCACTGATCACTCTGGACTCACCTCGTGAGAGTGGGTCATGCGGAAATAGCCCTATGCGAATGTGGCATATCTCCTTAGCACATTCTCCAGACCTGTCCATACAGAGAAGGGGTCCGCTGGCAGTTCTGACCAGAAGACACGCCCCTGTATACCAGTCTCTGAAAACATGCTGCCGAGCTCTTGACAGCTCACTTATTGGCATCCAGAACAATATAAGATTTAAAGACGGCCATCAAGGAACGTTGCAGAAGAAGGCCAAAAATGGGGGTGAAAATGGTGATCGCGTGGTGGACATGTGAAAACTAAGTATTTTGATAACATTGTTTTGGCTGTTAGGAACCATGAAACTTTACAACGCATAAATGAAAATAAATGAAAAGAAAACCCGCCTTACGCTAGGTAAAAATATCACCTAAAAGACTAGCCAGTTAAAAATATACCGATCAACAAAAGAAACGCAAATTTTTCACTATAACTCTTTTCTTTGTAAATATGCTTTAATCCGGGTTATTTGACGTCATTTATTAGAAAATGTTATCAAAAGTGTGCAAATAAAATGTTTAGTCTTAAAAATCGCACATCGATGACTTATGACGTCATCAGTGACACTACCATCACACGATGTTGAAAGTGAAATGGGGAGCATCTGCAGAGGACACAGCTGAAAGCCAACCAATGTGCAGTGTCACTAGGGTCCGTGTGCATGAAAATCGGTCTGAACCTACATTTCGTTTGTCAAAGGCACCTAAATAATCAACATCACCTGCAAACACGAAAATCCAAAGTTTTCTTCTTTTTTTTTAGGTCATAATTACCTGATCAATGGATATGGATGTGTTCTTTATCTCTGTGTGAGTCCCAAAAATGGTTTGAAAGTAAATCACATTAAATCAAATTAGATTTATTAAGAAAATGATGTGCACCGGAAGTTCTGGTTCTGTAATATTTTTTTCGTGTCATATTTTGTTTGAGGCAGTTAATAACATTATAAGCAATCCACACAACTTTGTGTTAAAACATACCACAGGAAACTTGCTTCACAGAGTGTGTCCAGTTTTGATTATTTTCACCACTGTCCTCCAAGGTAGCCACGGGCGATAACATCCAATTTTTGTGTGAAAGTAGCTCAGACAGTAGGCTGAACATCTGAAGTAAGCAACAAATAAAAAGTTATTGTTTTGCTTTGTTTGCGGGTACATTTACAGACACTTTTCGCTTTTTTAATGGATGGTTACAATTAAATTGATGGGTCACATTGAAATTAATGAGATAATCTCAAATTGTTTGCACGTTGATTTTTCATTTTGCATGATGATGAAGATGAGGGTGATTATATGATGATGCCATTCCACGCTTCCTGTCATAAATATCCTGGTGTTAATCAGGCCCGGGAACTGCGGACACTGCAACTGGCAACAAAAATATTTAAACAGAAGAGTATGACATAAGCAATTATTATGATCATTTTGCGTTCTTTTGTGTACTGGTAAAATGGGGATAGGGCAGCAGATTTAGCCACTGTGGCACCTAAATGCATCACAGCATCACCTAGTCAACTTTATAGTAATTGTGACATCCTGTTGTAATGATGTAGCCAGTGCTATATAAAATATTTGCATGCATCTGACACATTATTTTTGTCTTTTCTTTTATTTATTATATTTTTTTTTGCGATTTCGCGGAAATGACCGTTTACTGGGTGCACAAATACCTTCACTGTGAGCCAGAGATACAATATTTTTTCATTGTGTTTTCTGAGAGGAACATTAACACCGTAAATGCTACTGGGAGGGCCCCCCTACCCCCAATCTTCGTGCTGCGTTTTGTGACATGAAAATTAAAATGACAGTTGCTGTTTTGAATTGTTTCGTGTGTGCACGCAGTTACATATGCTGAAACCTGGGGTCAAGTACAAAAAAGAACAAATACCGAAAAAAACACGGGACCATTTGGAATAGAACAACTCAGGTGTACAAATTACAGATTGTAGTAAATGGGGACTGATGTGAAAAGAACATCTGTATTCATTATTCAAAAATAAAAGATGGCGTGAGGGGATGGGGTGGTGGGGGAGATGTGATAAAAGTGAACGTTCTCCATAATTGAACACATAGCCATTTTACATTCTGACGTGTATTTGATTATGACAAAGCAGCACTTTTAGAGACAGTAGTTGTTGTTTTAGTGTTGTTGTTTTTTTATTATTAGTAAATATAACATAAATATAGCACTATAATGCGAAGGTGCAATATGCGGTTTTACTGAACACACGTACATTTGACCGACACTGCGAAATATATTCATATACTCTAACGACCTGACATGCAAAGAATTAAAATAAGCACCAACATATTTAAAAAGAATGGTAAAGTTGTAATAGCAAACGTGCATGACTCTTCTGCGTCTTTCCTTTATCTGACCTGCTGTGGCCTTGACTATGACTCGGACAGGTCACTCATAAGTTTGAAAGTCTAATGGCAGTAGGCTCTGAAAATTGATATATCTTATCAACATGTGAAAATTTCATATTTTTGTTTTAACCTTACGCGTCAAACTTGCTTGCATAGAAAAGTCTTAGTATTAACTGAGCTGTTGCCAAGTTTGTTTGAAAATTTACATTTTATCACAAAATTGACATTGTTCACTCTCTTCCTGACATCCTTTGAGCGGGGTCACCCGATTTAGTATGCACATAAATGTCTTATAGTCACAGTTTGTCTTCTTCTTCTTCCTTCTTCCTCGATCGCTTGAAGCGCAATATGCATGATGCAGCCGTTAGGCACCTTTATGGTCCTGCATCTCTGTCGACGGCCAGGGATGTGAATCGGGGGGATCCCTCCCCTAGACCGACTGTCTTTCAGGCCTGCTGAGCTCGGTCTGTCCACCTATGAGTAACATTAGCTCCTCACTTCGTTTAGTCCGCCAGCGGAAGCGGTTTCCAGGGTGTAGCCACTGATATCCCTAACAGCTTTCTTGGAGCCAGAAGTGAGAGTTGTGCTGGGTGAGGACCTGGGTGAGGTCCACCCGGGTGGGCGCTGCTGCCAGGTTTTCAAAGGTACCACTCTCCCAGACCCCTCATACACCCTACAATTTGTCTTAAAATAATATCTGAGAAAAGACTAAATTGTTAAAACAATTTTGTGACCTTGGTATTTGAGGTAGTCGCACAAATTAATGTAGAAAAGGTCTTGCCACAAAGTATCCTTGGGCCAACTTTGAAGTCTGTGTCTTAAATAGTCTCTGGCAAAATGCAAACGTTAATGGTCAAGCTGTTCACAAATAATTCATAAAATATCTTCTCCCTCGCCGATGACTTTGATATTTGCACGTTAAACTTTGCCAAATCTAACATAGCAAAGATCTGCAGGTCCTTTCGAAACGACGCAGCTGCAGATGATGTTTGTGACTATTCTGGACACGGGTAGTTATATTACGATATAGGTAAACTGCACATATTTTGAGCGAAAAAAAAAAAATTGTAAAGAAACTCCGTGTAGTTTATTTAACATTTATCGATAAAGAACTTTGAATGAAAAGGAGTATGCTCTCGCACAGAGGACACTCAGAACTTGCAAAAAATCGGGAAAACCCTAAACAGCCAAAGTGACAGATTTTTCAATGTTGGAAGTGTCGTCTTAAAGCAGCCTTACTTTTCTTCTTCTTTGCTATTGAAGATTTGTTTCATCAGCTGTAGTCATTTCTAACCAATTTTTCTGCTACTGCGAGGAATCTTGAATATTGAATAGATAAATGCCCTTAAGGTTGTTGACTATACCCACCTTTTTTATATTGAAAACTGCCCTTTATAGGCTTTTAAAAAAAAGAGCCTTGTTGAGTCTGGAGGCTATTGCCACCCTGACAGACCCATGGTCCCGGGCATATTTGTAAGATAAATCCGTTTGCGTGTTTGCATGAGCAAAAACACGCAAAATAGCTGATTTCAGAACACAATAAAAATTTATCGAATAGTGTGTTAAAATGATAAAGAAACATTTAGATCACTTCATATAGTATCTATAAGTAATTAAATGCAGCCACTGGCTTTTAGTAATTGAGGTAGTTCAGTGGTTCTCGCCACGCAGGTAACCAAGGTTCGAGTCCCATAGACAGAGATTTTTTTTTTCCTCCCGACATTTGAAACCCATACAGTTTCTACTTCACGAAAATGAAACAAACACAAAAACCCCAAAAACCCCAAAGTAACCCCACCAACAAAAAAAACGCGTGATTTTTTTGTTGTTGTAAATATGCGATTATTATCACTTTGGTAATGTGGATGTTAAACCGTGAACCAACCATCCAATCAAATTCAGTCGTGGATAAAAAATGCACACTGGTTACCTCGGTACATTTGTTAATTCATGTTTACATTCATTCAATCATTCAGATTCACGAAAAAAGCACACCAAGAGTGTTGTCACAGTTTTTTAAACTTTTACTGGCATATTCATCTGCGGGAGATTGACTACGCATCAGATTTTTGTTTCTTGTAATTGTTTAAATCATCCTGCACTCTTTTAAATTCATCGTCATCAATAAAATTATCATTTAATGCCTTACTGATAATAAGTTTCATACTGCTCAGCTTCGCACCCGCCAAAGTACTCAATGCTTCATGTTTCTGTAACTTCGTATGAAACCTCTTGTTTAGGGCTTCCAAACCAAAGCAAGCCAGGCATGTAGCAATGCTAACACCCACAACTGCAATTCCACTTAAACTTCCAATTC
Source organism: Semisulcospira habei (assembly GCA_036245525.1). Lineage (NCBI taxonomy): Eukaryota > Metazoa > Mollusca > Gastropoda > Semisulcospiridae > Semisulcospira > Semisulcospira habei. The sequence continues at coordinate 17,561 of BTPG01000014.1, read as the reverse complement.
CTGTGGCAAACAGAACAATACCCCCTACAGAACATCCAGCTGAAACTGCACCAACAGCCATTGAAGTATTTTGTACAGAATTAAATACTGACTTATACCGTCTCTTACACCGTGAATATTTTGCTTCCTCACTTTCCAAATATTTAATTGCTTCTGTAAATCTGAATGCATCTCCCTGTAATGTTTTATCTGATGCAATTGGTACATGTGGATCAGGGCAAGCGTTGTTTTAGTCGTCACAATTGATTCAGTCGGCTCAAGCGTCGGTAGTATTGGATAGAATTTAACCACTTTTTTTTATTGACAAATATTTTTTATTTAATCAGCAATTACATTTTGTAACTCGTCAAAAGTATACAATTTGCTGGCGTAATAAAATTAAACAAGATCAATGTGTTCTAGCTTTATGAAATTTAGAAAAACAAAAAATGTTTTGTCGACTAATATCTTGACAGCTGGAACACTGCTTGAAACCTCAAAAACATCTACATTTTTTTTAATGGCAATAAAAACCTTTGTTGATTCTGTCACAGAGTCATCCCACGTAAGCTTTATTCCCTGCCTCTTTCGCAGTAGTTACAGATCTCATAATAATTTCAAATACTATTGTCGCTTCTCTTGCGATGGGAAAGTTTGTTGGTGCAAACACAACCTTTGCATCAGATCTGCCCTTCCTATGTGTAAGAAGATACCTCCGTTTCTCATAATTTTCAACTTTCAGTTTATCTCTGCTATTGTTGTCTTGTGCAAAACTTGGAACAAGACTTATAATCAACGGCCCAGAGTTAACAACTTTTCTGAACACTAAGGCTCCTTCATCATCAGTATATACATAAGGACTAATAAATTCCAACTTTATGTCCCAGTCAATTGTGGGTGCTGGCGTAGGCGCAGGTGGCACAGGTTCCCACATGTATTAAGTTGTAGGGCGCATTATTTACAGGTGGAGTTGACCAAGTTTAGGAATTGGTCTCTCTGTTCCGACACTGCACTTTCACAATAGGGTGCAGTTCCAGCTGGCACACATCTCAACAAAGTCGAAGGGTTTCCATTGTGTACATTCTCAGTCGTGTTTAGTTCTTTTAAATACACATTAAATACTGGAAGGTTACATAGCACTGTCAGGGGAGAGAAATGTGCAAAAGCCAAAGCACAAAAAAAAAAAAAAAAAAAAAAAGATAGGAAAGAGATTGACTGAAAGCAATGCATATGGAAACCCCCCAGAAGGGGGGCGTATCACATATCCACTGTTCCAGCCACTCAGTGCATGGAAATTTAAATCTAGGTCCCCCAAGGGGGGTCCAGATATTTAGCCGGTGTGGACAGCTTTTAGGGTGCATGGAAATTTAACTCTAGGTGGTGGCATGGAATGTATGCCCCTGCAGACACCACAGTAAAATGTGGTTATCTTTGCAGGTAGGCAGAATTTCCTGCCTCCTCCAGTATTGCCGATGGTGTGCTGAAGAGGTCGCCAAGACCGAAACCGCTGTCCACACCGGCTAAATATCTGGACCCCCCTTGGGGGACCTAGATTTAAATTTCCATGCACTGAGTGGCTGGTACAGTGGATATGTGATACGCCCCCCTTCCGGGGGGGGGGGGGGGGGCTTCCATAAAACATCATTGCTTTCAGTCACTCTCTTAGCATTCATTCATTCAGTTCATTTATTCAATCTCGGACCCACTGGGGGCATGTGAGAAATGGCAAAAACACAAACATAAACTGTGCTCAAGAAATAAATATAACATTAACATTGAAACTAAGGTATGCGTTATATCAAAAATACAGCACATGGACTTTCAACAGCACAGACGATATGAATTGACATACATATCAATTGATCATACTAGACCCGGGACCTGTTCTCCTTCAGCGTTCTGCGCTCAAACAGGATCCGCTCCTTGTCTTTGTACTTGTTCAAGCACACGATGATGGGGTGGGGCGCCTTGCCCCCCTTCAAACGATGGGCACTCTCCACCTCGATCTCCTCCTCTATGCCCATCTCGTCCTTCAACATTGACTTGACAGCTTTCTCACAGTCCACCCAAGTCTCTGAGCGCCCCTGGGGGTGGGGGATTCCGTAAAAGATCAGATTCTTGCGTCTGCTCCGCCCCTCCAAATCATCCAGCTTATCCTCCAGCTGCGTAACTTTCTCCTTCAACTCTTTGTTTTCTTTCATCACCGCAGTAAAGTCACTCTGAATTTTGTCCATCTGCTCCTGCATTGTAGCTTTCATACTGTCCATCTTTTTGTCCATCACATTCAACATTTTAAACACATCCGCAATAGTCGGCTCAAGACACTGCGTTTGCCTCACCCCCGGGCGACTGGTTGTCTTGGTTCCCCTGGCATGTCAAAAGAGTCTGTCGTTTTCGGTGGGCCTGGGTTCGCTTCGACATCGCCGCACCGGAGCAGAAAGCCGACCAAAAACACGAGTATGACTGCCACCGGTCCGCTGACACTGACAGTGCGGTAACGTAGGGCTGCCTTCCTCTGTGCTTTGCGTGCCATGAAGTTTTGAAAAGTCCAGTAAAAGGTACCGCAAATGGCACGAAAAGCTACCGAACTGATCGGCATGATGAGCTGAATCACCCTGTCGTTGTTCTAAAGTCACTAATTAAGTAATTATGTTGCAAAATGCTAAAAATGTGCGGAGCCGCTCTTCTACTGTGTGACGTCGTTCGTGAGCACAACTCACCCTTCGTGTGTGTGTGTGTGTGTGTGTGGTGTGTGTGTGTGTGTGTGTGTGTGTGTGTGTGTGTGTGTGTGTGACAGACAGGAAATGAAAGTATACGCCTCACGCAGAGTATATCCTGAAAGTTCGAGGCGTTAGCCATGGCTAATCTCAAAAAACAAACAAACAAAAATAAAATGCACTCCGCGTAACGCACACACCCTCACCTCCTGTTTGTTGTACAGCAATTCTGACAATAATAAATAAGCCACACAACCTGGTTGACAGTGGGCACGGGGAAAAAATAAGAAATAATCCAAAGTAAGTCAATCTAAAAAGGACTAGTGTAGATGCGAGCTTCAGCCAGTTTTTAACTCATCCTGCCCGCGACACACCACAGCAAATATGGCACGACCACGATAGCTCAAGGGTGGTAGAAAGAACAGTTTGGCGCCTATATAATCTGAAAAAAAATCAAAACTAGTGTGTGAGTACGAGGGAGGAACATGAAATAGCTACCCAGTTTGGACGTTAAATTTCTTCAGTATTAACTTTATAAAATGAGCTAATTTCAATAGGACAGTTTTGCTGCCGCACGTAAGTAGCTGTTCAAATCTGACTGCATTTGGTCTGCTGTAATAGTATTTTTTTAAACACAGTTTACGCTTTTCAGCAAAGTAAGGGCAGCAAAATAAATAATGGAATTCATCCCCAATGTCCCCACTGTTACATTTATCACATACTCTATTTTCTCTACTAATCCCTCTGTATCTGAGTGACTGTACAGGTAGAGAGTGATTAAGTGTTCTAAAGTGTAACATTGATTTTGCTAGGTTTTCAGGTAATTTAAAAATGTAGTCATCCATACCAAACTTTGTCTTGAAGATTCTATAATTATAACAACATTCGGATGACGCCACATCAACATACCACTGTTGAATATACTGGTCCTGGAGGCAACTCTTAATTTTTTTTTATACCATGTGTAACCATAATCTACATTATTCTGATTAATCCAAAATCCACTGGTCGAGTTCTTCCAAATTAATCTTGACAGACTTTATAAAAGCAGACTCAAATTTTCCCTCTTCAAATATCTTCAGCAAAAATCTGTACATGACAGCAGAAAATTTGCACTTATTCGTGACAATCCTATACCAAAAACACTTCATCCTTGCTTTGGCATGTAATTCTGTTACGATTGTGGTTGTGTTTTCCTGTGAGAGCGTACATGTGTTATTCGTAGGTAACGATATGTTGTTTATTTGAGCTATCACGGTTATGATTTCGTACCTTTTTAGTAAGATTTTCTTTTGTTCGTGAGTAGAGCCTATTTCGTTTTGTTAAGTTTAGTCCGGAACGTTGTAGAAGGGTCGCACTGTCTAGTGGCCTCGTAAGTGTCACGTCGGTTAGGTGACATCGCTACATTTTCGCTACTTTTTGTTTTCCTGTGCGCGTGTAGTGAGCAGCTTTTATTTTGTTTTGGGAATGTTCTCGTACCTTTTTGAGCTATCATAGCTAGGGATACCATACTTTTATGTGTCTTTATTATATGCTAGAATTTAGAGCTGAAGTGAGCAGCCGTGTTTTTGTAGCCTGATACATTGTTTCTGGAAAGTTTATGTTAATGAGTTTCGGCTGCGTGTTCCGTTCTGATTGGTTGAGTTTCATGATTTCCGTAGAAGATTCTAGATTTTGATAGTGTATATAAGGAGGGTGCTGGGAAAGCCCGTTAGTACATTGTCTTGCTTTGTCAGTTGTAGAGATACGCAGTTTATTGCTAGAGACGCTGTGTATGAGAAACTTTGAGTCGTAGTGTGGACATAGCAAAAGAGACTTTGTATTCAATAGTTTTGTGCATTTGAGAGTGCATTACTGTGTGGATATCGCATCGCTGAATTAAATATTGTTGGAACTGTTACTCCAGTTTTGTCTACAATCTTAAGCCACGGTTGACGGATTGCAGCTGAATGAGGTCTATTTAAAAGAACTCTACGTGCGTGTGTGTCTGGTGTGTTTATCATACTTCGACTACAACTCCACCACGTAACAAATTCCACAGGAAATTTTCCAAGTTCCCCATAAATAAATAAGGTGGGTGTAGATTTCCTTATGCCAAGCACTATCTTGTAATACCTTAGTTGTAATTTTGAGGCTAGCTCTGACATAGATGGGCACCATATTTCACTTCCATACAACAGTATTGGTGACACTAACCGGTCAAAAAGATCAATTTGCTAGCAAAAGCTTTTTGCTTTTCTTGAGGAGTGCAAACATTGCCCTTGTTGCACTAACATGTAATTCTTTTTGTGCAATTGAAAATTTATTATTGTAGTTAAGGTTCAGCCCAAGATATTTGTAGTCATAGACTACCTCCAAATTTTTTTTGTTAAAAGTAAAGGTTGGTTTTTTGCGTATCTTACCTTTTGAAAAAACAACTACTTTAGTCTTGTCAATATTTACATTAATGTGCCAGTTACAGCAATATTCAGACAGTGCATCAAGGGCAGCCTGCAATCCTTTTACAGACTCAGAGCACACGACTGTATCATCAGCGTACAGTAAACTGAAATTTTAAGCAGGGCATCACAATCATTTACGTCCAGGTTAACATTTTGGGCATCGTGTTGGAAGCTTATAAGACCTACTGTCGTTTGTGATATAAATGAGTACATATCATTTAAAAATATGGCAAAAAGAAGCGGCGATAAATTTTCACCCTGTCTAACACCGACACTGCACAAAAAACTATCTGTACAACTGTTTCCTACCCTGACATAAGATTTAGCTCTGGCATACATATTTTAGATAACCGAAAATATTTGTCCATTAACACCTGTATTTATTAACTTTTGCCATAAAAAAGACCTATTAATCTGATCGAACGCTTTCGCAAAGTCAACAAATGTACAATAAAGTTTCTTTTTTCTTGATAATAAAAAGTCAATCATACAAGTAAGGGTAAAAATATGGTCTGAAGTTGAGTAACCAGGTCTAAAGCCAGCCTGTTCTTCCCCTAATACGTGATTGTCATTGATAAATGAGGCTAACCGTGAGTTGAGAGCACTGGTAAAGAGTTTACCAAAACAGCTTAATATGGTTATACCTCTATAATTGTTAGGGTCCTGTTTGTCGCCTTTTTGTTTATAAATTGGTAGTATAATTCCAGTTGTCCACTCAGTGGGAACTTTACCAGCTTTTAATACCAGGTTAAACAATGATGTGAAGGTTTCCACCATTTTCCCTTGCGACGCCTTAAGAAATTCATTGGTAATTTTGTCATCACCACAAGCCTTGTTAGACTTTAGAACACATTTTTTAACTTCATCAATAGTAAATGGAGCATTTAGTGCATCATTATTAACTGCATTTGAATCAGGCTCTACAGTCTGTTCCTGTAGTGTTTCTTCTGACTCAGTATTGAGTTTTCTGAAGTAGTCATAACAAATTTGGCTTGAGAGATTAGTCATACCACTACTTCTTTCAGAAGCACTGCCATTTAAGCTTTCGGATCCTTGCTTCTGAGACTCTTCAATTTTTGAGCAAGTTTGGATTTGTAAGCTTTAAATTGTAATCTTATTTGTTTTTTGTACTGCCTGGCTGCAACCGATTGGGTTTCAAGGGATTTGGCATTTTTAAATTTACTATTAAGCTTCTTCGCCTTCTGATTGCTCTTTCTTTTTCCTTACAACTATTTTCAAACCAGGGGCAATCTTTATTTTGGTGTGATTGCTTATTGCGAGCTCTAGAGTCTCAACCTGTCTCAACTTTCAGAGAACCAATGAAGGTGGCACTACTGATCATAATGTCAGCTGCTTCCTTTGTAGCTAAGTCTATGTATTCTTGGGTGATAACTTCACTAGACTGTAAAGCTTTGTGTATGCCTACATTAAGTTGATTAATTCTAGCCTCGCATAAATTTTCAATGAAACAACTACTACATTCTGGCTTCCATTTAGGGCGTGCTCCTTTATGAGTGGTTGCTGGCTTATTTTCAACATTAGAATCATCCTTTGTATCATTATATATGTCATTGTACAAATTATTCATTCTGTTTAGGTTCACAGTCATAGTTATAGGACAGTGGATATCTGAATACAATTCGCAAAAGTCTAGTACTATGAATTCTTTTATCTCTTGAAAAAGTGATAGGGAGCAGACAGCATAATCAACTACACTGACATTCTTACATGTGGTCTTCCCAGTAGACACATCAAAACCATCACGGCCATTGACAATAGCCATGTCCATTGATTTACAGAAATCAATTAACTTGAAGCCCATATTATTTGTTTTTTATCAATAAATGGCTGCAGGTTACATGTAACAAATGCATCTATGTCATCTTCTACATCCTCTACATATGTGTCATCAAGATTTTCTGTACGTGCATTAAAATCACCCATAAGGCACAACTTATTCACGTTAACTTTTAGTTCAACAAGGCATTCTTCAAGCTGAGTGAAAAAATTCAAATTAACATATGGTGAACCTTCTGGGGCAAATACACCGCACCAATATACATCTGAAGTATGCGGATATGTCAATTTTATCAGCAAAACATCATCAGGAATATTAACATCGACGAACTTGTAATGAGTACTGCTTGCAATTTGGTTACGTGCTTCCGACTGAAATACCGTGACAAAATTCGCAAGCTGATATCTGACTTGAACACAAATACCTCCGGATTTGCGTCCGTACTGTAATCGATTACAAAAAAAAACCAACAAAGCCTGGCACATCGATTTCGTCAACATCAGACAATTTCGTTTCACTTAGGCAAACCACATAATATTTACTGATAAAGTCAACGAAATCCGGGTATAACAGTTTAGATGGCAACCCACACACATTCAGCGATAGGAAAGATAGCTCGCCGAACGCATCGACATCTCGAACACAGGCTCTGTTGTCCTCCACATCACCATTGCTTGAAGAGCAGTCGAGCTGGCTATTAAGGGAGGGGTCCGTTGTGGTTTCAAGAGCAAGGGGGTAGTCAATGTCTGTCGAGCCTGTCGTCTGCTCTGGCGAAAGTGTACCCTTGAACTGCTGACTGGTACGTTTATAGGTTTTGAAGAAACACTTTCATCAGAAATCACATAGTTTCGGGTCAAAATCTCATCACATGAGAATGCATCACGATCATTCTCGGCTGCGGCTACTGTCTCCGCCAGCCCCGCCACCGGCAACCGCACGGCAGGCCGGTGTCGTGGGGCAGACGCGGCTATTTTGGTAGCCGCACCCATACCACAAGATCGTGCCCATCTAGAATCAGAGGCGGACAGTGAAGAGGGAACTATTGACAGATTACAATTTTTCACACCACTTTTCCCACCTGCAACAATATCCGTTCCACGGCACACCTCCGCCACCAACTTCAGAGCAACAGGGTGCTGCGGCGCCGCAACCCTTATTTCAGTAACAGTGTCAGCACTACAGCACCGTGCCACTCCAAGAAAAGGGACTGAGGCTGTCAATGGGGGAGCTGGACGGACAAGTACGCTATCATAATCATCTGAAGCCACGCTATGTCGATCCAAAACAATGTCACCAACACGTAATACATGATTTTCCACAACTGCCGCCGCCCCCGACTCCAGAGCGACAGGATGCCGTGACGTATTTCAAGAACAGCATCCGCACCACGCAACCGTGCCACTCCAAAATCAGGGCCAGAGGCAGTCAACAGATAAGCTGACGGGCAAAAATCCGTTTGCATCATGGCACCGAAACTGATCATCAATACCAATACCACCACTGTATGGTACAACCATCTTGTCAGAATTGACTGCTAGTAGCTGCTTGCCACAATAAAATGATGTAAGAGTTGAGTCGTCTGAGTCGTCTGTAATCATCGAATCGCCTGTAGTGTGTACATATATTAGTGAGTCATGTGAGGTAAGTTTTTGTGGTTGCAGGGTTGATGCGCTGGCACGTTGAATGACACCCCCGCGGGTGTCCTATGCAAATACCAGAGAGGACAAACCCAGAGCTTCAAAGTCAACATCTGTCTGTCCCAACTTAAAAAGATCTTCAGGAGATGGGTTTGTCACGGTCTGCTGGGGCACCAGGCGGTTTTTTTTTTTTTTTTTTAGTGCAGAAGAATTTCCCTTCAGTGGTCCAGGCCTTCTCAACAACTTCGATTTTCTTCACGTACGTGAGGAGCCTAGCTCTCAGGGGCGTCAGGTCGTCATTGAGAAAGACCTTTTTCTTGTATTCATCTTTGTTATACAAAGATTTCTTGGCGACCATGACCTCCTTCTTTTTTCTCCTGGAGATGAAGCGGACAAGTACTGGCTGTAGGCTTGCCTGTGCGGTGCATGGTGGAAATATCTTCCTCTCCCACTGTCACCCCACAGTCGCTGAACAACTTAAACACCTTATCTTGGAGGTTCTCGTTCGGCGTCTCAGCAAGTCCAGAAATCCTTATTGTCTCACGGCGGGAGTACTGAGCTAAACGATCGTTCTCATACTTTAGCAACAAGCATGTACCCTGGAACCGATTGCACATCTCTTGCTGACGCTGAAAGTCTATAGTATCAGATACCTGTGCACGAAGGGCAAAATGGTGATCTATGGCCTCTCCGACAGCCATAGAAATAGCAGTAACTAGAGCTGGAATACATTGTCAATCTCAGTACTTAGCGTGAGCCCGGAGTCTCTAATCGCTTGATTAACTCGAGTGAGGACTGTTTCATGAATATCGCTGATGTCGGCCTGCCGCTGCTCACTCGCAGGCGCGGTTGGAGCAAAATCCATCCCCTGTGCCTCATGAATAAGAGACTCCAGTTCCTCTTCTGTCGGCTTCTGCTTTGCTTTCTTGGGGTCTCGTTTGTCGGATGGAGGTGTCAGAAGGTTAGGCGGACGTTTTGTCGGTCCTTTAGACAATCCTTTCGGTGAAGTGCTACTGTCACCCATTGTACGAAGCTTGATCAAATCACAGTGTTCGAATGTCAATGTGCCAATATACAGCACAGTACAGTAACAGCAAGCAGCAACAGTGTCAAAAACTTGATGATCACAACGGCATTATGCTATGATAATACCCTCAAAATTACTACCCTGGTTACATTTCATTCTCATCAAAATCACAAGTCTGGTTAGGCTCAATAGAACAGAAACAGTCTAATGCCTGGACTACATTTGTCTTAGACAAGAGTGATGGGTTTACTCAAGCGGGAGTCGAGCGTGTAAATGAGTCTATCAGAACATATGTCTGGTGTATCCTAGGAGCACAATCACTAACAAAATCAAACATTTTAAATGGGAGTGGCAAATTTGAAGCACAAAAACAATTTCTTGCTGATTTTGAAGATTCAATTAATTCAGTGGTTGATCTCCCATCTAGCATACAACGCTACCAAGATGTTTTAAGATATGCCAGATCAAAAGTTGATTTTGTAGTTGGCATCGGGTTATACATGTTACCATCTGACCTTCAACTCCAAATGGGGACAATAACAAATTATAATAATGAAATCATTGTTGCTGGTGTTGGTCAAAAATTAGGACTCAATCAATCTGTGAACTTAGGAGCAACAACCACACATGTACAGTGATTAAAATTATTACAGACACCTCCGGTAACACCCACGGCACCAGTAACATCATCACCCGTACAGACAGTAACAGCTTCGGCTTTGACACCGGCACCCATGCAAGCGGTAACACCAACCCTTGACACACATGAGTCAGAGAGAACTGCATTGGTAATAGTGTCCCACTGAATACATCTCCGAATACCTGGACATCATCTTCCAACCCTTTGTCCAGTCTCTACCTACCTACATTAAAGACACCAACCATGCTCTAGAGATCATAGACCAAGTCAACCAGAAACAACTTTTCAAACCTGAACTGTTGTTTTCCCTTGATGTCACTTCTCTACTGTTATACCGCACAATGACGGCCTCAATGCACTTGCATACTTACTCAACCAAAGAAGTCATAAACAACCTCCTACTCATACACTTCTACGTCTGGCTGAATTGGTTCTCTCTCTTAACAGTTTTCACCTTTGATGGCGTCACCTTCGCTCAGTGCAGTGGCGTAGCGATGGGCACAAAAATGGGACCCAGCTATGCTTGCCTTTTCATGGGTTTCCTTGAGCAACAGATTCTTCAGCAATACACCGGGCCTGTCCCTGAGATGTATAAACGCTACATCGATGACGGTTTAGGAGCTACACACATGACCCAAGCTGCACTTTTAGAATTCATTCACTTCGTGCAGGGCTTCCATCCAGCCATCAAGTTCACATACACTATATCAGCTACTTCAGTCGACTTTCTGGACATGAACATCAGGATTGACTGCGGAATGTTGAAAACTTCAATACATTACAAACATACCGACTCACATTCCTACCTCGACTACCGATCTTCTCACAACCCCAAAACTAAAAACAGTATTTCCAGTTTCTTCGGCTAAAAAGAATATGTTCCGAAGAATCAGATTCTAATGTTCAATCCAAAGAAATGGCTGGATTTTTCGAAGAATCAGATTCTAATGTTCAATCCAAAGAAATGGCTGGATTTTTCATCGACAGACATTACCCACAAGGATCTCTCCAAACGGTTCAAAAACTTAGTCGCGCGAGTACACTGCAGACTAAACCTACTCGTAACCATGATCTACCATCCCACTAATCCGGTTCGTAAAATCCTTCTTTCTAACTGGGGTCTTTTGTCATCCAGTCAAGAATCTGCTGCTATCTTTTCTGAACCTCCGTTGGTAGCTTTCAAGAGGGATATTAATTTGCGGGACATGCTTGTTCGCTCTACTCTCAAGCCTCGTCATACCACCAGACCTCTCCGTGCAATGTTCCTAATTGCAAGACGTGTCCTTTTATTTGCCCTTCCACCGTGGTGATTGGTCCACGTTACAAATTCAACATAGACAGATACTTCACGTGTCAAACCACCAACGTGATTTATGTCATCTCCTGTGTGAAATGCGGCCAACTCTATGTTGGAGAGACGGAAAGAACCATCAACGACCGATTCAAAGAACATCTTCAGTCTGTCAAGTACCAATACAACAGACCGTTCAGACGACATTTCATCAGGCCGACCACTCCGTCTCGGACATTCGGGTTAAAAGCCTCTGGCTTATGCAAGCTAGTACTGTCTGGGCCAGGAAAGACCGTGAAAAATTTCTGATTAATAAACTGGGCACTGTGGCGCCACTCGGGATGAATATGAAAGATTAACATTTTTTACCTTGCTTGTGTCTGCTAACTGTACCTTTACCTCATTGTTTTACTACTCACTAACCAGTTAGGTGAGGTTGGCGCTGGTTGATTTGTACATTTCCCTTGGGGTTTGCCTTCGGGTTGGTGTTTAGCAGGCTTTGTGTATTAGACACTCAGCCTACTTCGTGCCCCGTTCGTTCTCTCTCTCTCTCTCTCTCTCTCTCTCTCTCTCTCTCTCTCTCTCTCTCTCTCTCTCTCTCTCTCTCTCTGGCCTCATCTACACGCCTTTTCTTTCGCTCGCTCCTGCACGTGCTTGCACATACTCTTGTCTCCCGTGTTCAGGTTCTTTCCGAGTCTCTCTCACGATTTTTCGTTGACGTCATTTTTACTTTTTCCGCACTTTTGTTCTTCCTTTTCTTTTATTTTACGTCACCTCCTTCAGTTGCCACATTCCTTCTGCCAATGAAGATAAGTAGCGGCTAATCTCTCTGTTTGTTTGTTTGTCTATTTTGACAAAGGGTATTTACCCGAAATATTAATAAATTGTGGTGTACCCGTCTTTTCTAAGCGTGTTTCTTATTCCGTTGGGTACTTCTTTGCATATTACATGCTTGGCAGTCACCTTTTTGGTCTGGATTGCATTGGTAATAGGCCTCACTGGATTAGGGTATTACTTCTTTACCTGTTTCATTAAATATCCAGTTATTAACCCTCCTACTGTCACCAAAAAGACCCACACATGTTCTGCCATAAACCCAACTACCTTTGCTGCTGTAGTAATAAGCCAATTGACAACTGTGCCAAGCGTGTTTCTTATTCCGTTGGGTACTTCTTTGCATATTACACGCTTGGCAGTCACCCTTTTGGTCTGGATTGCATTGGTAATAGGCCTCACTGGATTAGGGGTATTACTTCTTTACCTGTTTCATTAAATATCCAGTTATTAACCCTCCTACTGTCACCAAAAAGACCCACACATGTTCTGCCATAAACCCAACTACCTTTGCTGCTGTAGTAATAAGCCAATTGACAACTGTGTACTTTCAGAGCCAATTTCTTAAGCAAGTCTGATATGTGAGAGTTGTTTCTTTACCCATGACTTTTGGGTCAGCTGGGGCCGGTGGGCCTGGCGGTGTTGGAGGTAGAGAACCACCAACCCCGCTTGCGCCAGAGACAGTCAACACAACAGTACTGATAATAAACCACGGAGCAGTAATTAAACTTGCAATACCCTGTTATCTGAAAAGTGTTTTAAGTCTCTCAGCCAGAGTAGTGTCTTCGTGAAGCATTTTCTGAATAGTTTCTCTAATCCTGTTGACCTGTGTTTTCAGTTTTTGTCTTCCAATACTAATTGTTTCTAACCTTCCTGATCTTTCTATCTGCAAATCATTTAATCTGTGTTGTATTCTTTCTTTCATTTCTGTGTCAAGATTCCCATTGTCTGCTGTAGCCAGTTTTTCTTTTTCACGTTCTATGTGTTTATCAAGCTCACTTAGTTTGGCTACATTATTCACCATCTCACATCTGCAGTGATTTATCCAAGCCCATAATTTCCCTCATTGACAATGGTGGATCATCTATTGTTTTCATAACGTCATTTATTTGCCCTTCAGTAAATGAGGTTTCTTGTATCACTGTTTTGCTATTTCTGGCAGGCTTGTTACTGCTGCCATTTCAATATCTTGCCCTGTTGGCAACTTTGTTTGCGTGTCGTGAAGCGCACTAACAAGACGTGGTGCAAGTGGTGGCGCGGGAGACCCTCCAATACCAAGGTACCTTGCCAACCCAGAGTTACCACCAACTTCACCTTTAATTGTACTTAAAGCTCTAAACTTAGAAGGATTATTTTTATGTGTTAGATATATTTCCCCTTTGTCCGTATTTACAAATAAGTGTCCTTTATCATATTTAAACTGATTATGATCTATTACATCTGGGCGCGCTCCAACACTGTCATAAAATGTACAACAAACCAAGGGGAATTACTCAGCGCTGGACAACAGTTAGATCCCCTGCCCCCGCCTATCAGGCACCCAATCGCCAGCCCACAGAGAAATACGCAGGTATAGAATAAGACGATCATTTGCATCTTCAAATAAGAGACTATACTTTAAATTACAAAACTTGCCAGCTGACACTGTTTTTCACATTTTTGATGTCAAGATTAAACCCATTGTGCTATACGGGTCAGAGGTTTGGGGTTTCCAGATGATGTAATTGAGCAGGTTCATATAAAGGTTTGTAAAATGGTCCTTGGTGTTGGAAGAGATGTAAAAAACAATATTGCGCTGGGTGAGTGTGGAAGATTCCCTATGTATATTGATGCCTATGTTCGAATGGTGCAGACTTCTTACCATGTCAGAAAACAGATACCCAAGACAGTGTTACACGATGTTATGTATGCATGATGCTTCAGGTAGATCGAACTGGGCTACGCAAATAAAGACTCTATTGTGTATGCACGGGTTTGGGTATGTATGGGAAATGCAGTCAGTTGGAAACACTCCTCTGTTCATTCAGATATTCAAAGATCGGCTGATGGATTTTTTTCCGACAGGACTGGCATGCATCCCTTTCCTCAAACACAGAATACTGCCATTACCACCCAGAAATACTTAGAGCCAGTTACATAGGGCAGCTGAACTCTTGTGAACTCAGGCGGGCAATATGTTTACTTAGATGTAACCGTTTACCTTTAAACGGAGTATCCAGATTTGGAAAACCCATCACTAATCCAGAATGTAATTCATGTGATTGGCATAAGGCTGAAGATTTGTGTCATTTTCTGTTCGAGTGTCCAAAATATTCCCCTTTACGTAAAAAGTACATTCTACTGTTTTACTACAGATTCCCATCCGATCTTAAAGTTCAGCTGCTGTGTGGAAACCTACATGATAAACTGGTTTTTAAAGTTGCTATGTATATTTCAGGTTGCCTTAAATTAAGGAATTAGAGGGATTTTTCTTGTTTTTTTGTTTTTTTATGTGCGCTGATGTAATGCTATATGAGTGTGTTTTACAACCACCTTCCTGTATTTTCTGGTTGTAAATTGTATTTTGTGTTCATATGGGCCAGATGGCCTGCAAAAACTGAAATAAATTTATTATTATTATTATTATTATTATTATTATTATTACACACACACACACCTATCTGGTTTGTGAAATAAACATCAGAAAACATATAAACACGCGTAGTGACGTAAACGGCACTAGATCGAGGAAAAGCAGGTTTACTTCAAGTTTCATTGATGCTGTTCGTATTTATCACACAAGTGATTTCAATCATGTTGCATCCGTGTATCACCGGTCGCAGATCTACAAGAACGCGCCGATCTACACAAACTGTAAGTGAAAAATGAGCACCAGCAATCACAGGTCACAGAAGCTATAAGTGCCTGCAGAGCCGGGTAGGTGTTTTTTGTTATTGGTGTTGCATTAAAAATTTTTAAAAAAACTTATCCGAGCCATTTTTGTCTCTTCGCAGCTGGATGGCAGTGCTGCTCAGCGCTCTCTATTGCTGGCTGTGTTCACAGTGACACACTTTCACTCACAAATAAAATCGAAGTGTGTGTGTGTGCGTGTGTGTGTGTGTGTGTGTGTGTGTGTGTGTGTGTGTGTGTGTGTGTGTGTGTGTGCGCGTGCGTGTGTGTCTGTGAAAGAGAGAAAAGGAGAGAGGGAGAAAGTGATTATTAATAAATAAGCTTGCATGTATGATTTGTATTTCAAGTTGAATGGTCACTGTTCTCATGTCATTGGGCTTCAGAAAACTCTTCACGAATTGGTAAAGCAAGAGCAGCCTTTCTTGAGTTGAAAAAAAGTGTGGAGTTCCAGAGTGCTGTCACAACAGACCAAAGTCCGGATTTTCAACTCAAACGTAAAAGCAGTTCTCTCTCACAGTGCGAAGAAACGCACCGTTCGCAAGATCATTGAGGAGAAACTGAGATTGAGAGACATTGACGGCTCGAAAATATGTGCACTTGCACTGCGAATAATCGAGAATGGAAAAGACAGACCAGATCAGATTTGTCTCACGAATGGACCATGCTGCCGTGCTGAGAGAGCGGATAAATCTGAAAAACACCGGTTTGGGAATCTCCGAGGATCTGACAAAACTGAACTTCCAGCGCCTAATCAGACTGAAGCAACACGAAGGTGTGCTTGAGGCCCGGTCCGCAGCCGGCGGCAGTTTTTTTGCAAAACTGCTAGATTTGTCTATCTTGGAGATCGTCAGCGGATTATAAGATAAGCGCATTATAAATACCGTAATTATTATTATTTATTATGAGTGCATTTTTGGCTTTGTTAAAAGTAACAAATAATTGCATCACAAAATTACCTAGGTGTTGCATTTTCAAAAATATTCTGCAACCACCTCATACAGCTTTATAGGGATGCAATAAAATGGAGGCGGCGTTTAGTACATGCATTGAGTTTTGCAATTTTCAGTTTACACCGTACGCCTACCCAAAGAGCCCCCCCCCCCCCCCTCCCCCCCCCCCAGCAGGTCCAAAATCTGTTTGGGAATACAGGATATTCTCCAGCGGATTGCGGGGCGCCTGTGGGTAGTCCCTATTGCTATATGCAGTAGGCTGTGTTCAGTGAAAGGCTCAAAAACATAGGTCTGTCATTCCTTCTCTCCCACTTTCTAGATCTCGTGAGCGATGCAGTCACAAAAAGGGTAGCTGACAATTCTGATTACTCGAAAAGATTTTGACAACTGAGCAGTGTTTCAACCAAACTCCATTAAATTATAACTTTTGGGGCTGGGGAAAATACGTACATGTACTATATAAAAGCCAGTCTTGGCTACCGTGCACCCCCCCCCCCCCCTCCCCCACAATACTCAATAAGATGGGTTTCAATGTGTACCTTAGAATGTCGTAAGATATTTAAGAGATGTTTCCCATAAAATCCTTAGGAACACACCAGAGATATAGCTCTTTGTGGGTCCTAAAGTGAGCTTGAGAAACATTTTCCTCTAAATAAACCAGAATTTATCACAGGAGCCCAAATCAGGCAATATTATGTTAAGGCATACCTTCTGCGTCCTCAGCAAAAACAGAATGAAAATATATTGAAGCTGTGGCTCACAGTGATGGTATTTGTGCACCCAGTAAATGGCCATTCCGCGAAATTAAAAAAACACAATAAAATAATGTTTCCTATGCCGTCAGAAATTTTGTATACAACTGATTTTAGGTTTTATTGGTTAGGATATTTAATTACTCCCAATCTGATTTTATGATGATGTGATGCATTTAGGTCCACAGTGGCTGAATCTGCTGCCCTACCCCTTATTTTACCAGTACACATAGGAACACAAAATGATCCAAAAAATTGCTTACGTCATACTCCTCTCTTTATATATTTTTGTTTTCAGTTTTCTTAACAAAGTATACACATTGAGTATAAAAGTCTGCGATCATTTAATAATAATATAATAATTACGGTATTTATAATGCGCTTATCTTATAATAATTATAACTCTAAGCGCGCACTCACAACTCGCACACGCATGCGCACGCTTTTCTCTCAACATGATCGGTCCAGCTCCACGAGGACCAGCAAGGCCAGGTCAGACTAAACAGTGACCTCCCAGAACCATTCCCCATTCGCAACGGCGTGAAGCAAGGCTGCGTGCTGGCACCGACCCTCTTCACCATCTCCTTCAGCACGATGTTGAAGCAG
>BTPG01000013.1:87500-244374 GCA_036245525.1 Semisulcospira habei | reverse complement strand
ACATCTCTTACAAAATTCCTGTTTGCCATTGTGTTTTGATACATGCCCATGAATTAGTCGTGACATACTCCTGATAATTGTGTAGTGAAAGTTATCGTCGGAACTTATTAATAACATGTCAACATGTTTATCTTCTGGCTGTCTGTAGGTTGGAGCAAGTGGTTATACTCTAATGGGTTGTAACTTGTTAGGAGAGTCATTATCCCATACATACACATTCACAGATATTCCAGGATTTAGTTCTTCAAACAAATCTATATCTTCTATTTTAACAGGAAAATCTATACCACTAAAGTTGAGTTCGTTTACAAATTTAGTGTAGTTAGATACGCGATCAGGTTTTGTTTTTACGTGGTGTAGTTTAGCAAGCACACACCACATGAAACAAAAATTATCTTTGTTTTGAATATTGATGACAGCCTTTTTGTTTGCAACCTCTGTTGGCAGTGGCAACCATGATTTACCTAAAATAGGATGATATCTTGACTGTTTTAATTGTAGTTCATGTACATATCCTTCATGCCAACCAGACCCCTTCATTCTAGCTCTATTGATTGCTTCAAGAAAGTCAGGCAACAGTCTGTCTCTAAACACGTTTTCTAATTCTCTTTTTAAATTGACTGTGTGTTGTGTTGTTGATATATACGATACAATCACTTCACCATCTACCCTGTTAAATTCTATTTTAGCAACAACTTGAATCTTTACACTGCCTGAAAGAAGATTAGCTTGTATGACAAAAAAAAGAGTTTTCTATTGATTCATAAACATTGTAAGTGTTTGTTATAGGCAAGTCTGTTGTGTGAAACACGTTTTGTAAGCCAGGGGTCCATCATTTTTATTTGTCTGACAAAATAATAATAGAAAAAATTACACATTGTGTAATACCACTTTATTGACTGTAACCCCTACAAAACAAACATTTAGTTTTTTTAGTTGTTGGTGCTGTGTTCACACACTGCCTTAAACCAATCATCATCAACTTCAAAGGTATTTGTCTTAAAATCACCAGCAATGTACTTTACAAATGGGTTTTCATCAATATATTCCAAAGTCACATTATATGACACATATATCACCGCTGGTATCTCTATTGGTGTTATAGCAAGCGCAAATGGGTTTTGGTAATGTGTTCTTATTTCTTCAAAGTGTTGAATATATCTAAAGTAGTCTGTAACATCAACCGCTTGGCCTTGTCCATCTGTCATTTTTATTGGTCAAACCCAAAGTATAAATTAATTTACTAACCCATACCCAGTGGGCTGATCTGTCTTTAAGATAAGCTTTAGATGCTTAGTCAATTTCAGTTTGTTTTTCACAATGTCTCGTTCATGTTTATTTGGGATAACATCATTCTGAGACAGTCTTCAAAGCTGTCACGGTCCTTACGGTAAAACAAACAGATAAACTTTAGTTGCTCTTGAAAATCTTTTAGTACAGCATTATATTTTTGAGTGAGAATCCATATACTGACATTTGCATGTCTGCCACTAAAAGCAAGTTCTGCTAATGTGTTTCTCTTCTTGACAATGTCTTTTTCCTCTGAGCAATCATCAACAATAAACAAAGTTGGCTGCCCTTCAAATTGCTTGTAAAAAGACAGCAAACAGTCATTCAGGTTTTTCTCAGGGTCGACTAAGTAAATGTTGCTGTCAGTCCAAATGAATAAACGGTTGTGATAAGCTTTGTTGTGTTTGATCGTAGGACAAAATATCACAATGTTTTCAAAATGATGGATGTATCTTGTTTGTAAGAGGTCAAGAACAAATTCAGTTTTCCCACAACCTGTGGCACCACAAAACAAACCACAGTGTGGGTCAAGTGTCATCAAGTTCATTTTAATACTAATTATAATTTTAATACACATGACCACTTAGCCTGCTCTCTACAATATTGAGTTGTGCATCATAAATCAGATACAAATATACATTTATTGCTCCAGCGGTTTCTGTCTTTTTTTGTATTTGGATTGTGATTCCATCACT
Source organism: Semisulcospira habei (assembly GCA_036245525.1). Classification (NCBI taxonomy): domain Eukaryota; kingdom Metazoa; phylum Mollusca; class Gastropoda; family Semisulcospiridae; genus Semisulcospira; species Semisulcospira habei. Next base: position 242,389 of record BTPG01000013.1, on the reverse strand, counting down.
GTACTACGCAGGTCTAGCCAAAGTGCATACTTGTTTGTCAGGTATTGACTGATTCTTACATCATACAGATGTAGATCTTTGCTTGCCATTTTTCTTGTTTTTTCTCTAAGCCTCCCACCTGCAAAATACTTTGTGATCTTGTTGTAGTGCTGATAAGGTTGCATTCCTGAAGCAAAGACTTGATTAGGGTGACCTTCGATTGTACAGGATAAATGTGTAATTTTTGGATTTTAGAATTTTTCTGAATCTCTTTTGTATGGCCTTCCTGGTTCAACAAACAACATAAGAATGCCTTTTAATGACCTAGCAGGTGTGTTCAGGTTGATGTTCCACATTGGATCACTTTTGTCTTTATGCATCAAACTGTGTCTTATCACACGGTCATAATAAATCGGAAGTCTTGAATGAGAGTAGCTAGATGAGCATGTGTGACAATTTCATATTCCAAAGAAATGTTAGAAATCTTATATGTTGCATTGAGATCCGATGATTTTATAACTTTGGAATAGTCATTGAAAGTTAGTTCAAAACTCAGATGGTCATTCAGTGCTCCTTGGTAATAAGGCAAATGAGCTGTTAGGATTTCAAATTCAAGTGGAAAGTAAATTCTATTACCGTATGTTTCAGCCACAATAACGTCCTTGACTGTAATCATTGTTTTGTCACTTGCTTCGATTCGGAGTTTGGCAACGTTATCTGACTGTATGCCTTGGTAAATGCAGTCTTCACTCTCTTCGCGTGTGAGCCAAAGATCTTTATAGCAGTAGAACACATCAGCATCATCAAGACTAAACACTTCCTGTCCTTCAAGTTTAACTTTGATGGTCCTAATAATTGCTCTGCCAAGATTGTCAACTAGTGTTCTGTTTGCGTCTGATTCTGATGAAAGTTCCATATTAAAAGCAAGGCGTGCGGTACCAGGAATGATAATGTCACTGGGACCTAGGTTTGGAAACTTCACAGTAAGAGTTTGGTTTTGATCGACAGTACTTGGATTGTTTGTAATGATGATTGATTGCCTAATACCCCACGGCAGTTTACCCTATGCTCTTTAGTTTTCAGCTCTATGCCCGCCGGCGCGCGCCAGCACACTTAGAGATCGGCTTCGCGAAAGCACTGAGATAGCGAGGCAGCCTACTTCCTCTTACTATCAGCGCGCTAAATACCATCACTGATAAGGCACCAGCTGTGTGGTCTCGCTTCCGCTGGGCATACGAATAGCGCAGCAGCCGTCTTTGTTTACAGTACTACTGTGCTTGACCTCGATTAGCTCTTAGCCTCTGCTGCATACATCGGCGAATAAGCTGTAAATCACAGATGTTGTCTGTAAACCGGAATTAGTTCACCTGCAGTTGTGAGTGATTATTTGAACATATATCGTCTTGTACAGGAGAAATTGTACTATCTTTGGACACCAAACATGCTGGGGTAATCTGCGTGGATGTTTGTCATGCACTAGCTTAAAGTATCACTAGGAGACGGATTAGATGCAGCCTTCCGTTAGTTTATCATACTTTTCATCGCATCACAGTTCAAAAACGGAAGTTTTTGGAAAGTTCAGACAAAGTCAGTGCTGTCAACAGATGTCTTAACTGGCATATCCCATGCTAAAATCTTTATGAACCACATACCTGAGTCCTGCTAAAGCCGGTTTGGTGGGCCAAGTGAAAACGGTAATCCATTCAGAGCACGCCGACATGAAGTATGCGAATTTCACCGATACAGTCAATGTTTTTAACAATATCACAATTTTAGCACAATGCACAAAGCAGAGGTTTACTGTTTGCTATTAAGAGATTCAGTTTTGGCTTAGTGTCACATTAAAATAGCTTAAAATGAGTGTGTCTACAGGGTCACTGTGATGCTGTGTCTAAACTTGATAGGCCGATCAGTTTCATTTTTTGGACGAGTGACAGTCTATGAATACCTGATGAAAATGTGGAGAAACTAAAGCCAAATGCTCTGTCAGAAGGATTCTAAGCTTCTGTTGAGGATCTCTCTGTGCCCATGCCTTCCTTTTCAAGATATTCACTGTTGCATGAGTTTCCTCGCCCCCCTGTTCCCCCAACAGTGCCAGCCCCATACCCCATCTCCTGATGAAGGGCACACAATGGTACTCTAACAAATGTTGTTTGGGGATCACACGGATTTCAGGAAATTGTCCTCGAAAGTATGACATGTATCTCTGTATGGAATCTTGTATCCCTGCAATACTTTCGTCATCTATTGGCTGCTGATGTGATATGCCCTGATGGACTTTTGAGTAGCGTGCGTTCAGCTGTTCGAACTTGTGACATATTGTTCGTGCTTTTGCAAGAAGGCTTGTGTCATCTGTCAGTTCTTGTGTTTTTTCTATGACACTCTGACATATGTTTTCATAAACTGGTGGTTTAAGATACTTATTGCAGTGGTTACCAACCAGTGCCCTGCCGTGGTAGGCCTGTGCATGAATTTTGTTGTTGTTGAGAGTTTGGTCTAAGTTGGCGGTAATAGGACCAGACAGAAATGGCAACCTTTCAGATTTTAGCACAACAATTTCTGCTCTGATTTCTTTAATTTTCTCCTGCCTGCTTTTCTGAAATTCTTGGTGGTGTGGGCGAGACTGAATGCCCTTAATCTGTCTTTTTCTGTCTTCAATTTCTTTCATTTGCTGGACGTAGCTCTGAAATGTGATAGACACACCTTCTGGTGTGGCATCTTTTCGTTTGGCAAGGGACTTTGCTAAATGTTCATCAAGGGCATGGCACTCCTTTTCCAACATGTCATGGTGTTTCTTCACCACCCCCAGTAATATGTGAAGATATGGTGGTGCTACTTGATCCAATTCCAGCTGAACAAGTGGCTTTCTGATGACATTATTGAAAAGCTTGGCTTTGGATTTCGTTTTACCGGCACGGCTGAATTTCTGATGGTCACGTTTTATTTGTGTGAGAGTCCTTTGACTTATATTACCTTCGTTGTATACAGGTGGTGCGTGAATTTGCACACGTGACGCTGTACAAAAAAGACACGGGTGAATGGCCTGAGCCCCCCGAAAGTCCGTAGATTTTTGTCAAGAATTCATAGTCCCCAAACAAAAACAGTCGCAGATTTTTTCGTTTCCATTTCATCGTCTGAAGAGATGAAATTTGGTCCTGGTATGGTCCCAAAATTCGCCTAAGATTTTCAGGGCTATCTTTGCATTCTGCCATAGCAAGGATGAAAGTATTGTGCTTTGAGTTGGCCCTCTTGAGGTTTGCAACTTGCAGCATCAGTTTGAAAGACCCCCCACCATGATCTCCACCTATCTTGATCCATACTTCATCTTCCGGAATGCAGCTGTCATGCCATGTCAAGAGACCTTGTTTGTCATACTCATGAAGCAGCTTGGTGACAAATGCTGGCACGTCTGTGATGCTTGCCACGGGTGCTTGTACAAGTTCCGGTGTCTGGTCCACTTCACTGAACACTTCAAGACTTCTCATCTCAACTTGTACTTCTCCACACTGTGCTCGGACTTGTTCCCTTCTCTCTTTCTGTTCGCTTTCAAAGTGAACACCTAAACTTCTGAAGAATCGTTTGTGTGACCTGTACTTAGTCAGTGACATGCCTAACATGGTTCTACAAGCAGCACCTTGAACTGCGGATACATTAACCAGTCCACATTTAGCCTCTGCCAAGACTATCTTTTTCTTGGCCTTACAGGTCGTCCTAAGTTCTGTGCCCTGTTGCTTCAGTGCATCTTCTTCAGTGCCCCCCGACACGTTTAGTCTCACATGCTTCATATAGTTGGCTCTCTTCTTCCTCAGTGGGGTATTGGCCTCAGCACACGTTTTTCGTGGTTTTATTATCTTTTTCAGCAAAAGTGACTGACCACCTGTTTTGCACAAAACTGTCACCTTATCGCTTGATTCTGACAGTTTGACTCTGTTTTTGATAGTGGCGCTGCTAGTTTGCAAATAGGCCTAAGAATCTTGGATTTGAATGGGGATGATGCAGTACTTACAACACTGGGTGTGGGAATAACTGGCAATGCCTCCTGCACTTGAAAGGGTGTTGGTGTTGATACTGACGGTAAACAGGAAAGATCAGTGGAAGGTTGTAAAGAATCTACACACTTCCTGACTTTTGCTGGTGTTGATGTTGATGCCGAATATGATGAAGACGGACAGAAAGAGAGGTCACTGAGAAAATAATCCCCTACATTATCAAGATCTTTTCTTTTGGGTGCATCTATTCTGTTTTTGGCTTGATACGACGGTCGGCCACCTTTTGACTGCTGCTTGAAATGACTACATGTTTGACAGTCATCAACAGAAAGAGTTTCATCAAATGTCACCCAAAAATCACACGGTTTGTGAATGTCTGTACAGCCTGTGCGCTCCACTTGTTTTCTTAATTTGACAAGCTTTGCACGACACAAGCAACAAATTGTTTTAGAATGCTTCCCTTCCTGGTCGTTGAGCACATCAATGTTGTAACACGAAAATATATCACTGGTGTATTTAGTGCACAAAAACACGGATTTGTTTTTGTCTTTGACTGCTCGCCTAGACCTTCTACCACAAAGTCTACACAAAGAATTCACGGCTTCCAAATGTCTTGGAAAGGAATGTTCATTCTCCATGGCTTTAACAAGCTATACTTTACATATATGCATCAGATAAGGGTACACATTGGAGTAATACATCCGGCACAGAAAGCAAGTTTTGTACACACACAAGCACTGCTGTCTACAGCGGAAGGAAAGTTCCTCGAACTACACACGTTGTAATCAAGTCATAAGCACAGAATTCGAAGAGGTTCATCAAACCAAACTTATATGAGCTTGAAGAGGACAATTTCAAGCATAGTATTACATAATAATATTTACGATTAAAACATTTTAGCCACGGTAATAATAAGTTATAAACAGACTAAACTTATCACATGCCTGACAGACTTCAACAGGGAACAAAGAGCACAACGCTTCCCGCCAGCAGCTAGGCTGGAGCCTGCTATGACCCGCGCGCACTTATCAGTTAAGTGGGTCACAGCTGGCACAGAGCCCAACTAAAGAGAGGAATTTCGAGAAGGGTAAACTGCCGTGACCCTTAACACCAAGAGGCTCATGTAGTTTTCTATATGGGTCTAACTTTGATCCGTAAGACACTGTCATTTTATTATGCAAAAATCAAAAAAATTAAATTAATAAAAACGATGACAGCGGGAGGATTTGATCATGATATTGAAATGGATGACATGCTTGATTTTGATACTACAACAGATATGACAGATATGACTGGTACAAGAAATACTTACAGTTTACGTCAAAAACTTTTACATAGCAAAGTGAACTCGTTTTATGATCATGTTGGTGACCTCCCAGACAACATAGTTCCTAATCAGTTTGAACTTGATGGCAAGGGTCATTTATATTTAAAGTGCCTCTAATGTCAGTTTTTGAAGTAAAGTTGTATCGGTAGACTGTTAAAATTTGATTCCAATGATACAAGTCATTTCGCTCTAAGGTGAACCGATCAGCCGTTATGACTAAAGAAAGGATCAGAGAAGTTCGATTTTCCGATCACTGACGGAAACGCTCCGGAAAGATCCGAGCAATCAGCTGGCGGCAGACATCTTTCCAAAGTCCCACAACTCGTACTAAAAATCTCTGACGTTTCTTCCGGTCTCGCAGCAAATAGTACACAGGTCTATCTATTTCAACCTGAAATTCCGGCTGGTCAGCAAGTAATGCGTGTTGGACAACAGAACGACGAACTTCACAACGTGAAGCTTCTGCAAAGCACATACTGGTAAGTGTGTCGGAAAAGCTTCGCCTTACCGATAGATAGGGAGGTAGACGGGCCGGTCTCTAGATCGGACGGCATTCAGTAGCATGGCACTGTAAGTAAGTCAGGCTCTATCACAAGATTCAAAATAATCGTACAGCGAACAGCGCTTTCGGGCGACTTTTCAAGCGGGTGTGGCACAACCAACAGCTGAAAACAGGCACCAAGATCAGCGTGTACAGAGCTGTGGTCCTCACCACCCTGCTGTATGGTTCCGAGTCCTAGACCCTCTACCGCAGCCAACTACGACTCCTCGAATGCTTCCACCAGCGCTGCCTGCGCACCATCCTGGGCATTCACTGGAGTGACTATGTCACCAACGTCGAGGTCCTTGAACAGGCTGAAACTGTGAGCATCGAGGCTTTGCTGCTGCGGACACAGCTCCGCTGGGCGGGGCATGTCTCCAGGATGGAGGATCATCACCTACCAAAGACCACCCTGTTCGGCGAGCTTGTTACTGGACACCGTGACAGAGGGGCACCAAAGAAGAGATACAAAGACTGTCTCAAGAAGTCACTTAGTGCCTGCCAAATCGACCACCACCAGTGGTCTTAGCTTGCTGTGGACCGTGACACCTGGCGCTCCACCATTTACAAGGCAGCTGTCTCCTTTGAGGACTCTCACAGAGCTAGCCTTAAGGACAAGCGGCTCAGGAGAAAAAACAGAGATGCCGCAACTCAGAACCCGGGCCATACCTCCCCCTGCAGCCACTGCGGTCGAACCTGCCTGTCCCAGATTGGCCTCCGCAGCCACGAACAAGCCTGCAGACGTCGTGGGCAACTCCTATAAAATCTTCATTCGCAAAGTCAAGCCAAGAGAGAGGGGATGAATGAAAACAAATACGATATTGGTAGCAAGTGCTTGCCGTACGGACCCCTGCAACCAATAACTTATATTTTCACCCTCTTCGTGATGCATCTTGGATGCTAGTTTTGTCCTAGTAAAAGATCAGCAAAACGTTCTAAAGCAAAACCGCCAGAGATCTGGAAACATGGAGGCACAGCACTGCACAACAAGCTCCATGACCTCTTTCTCTGCTGCTGGGAGGAAGGAACACTACCAAAAGATCTCCGTGATGCAGTCGTTATCACCCTGTACAAGAACAAAGGCGAGAAGTCTGACTGTTCCAACTACCGGGGAATTACCCTGCTGTCCATTGCTGGGAAAATCCTTGCAAGGCTGCTCCTGAATCGGCTGGTACCTGCCATCGCTGAAGACCAACTCCCAGAGGGCCAGTGTGGCTTCAGAGCAAACAGGAGCACCACCGATATGGTCTTCGTGCTTAGAAAGCTACAGGAGAAGTGCCGCGAGCAGAACAAAGGGCTGTACGTAACGTTTGTCGACCTAACAAAAGCGTTCGACACTGTGAGCAGGCAAGGCATGTGGCAGATCCTGGAGCGACTTGGCTGTCCCCCAAAGTTCCTCAACATGATTGTCCAGCTACACGAGGACCAGCAAGGCCAGGTCAGACTCAACAATGACCTCTCAGAACCATTCCCTATTCTCAACGGTGTAAAGCAGGGCTGCGTGTTGGCACCGACCCTCTTCACCATCTTTTTTAGCATGATGTTGAAGCAGGCCACAGTGGACCTCGATGATGACGATGCAGTGTACATCAGGTATCGTCTCGATGGCAGCCTGTTCAACCTCAGACGACTGCAGGCCCACACGAAAACCCTAGACCAACTGATTCGTGAGCTGCTTTTTGCTGATGATGCTGCCCTCGTTGCACACACAGAGAGAGCCCTGCAGCGCATCACGTCTTGCTTCGCAGATGCTGCCCAGCTCTTTGGACTCGAGGTCAGTCTTAAAAAGACAGAGGTCCTCCATCAGCCGGCACCCAAGACAGTGTACCGCCCTCCTCACATCACCATCGGCGAGTCTGAACTAAAGTCAGTGCACCAGTATACTTACCTTGGCTGCATTATCACGTCGGACGCCAAGCTGGACAAGGAGCTTGACAGCAGGCTGGCAAAAGCGAACAGCGCTTTCGGGCGACTTTTCAAGCGGGTGTGGCACAATCAGCAGCTGAAAACAGGCACCAAGATCAGCGTGTACAGAGCTGTGGTCCTCACCACCCTGCTGTATGGTTCCGAGTCCTGGGCCCTCTACCGCAGCCAACTACGACTCCTCGAACGCTTCCACCAGCGCTGCCTGCGTACCATCCTGGGCATTCACTGGAGTGACTATGTCACCAACGTCGAGGTCCTTGAACGGGCTGAAACTGTGAGCATCGAGGCTTTGCTGCTGCGGACACAGCTCCGCTGGGCGGGGCATGTCTCCAGGATGGAGGATCATCGCCTACCAAAGATCACCCTGTTCGGCGAGCTTGCTACTGGACACCGTGACAGAGGGGCACCAAAGAAGAGATACAAAGACTGTCTCAAGAAGTCACTTAGTGCCTGCCAAATCGACCACCACCAGTGGTCTTCGCTTGCTGCGGACCGTGACACCTGGCGCTCCACCATTTACAAGGCAGCTGTCTCCTTTGAGGACTCTCACAGAGCTAGCCTTAAGGACAAGCGGCTCAGGAGAAAAAACAGAGATGCCGCAGCTCAGAACCCTGGCCATACCTTCCCCTGCAGCCACTGCGGTCGAACCTGCCTGTCTCGGATTGGCCTCCGCAGCCACGAACAAGCCTGCAGACGTCGTGGGCAACTCCTATAAAATCTTCGTTCGCGAAGTCAAGCCAAGAGAGAGAGATATTCTTTTGACGTCAGTCATGTCTGGCTTGATCCAGGTCGGAAGATGAGGAAGATTACATGCATAGCATTGCAGTTCCTGAAAAGAAATCATGGTTGTTTGATTTCTAAGCATCATTGGGGCGGTCCGTGGTGCAGTGGTTAAGGCGCCTGCCACCAATGCCAAAGGTGCGTGGTTCGATACCGGGTTCCGGCGTTGGACTTTTCTCCTCTGGTAAGTGTCACCGTTAATTCGGGCGGACCGTCGGGGGTTCTTTCTCCGGGTACTCCGGTTCTTCCACCCCCCCCCCCCACCCCCCACACTTTGGTACCGGTCTCAGGCCACTTTACAAATTTCAAATACAAGCGATCAAAAATCTCTGTAACTTCAGTAGCTGACTGGCCCTTCGTTTGTCTTGTACTGTGTTTGTCTTAAATGGCGTAAATCCGTGTCTGTTTCGTGAGTGTGTGTGTTGGGTTTCAGGCGCGGCGCTTTGAGTCGATTTCCCCAAAATTGAGATAAAGCGCCTATATAATAACGGTATTATTTTATTATTATTATCATCACACCGAAAGCAGTAGGGTGGAAGACCTTCATGCATGTAGCCATTGCGAGGGACTTTATCAAAAGTAATCTGATCTATCTCTGTACACTCAAAACATTGCTATTCAGAAACCAGGAGAGTTTCAGTTCGCTAAAAGGGGTGACGCAAGCAAGACTTGGGAGGCTAATGCTTCCAATACCTTTAGATGGTGGCTCTTCCGTCTATCATAAGGTATTAGCCAGACAGAGAGATGATGCGATAAGCCATCTCATCAGAACTGATCCCTTGCTTCTTGAGTATGGAAATAGTTATTTGACCGCATGGACATTGAAGAACACACGCCTGGACAAAATAAGTTCCAGGTTGCGGGAGTGGGGAGACTACTAAAGACTCTCAGAGTGATGTCAGAAATGAAAATCGCCAGATTCAATGCTGTGATCATTTCAGCTAGCTTTGATCATGTTGCCCTGGCTGTAAAAGAGCTAGCAGAATTTGATGAGGACACATATCAGTTCAAAAAGGGCAATCTCACAATGCGCATAGGCCATGTCTTGAAAAAATGTTCACAGATCAAACAGCCACAGGCATCCAAACAGCTTGGGCTTGTTTTTAATTTACAGCATAAGTCTATTATGTATAAATGTATATTCCCCTTGAAGTCAGTCATGTCTGGCCTGAATCAGGTCGGAAGATGTCTTCTTGATTTCTTTTACGAAAATAGTAGAGGAATGAAAACAAATACGTTATTGGTAGCAGGTGATTGCCGCACAGACCCCTGCGACCAATAAATTATATTATCGCTCTCTTCGTGATGCATCTTGGATGCGAGTTTTGTCCTAGTAAAAGATCAGCAAAACGTTCAATAAATTATATTATCGCTCTCTTCGTGATGCATCTTGGATGCGAGTTTTGTCCTAGTAAAAGATCAGCAAAACGTTCAATAAATTATATTATCGCTCTCTTCGTGATGCATCTTGGATGCGAGTTTTGTCCTAGTAAAAGATCAGCAAAACGTTCAATAAATTATATTATCGCTCTCTTCGTGATGCATCTTGGATGCGAGTTTTGTCCTAGTAAAAGATCAGCAAAACGTTCAATTAATTATATTATCGCTCTCTTCGTGATGCATCTTGGATGCGAGTTTTGTCCTAGTAAATGATCACCAAAACGTTCATTAAATTATATTATCACTCTCTTCGTGATGCATCTTGGATGCGAGTTTTGTCCTAGTAAAAGATCACCAAAACGTTCAATAAATTATATTATCACTCTCTTCGTGATGCATTTTGGATGCGAGTTTTGTCCTAGTAAAAGATCACCAAAACGTTCAATAAATTATATTATCGCTCTCTTCGTGATGCATCTTGGATGCGAGTTTTGTCCTAGTAAAAGATCACCAAAACGTTCAATAAATTATATTATCGCTCTCTTCGTGATGCATATTGGATGCGAGTTTTGTCCTAGTAAAAGATCACCAAAACGTTCAATAAATTATATTTTCGCTCTCTTCGTGATGCATCTTGGATGCGAGTTTTGTCCTAGTAAAAGATCACCAAAACGTTCAATAAATTATATTATCGCTCTCTTCGTGATGCATCTTGAATGCGAGTTTTGTCCTAGTAAAAGATCACCAAAACGTCCACCTGCGAACTAGACCCCCTCCCAGCTTCTTTCTACCATGACGGCCTTCCAAAACTTCTGCCCATCATTACGGACATCATCAACGCATCTCTAGAAAACGGCTCTGTCCCCGATATCTTCAAGTCCGCCATCGTCCGTCCTCTCCTCAAAAAACACAACCTCGACCCAAACGAACTCAAGAACTATCGCCCAGTCTCCAATCGCTCTTTTCTTTCCAAGCTTTTTGAGAAGTTGTTCTCTACCAGCTCAACCTCCACCTCACCAACAACAACCTCCTCAGTCCATTCCAGTCTGCCTATCACAAACATCACAGCACTGAAACAACCCTTCTACATATTTTAAACGATCTGCTTCTCTCCACTTACTCGGGCAACATCTCCTTTTTTTTTACACTACTCGATCTCTCTGCTGACTTTGACACTATAGACACTCTATCCTCCTCCACCGACTAAACCACTCCTTCGGCATCACTGACTCTGCTCACTCCTGGTTTCTCTCCTACCTCTCCAACAGACAGCAGTCCGTCACCATCGACGGCGTCTCTTCTAACCCAGTCACGCTCTCCTGCGGAGTTCCACAGGGGTCCGTCCTGGGCCCGGTCTTTTTCACACTCTACACCTCTCCCCTGTCCAACATCATCACCGCATACACCACCACCTCTACGCTGACGACTCACAACTGCTAGACAAAGACAAACTCGACAACACTCAGTCACTACTGACTCGCACGGCTGACTGCTACAAAGACGTGAAAAACTGGACGACAGCAAACAAGCTTAAACTGAACGACAACAAAACGGAAGCCAAGCTGGTAGGCACTCGCCAGAAACTCTCCCAGCTCCCGCCCTCTCTCCACCTTCAACTCGATAGCACCCCCATCTCCCTCTCTGACTCGGCCAAGAACCTTGGCGTTATCCTCGATTCCTCTCTGTCCATGACCAGCTTCGTCTCCACCACGGCCCAGGCATGCTATTTTCACCTCCGCCGCATCAGTCAGATCAGAAAATACCTCACTACCGAAGCTGCCACCAAACTTGCTGTCTCTCTCATCTTATCTTGCATCGACTGCAACTCTCTCCTTTCCGGCCTCCCTCACTCCACCACTTTCACTCTCCAACGCTTCCAGAACAATGCTGCCCGCCTAGTCCTCAGAAAGAAAAGATCCGACCACATCACACCCCTGCTCAAACTCCTTCACTGGCTCCTCATCCCCCAACGCATCCAATAAAAAATTCTGTCTCTCTTCTACAAATCCCTAAACAACTGCGCTCCTGCCTATCTCTCCAACTTACTTCATCCCTACACACCTTCCCGCTCCCTCCGCTCTGCCTCCAACCATCTACGCCTCCACATCCCTCGCACCAAACTCAACACTTTCGGCCCCCGCTCCTTCTCCGTCTACGGTCCATCCACCTGGAACACTCTCCCACTCTCTCTTCGTCAGAAACACTCTCTCTCCTCCTTCCAGTCCGCCCTCAAAACTCACCTCTTTCAACAGTTTTAGCACTATATCACTACACTCCCCACCGCAAGCTGACCGTCGTAATGTGTTTCACTATTTGTGGTATGTGAGTCATTGTCTAAAGCGTGCGCATGCGTGCGCGAGTTGTGAATGCTTGATTAGAGTTATAATTATTGTAAGATAAGCGCATTACAAATACCGTAATTATTATTATTTATTATTATTACTTAGTGTTGTTCGAAACAACAAGCACACTCATTACTGGAGACAGGAACTAATGATATATTTTTAATGACATCATAAGTCTATTATGTATAAATGTATATTCCTTTGACGTCAGTAAGGTCTGGCCTGATCCAGGTCAGAAGATGTCTTCTTGATTTCTTTTACGAAAATAGTGGAGGAATGAAAACCAATACGTTTTGGGTAGCAGGTGCTTTCCGCACGGACACTTGCGACCAATAACTTATATTGTCGCCCTTGCTAGAACTCAGTATATTTCGCCATTTTATGAATAGAGGCACAGAAGTCGCTGAAACCTTTGACGTCTGGAAGACATAAACTAGTTTTCCTCATCACAAAGTTGCGGGAAAAATGTTTGACTGCTCTTGATTGTTTGATTTGAGGTGTTTACAAACAATTACTATGATTTTATATGTATGCACCTTTGATGTGATTAATAAAGGCTGAAGTTTCAAGTGATCTCTTATGTTGTCAGTTAATTAATTAATGTCAGTGTTCTGTTTTGTCATTTGTTAGTGTTAGTTTCTGCCTCCGAGTCTTTTCCTCTCTTTCGTATTTTTCCACACTTTTTATCCTGTATCATACTGAGGCTGAAAGCTTCAAATTTGTACACTGCCATATGCAAGCTACATTACAGTACTTACAGATAAAGACATAGAACAATGGCTTTAGTTCAAGGGTGGTGCCAGAATAGCTAGGCGCCTAGAGGCGCAAGCTATTCTGGCACTACCCTTGAACTATTTTAGTCACTCTTGTTTCGCACACTGGTGTATTCCGAATGATAAGGGTTAATATTCAAAATGCTCTGTTGCTGTTTGTCTCAAACTCCGGAGCACATTAAAACAAATGTCCCTTAATTTCCCGAATGTCATTGTTACGATTGTGGTTGTGATAGTATGTATGTGTTAATCATAGGAAACTATCTGATTTGTATTTAAGCTATCAAGGTTACGATTGTGGTTGTGATAGTATGCATGTGTTAATCATAGGAAACTATCTGATTTGTATTTAAGCTATCAAGGTTACGATTGTGGTTGTGATAGTATGCATGTGTTAATCATAGGAAACTATCTGATTTGTATTTAAGCTATCAAGGTTACGATTGTGGTTGTGATAGTATGTATGTGTTAATCATAGGAAACTATCTGATTTGTATTTAAGCTATCAAGGTTACGATTGTGGTTGTGATAGTATGCATGTGTTAATCATAGGAAACTATCTGATTTGTATTTAAGCTATCAAGGTTACGATTGTGGTTGTGATAGTATGTATGTGTTAATCATAGGAAACTATCTGATTTGTATTTAAGCTATCAAGGTTACGATTCACGTACCTTTTCAGTAAGATTCTCTGTTGTTCGCGGAGAGCGGATTTGGCTTTGTTATGATACGCTAAATTTAGACCAGAAGCTTCTAGCAAAGTCGCACGGAGTAATACTAATAATAATATATAACTCTTCTATAGCGCAATATCCCCACAAAGAAAGGCTCAGAGCGCTTTACATCTAGACAATCTAACTAATTGAAATTAACTAAGTACTGACAACGTACACAAACACAAGAGTATAGCGGTCGGTTTTTGTTTTGCGTAGTTTCGCCGAGAATAAACCAGAACGTTCGAGAAAGGTCGCGCTGTCCAGTGACGTCTTACGTGTGACGTTAAAGTGCAAGCTCTATTTTAAGTCAGTTGTTTTTATGCGCGTGAATTTAGCAGCCGTTCTTTGTGTTTTGTGAAAGGTCGTGAACGGTCTGCCATACCTTTGTGTGACATCATTACACACTGGGACTTGGGACTGAAATGAGCAGTCGAAATTTTGTAGACTATTCTAGAAAGTTCTTTCTTATTAATGTTTATGAGTTTCAGTTACGTGTTTCGTTTTAATTGGTTGCGTTGTGTGAATTCATTAGATTTTTCTGAAAAGTCGTTTTACTATAACGTTGGTGCTAGGAAGCACGTGTGTACATTGTCATGCATTGTCAGTTGTAGGGACACACAGTTTATCGTGGGTGCGCAGCCCGTGTGGGGTGTGTGTTGTGAGAGACGCAGCGTAACGGTGGTGTACGTTTTGTGAGGAACTTTGTGTCGCTAGTGTTGACATTTTCAGAGGAGACATTGTATCAGTGTTGGTGCATATGGGAATGCATTGTGTGCAGATCGCATCGAATTAAAATATTGCTGGAACTGTTACTCCAGTGTTGTCTACAACCTTAAGCCACGTGTAAAGGGTTGCAGCTGAATGAAGTTTATTTAAAAGAACCTTACGTGCGTGCGTCTGGTGTGTTTATCATACTACGACTACGACTCCAACACGTAACATATTGGCACTTCCGACGGGACCTTCTTCAGTTGGTTCAGTCGATAGGGTAGCAGGAGAAAACAGCCAGCAGTAAAACGCAGTGATGGCGACATCGGAAATGGAGACATTCCTGAAAATTGGAAAGGGATGTGGACTCGAAGGAGCTCAACTCCTCGAGTTTGTAAAGGAGAGAGAGAAGGAGAGATTAGAGAGAGAGAAAAAAGAAACGAGAGAGAGAGAGAAGAAAAGGAGAGACTGGAGAAAGAGGAGAAAGAAGAAAAGAAACGAGAGAGAGAGAGAAAAAAAGAATAAAAGGAGAGCCTAGAGAAAGAAAGAAAAAAGAGATTCGAAGAAGAAAAGAGTTTGGAGAGAGAAGAAAGAGCTAAAGAGCGTGAAACCAGGAAACTCGAAATTCAACGAGAAGAAGCAGAGAAACAGCGAAGAGAGGCAGAGAAACAACGAGAAGAGGAGCGAGAAGAGGCAGAGAAACAGTGAGAAGAGGCGGAGAGGCAGCAACAACATGACATTCATCTAAAGCAGATGGAGATTGAGGCACAGAATCAGAGAACTACTGAAGCAACAACCTTAGCCAGTAGAGAGCAAACAGCCCGTGCGCCAAAACTTCCACCTTTTGTCGAAAATTCAGATAAGATGGACGCTTATCTGGAGCGATTCGAGTGCTTCGCAAGCAGCAATAACTGGAGACAAGAGACGTGGGCTATCAAACTGAGCACACTTCTAACTGGCAGAGCGCTTGAATTTTACACCCCCTTGCCAAGAGAAGAAGTCGAAGATTATACGCAGTTGAGAGCCGCCCTGCTGAGACAGTACGACTTCACTGAAGAGGGTTACAGGCGACGATTTCGGAACTGCAAGCCTGAAGAAGAAGAAACACCCGGCCTATTCACCGAGAGAATCAGGAGCTACCTGAAGAAATGGATAGAGCTGGCTGGTTTAAACAAAGAGTACCAGGACCTGTGTGACCTCATCATCAAAGAACAAGTCCTCAATGCATGTTCTAAGGACCTGGCCGCCCACCTCAGGGAGCAAAAAGACCAGTCCCTAAAGGCCCTGGCCGACTTCGCTCAAAGACACCTTGACGCCCACAACATGAAGTTCGGGCCCAGTAAGCCGCAGGGTGTTTCTGCACCAGCAGAGGAAAACCACAATATCAGAGATACCCCGAAATACAAGCCGGTGGAGAACCTGACATGTTTTCTCTGTGGGAAGAAAGGTCACAAGGCGATACGGTGTCCTTCTAAAGATGTTCCCCGAGGCGACAACATCAGAAGATCCAACCAAGATCGCAGGATAGCAGGCAGAAGCAGTACCACGTCTCAACACAGAGCCGCGGCTGTATTAGCCAATGATGTGACGCCATCCAGTGACTTTGAGTCTGGAGAAACGCGAGTGACACCGGAGTTGATTGAATCTTTCCCCCAAAAAGATGGACCTATCCCAGTAGGAGATGGGGCTACATTTTTACCAATCTCAAACATTGCGCTGCCTGAGAATGAAGTGCCGAACATGCCAGTGGTGTCAGGATTTGTCGGAAACACACCAGTGAGAGTGCTGAGAGATACCGGTTGTAGTTGCATCATCGTGAGAGAGGACCCAGTAACTGAAGACCAGAAGCTACAGGGATGGACCGCCCTCATTTTGGCCGACGGAACTGTGAAGATTATCCCCCTTGCCAATGTTAGCGTCGACACCCCGTACCTGAGAGGAGAGGTGAAGGTGCTATGCTGAAGACCCTAGTCTACGATCTTATCATCGGAAACATTGATGGTGCCAGAACCGCAGAGGATCCAGATTCAGAGTGGAGACCTGAAACATGTGCTGTTACCACAAGAAGTCAAGCAAAGAAGAGTCACCAGACCATCCCTCTAAAAGTGGCGTACAACACGGAAGCAGCTGTGGTGAATATGGAAAGGCTGGTGGAACTACAGAGAGCCGACCCCACGCTTGACAAGTTTCGAGGTCAGACCGAGCCCGTAACGCGAAAGGGAAAGGAGATAATCTTTGAGACCAGAAGAGATATCCTGTACCGGATATTCAACAGCAATGGAGATAAACCTGTGCGTCAAGTAGTAGTTCCTGAACCATTGAGGATGCAGGTGATAAAATTGGCCCATGATTCCATATTGGGAGGACATTTGGGAATGAACAAGACGCTTGATAGGATCCGAGCCGTTTTCTACTGTCCTGATATGGGAGGCGACGTCATCCGACTCTGCAGATCATGCGACATATGCCAGAAAAAATCCCCAAAGGAAATTGATTGTACATTGCTTAACGTCCCGACAGCAACAAGGCTTTCTCAGGACGTGCCTGCACTGCTTGTGAAAAAAAACTAAACAGAAAATTGAATGTATGTCGCCAGCCGGTCAAATACGTTAAATAAACCTACAACATGGGGTCTAAATAAAGCTAAGACCATTTAGCAACACACATCCAATATCAAGAGCTACAGGCAGTGCAGACAGTAGGGAGAGTTTTAAAAAGGCAAAAACAGGTGAATGGACAAAGGGTAGACAGAAACACATGCCCCAGAATAGAGAGAAAAACCCACCCTGTGGGGCTGACCAGGGTGACCCTGGGAACTAAAAAATACCTAACCCCACCCAAGTCCCCCAGGGCAGACCCGGGTGGGGTCCCAAAGGAAAGGTGCCCGAGGTTCCTCTAGAGAAAATGCCACTGATCGATATGCCTTATAAACGGGTAGCTGTGGATCTGGTGGGGCCAATATCCCATCCAAATGAAGATGGTCATCGCTTCATTTTGACTCTAGTGGACTACGCTACACGTTATCCTTAGGAAGTAGGCAGGAGAAACGTACATACACAAACACAAAGGTGCATTGCTATATATATTAATATACCACATATAGTAATGCACCTTCATGTTTGTGTATGTATGTTTCTCCTGCCTACTTCCTAAGTTCCAGAGAAAGACATGGGTTATATAAGAGACCTGATGCATTCTTTTTGAGGATTCAGATGATCGTCCTGGTCTATACCTGCGTATTTCTCTGTGGGCTGGCGATTGGGTGCTTGATAGGCGGGGGCAGGGGATCTAACTGTTTGTCTGTCCAGCGCTGAGTAATTCCCCTTGGTTTGTGTACATTTCTGCCAGCGCTAGCCACACCTATCTGGTTAGTGAGACGTGTGTACATTGTTATGCATTGTCAGTTGTAGGGACACACAGTTTATCGTGGGTGTGCAGCCCGTGTGGGGTGTGCGTTGTGAGAGACGCAGCGTAACGGTGGTGTACTTTGTGTGAGGAACTTTGTGTCGCCAGTGCTGACATTTTCAGAGGAGACATTGTATCAGTGTTGGTGCATTTGGGAATGCATTGTGTGCAGATCGTATCGCTGAATTAAAATATTGTTGGAACTGTTACTCCAGTATTGTCTATAACCGTAGGCCACATGTAACGGGTTGCAGCTGAATGGAGTTTATTTAAGAGAACCTTACGTGCGTGCGTCTGGTGTGGTTATCATACTACGACTACGACTCAACACGTAATAGCCATGATAAACTGTTGTGCTTCAGAAGGACAAAACGTAGCAACGATTAAAAGATTTTATCTGTGAAAATCATAATTTAAAGTTAGGGGCCAGTGTTCATTCAATAAAATGTTAAAAATGTTAATGCATACATAGAACTCCATGCGTAAATGATTGATTTGAAGTGACACCCATTTTCACTGTAATGCCAAATTTTTGTGTGAGAGGCACCCACTTTATTGGTAGAAACCCATTCTTTTTCTCCATCCAATCGCTCTGTTTCAAGAAAATGTCTATTTTGTTTTAAGTTATAGAGCTTAGTTATAGGGCGAGTTCTAAACATTTGCATCAATTCCAGAGCCCTAGAATAAATAGAAATTTGGGAACCCATTCTCACATAAAATGATAGGTAACCCACTCTGATGCTTTTGTCTCCGTGTGTGTGTGTGTGTGTGTGTGTGTGTGTGTGTGTGTGTGTGTGTGTGTGTGTGTGTGTGTGTGTGTGTGTGTGTGTGTTTCGCTTTAGGAATACGCCTACATGGTGTAAGCAGGTGTTTATTTAAAGAGTGAGTGCGTTCTATTTTTTCTCCTTTTTAATATTATTTTTATGTGCAGTAAAGCGCTCCGAGCTTGCTGTCCGTCGGGAAGGGCGCTATAAAAAAATCTATGTATTATTATTATTATTATTATAAAAAATATAGTTCCACACAAGAGCAGACAATCTGTATGGAAAGATTGTAACATATATATACCCCCCTTCCCGCCCAACCCACGTTCCAATTTACCCCCCCCCCTACCCCAACACCCCCTCCCGCCCCCACCCCCGTCTCAAATAACAAGCAGAGTTTAGTTTTGGAGACACACACTGGACAGTCACACAAATGTGTCCCTTGGGCATGCATTTCTCAATACTATAAATAGCACTGATCGATTCATGCACAGGGAATCGAGCTAGGCCATTATTGCTACCTTGAACCCATTCTGCATACCTTAGTGAAATAACTGGTAGTGCCGGAAACCGCCTGAACGCTTCCGCCAATGGTGACGCTGCAGCCAGTGCCACTAACAGCATTACAGTCCGCCAATGGTGAGGCTAAAACCAGTGCCACTAACAACATTACAGTCCACCAATGGTGAGGCCGCAGCCAGTGCCTCTAACAGCATTACAGTCCGCCAATGGTGAGGCTGCAGCCAGTGCCACTAACAGCATTACAGTCCGCCAATGGTGAGGCTGCAGCCAGTGCCACTACAACATTACAGTCCGCCAATGGTGAGGCTGCAGCCAGTGCCACTAACAACATTACAGTCCGCCAATAGTGAGGTTGCAGCCAGTGCCACTAACAACATTACAGTCCGCCAATGGTGAGGCTGCAGCCAGTGCCACTAACAACATTACAGTCCGCCAATGGTGAGGCTGCAGCCAGTGCCTCTAACAACATTACAGTCCGCCAATGGTGAGGCTGCAGCCAGCGCCACTTGTAACAACATTACAGTCCGCCAATGGTGAGGCTGCAGCCAGTGCCTCTAACAACATTACAGTCCGCCAATGGTGAGGCTGCAGCCAGTGCCACTAACAACATTACAGTCCGCCAATGGTGAGGTTGCAGCCAGTGCCACTAACAGCATTATAGTCCGCCAATGGTGAGGCTGCAGCCAGTGCCACTAACATCATTACAGTCCGCCAATGGTGAGGCTGCAGCCAGTGCCACTAACAACATTACAGCCCGCGAATGGTCACGCTGCAACCAGTGCCTCTAACAGCACAGTCCACCAATGGTGAGGCTGCAGCCAGTGCCACTAACAGCATAGTCCGCCAATGGTGAGGCTGCAGCCTGTGCCACTAACAACATTACAGTCCGTCAATGGTGAGGCTGCAGCCAGTGCCACTAACAGCATTACAATCCGACAATTATGAGAATGCAGCCAGTGCCACTAACAACATTACAGTCCGCCAATGGTGAGGCTGCAGCCAGTGCCACTAACAGCGTTACAGTCCGCCAATGGTGAGGCTGCAGCCAGTGCCACTAACATTATTACAGTCCGCCAATGGTGGGGTCGCAGCCAGTGCCACTAACATTATTACAGTCCGCCAATGGTGAGGCTGCAGCCAGTGCCACTAACATTATTACAGTCCGCCAATGGTGGGGCTGCAGCCAGTGCCACTAACATTATTACAGTCCGCCAATGGTGAGGCTGCAGCCAGTGCCACTAACATTATTACAGTCCGCCAATGGTGAGGCTGCAGCCAGTGCCACTAACATTATTACAGTCCGCCAATGGTGGGGCTGCAGCCAGTGCCACTAACATTATTACAGTCCGCCAATGGTGAGGCTGCAGCCAGTGCCACTAACATTATTACAGTCTGACAATGGTGGGGCTGCAGCCAGTGCCACTAACATTATTACAGTTCGCCAATGGTGAGGCTGCAGCCAGTGCCACTAACATTATTACAGTCCGCCAATGGTGGGGCTGCAGCCAGTGCCACTAACATTATTACAGTCCGCCAATGGTGAGGCTGCAGCCAGTACCACTATCATTATTACAGTCCGCCAATGGTGAGGCCGCAGCCAGTGCCTCTAACAGCATTACAGTCCGCCAATGATGAGGCTGCAGCCAGTGCCTCTAACAACATTACAGTCCGCCAATGATGAGGCTGCAGCCAGTGCCTCTAACAGCAAAGTACGCCAATGGTGAGGCTGCAGCCAGTGCCTCTAACAGCAGAGTACGCCAATGGTGAGGCTGCAGCCAGTGCCTCTAACAGCATAGTCCGCCAATGATGAGGCTGCAGCCAGTGCCTCTAACAGTATTACAGTCCGCCAATGGTGAGGCTGCAGCCAGTGCCTCTAACAGCATAGTCTGTCAATGGTGAGGCTGCAGCCAGTGCCACTAACAACATTACAGTCCGCCAATGGTAAGGCTGCAGCCAGTGCCTCTAACAACATTACAGTCCGCCAATGGTGAGGCTGCAGCCAGTGCCTCTAACAGCATTACAGTCCGCCAATGGTGAGGCTGCAGCCGGTGCCATTAACAGCATTACAGTCCGCCAATGGTGAGGCTGCAGCCAGTGCCATTAACAGCATAGTCCGCCAATGGTGAGGCTGCAGCCAGTGCCATTAACAACATTACAGTCCGCCAATGGTGAGGCTGCAGCCAGTGCCACTAACAGCATTACAGTCTGCCAATGGTGAGGCTGCAGCCAGTGCCACTAACAACATTACAGTCCGCCAATGGTGAGGCTGCAGCCAGTGCCTCTAACAACATTACAGTTCGCCAATGGTGAGGCTGCAGCCAGTGCCATTAACAACATTACAGTCGGCCAATGGTGAGGCTGCAGCCAGTGCCATTAACAGCATAGTCCGCCAATGATGAGGCTGCAGCCAGTGCCTCTAACAACATTACAGTCCGCCAATGGTGAGGCTGCAGCCAGTGCCACTAACATCATTACAGTCCGCCAATGGTGAGGCTGCAGCCAGTGCCACTAACATCATTACAGTCCGCCAATGGTGAGGCTGCAGCCAGTGCTACTAACAACATTACAGTCCGCCAACGGTAAGGCTGCAGCCAGTGCCACTAACAACATTACAGTCCGCCAATGGTGAGGCTGCAGCCAGTGCCTCTAACAGCATTACAGTCCGCCAATGGTGAGGCTGAAGCCAGTGCCTCTAACAGCATAGTCCGCCAATGGTGAGGCTGCAGCCAGTGCCACTAACAAC
Source organism: Semisulcospira habei (assembly GCA_036245525.1). Lineage (NCBI taxonomy): Eukaryota > Metazoa > Mollusca > Gastropoda > Semisulcospiridae > Semisulcospira > Semisulcospira habei. The sequence continues at coordinate 220,491 of BTPG01000013.1, read as the reverse complement.
ATTACAGTCCGCCAATGGTGAGGCTGCAGCCAGTGCCACTAACATTACAGTCCGCCAATGGTGAGGCTGCAGCCAGTGCCACTAACAACATTACAGTCCGCCAATGGTGAGGCTGCAGCCAGTGCCACTAACAGCATTACAGTCCGCCAATGGTGAGGCTGCAGCCAGTGCTACTAACAACATTACAGTCCGCCAATGGTGAGGCTGCAGCCAGTGCCACTAACAACATTACAGTCCGCCAATGGTGAGGCTGCAGCCAGTGCCACTAACAGCATTACAGTCCGACAATTGTGAGGCTGCAGCCAGTGCCACTAACAACATTACAGTCCGCCAATGGTGAGGCTGCAGCCAGTGCCACTAACAGCATTACAGTCCGCCAATGGTGAGGCTGAAGCCAGTGCCTCTAACAGCATAGTCCACCAATGGTGAGGCTGCAGCCAGTGCCATTAACAGCATTACAGTCCGCCAATGGTGAGGCTGCAGCCAGTGCCACTAACAACATTACAGTCCGTCACAAAGTGTAGCATAATGACACCACACAAATGACAAAACTTGTTGCTCTGACCAAAAAGTCCAAATCGGTACTTCTCACATAGGTAGCGATTATCCATAATTCTAACAAGTTCCTTAAATTAGGCAGGGTTTCTTCTAATCTACATTTGTAAACATAGAACTTAGCAACTAATATAATGAGGTCTAAGACAGTGTCTGACCTAAAGTGCTTAGCTGCGCCATAGACAATAAGACTCTTTGTGAACTGAAAATTAGTGCAGTTTACACAATTGTCTCGTAACCATTGTCCCATGTCAGACCAGAATATCTGTATATACAAGCAGTCCCAGAACAGGTTAGAAAGGTTTCGTCCTTATTCTTACAAAGGGTACAAATTTGCAGATTCAGACAATTAAATTATGGAGAAATAAAAATCGCCTTGTGGGCAACAACTGATGCAATAAAATTAACTGGGACCATTTAAGTTGGGAGTCAGGTGTGCTTTTGAAGGGTTTTGAAAAAATACATTTCCAGCTTGGTATGTCATAAATTTCGAAGCATTGAACCCACTTACGAATACAAGTAGGCCTTGACCTTGATTTGACCAATGTTGGGTAGATGGTTTTACAATCCTACAAGATAGTGTTCCAAGCCTTATTGCTGGTACTATTTCCTTCCTTAACTGGCTCTATTACTAATGAGGTTAAGTAGGCACTGACAGCATTGGCAATACCAGAGTACATCAAGAAGTGTGAAGACACATCAGATAACCGCAGCTTAAATGACTTGAAAGACAACAGAGAGCCATTCTCGTCAAGCAGATGCCCAATAACCAAAATTCCTTTCTCTCTCCATTTGGTGATATGAACCGTTTTCCTGTCTCTAATAATGTTCTTGTTGTAATTAATACATTCTGAGAGCACTTCATCAAACGTTTCAGGTACACACTTGTTACAAACAGTCTTGTAATGTTTGGCAACATCAGCCCAAAAGCTATTATCACAATGAAGCATAAAAACGTTTGCATAATCACCACCAAACACCTGCATGTTACTAAACATAGGATAGCAACTGACCAAAATCTGACGTACCAATGGCTAAGACTCATTATATTTAACTCACTTTAAATCTTAAATAAGCCGATAGTGTGAGCTAACCATCTCTCATGCCCTCATTTTCCAACAAAATGTAAGTGAAACTTGTAAATATGACATAATAATAATAATAATAATAATAATAATAATAATAATAATAATAATAATAATAATAATAATAATAATAATAATAAGCGCATTAAATAGGCGTTTTATCCCAATTGAATATCGGCTCAAAGCGTCGCCGCAAACTGAACCCAACAAGCACGCTCACGTGAATCACGCGCATTCACTCACACACTGTACATAAACACAGAACATTCACGTGGTGCTAAGGGCAAGCTCAAGCGAGCTACTGTAGTTTTTGGAAATTCAAAATCGTTTTGTATTTGAAATTTGATTAAGTGGGCTGAAACTGATACCAAAGTCGTGGGTGAGGAAGAGCCGGAGTACCCGGAGAAAGAACCCCCGGCCCGACGATCCGCCCGAATTAACGGTGACACTTACTAGAGGAGAAAAATCCGACGCCGGAACCCGTAATCGAACCTCGCAACTTTAGTATTGGTGGCAGGCGCCTTAACCACTGCGCCACAGACCGCCCCGTTTCGTAATAAGAGACCTAGTGTTTCACGTCAGGCAAATGGTGAATAATATGAAACAGTGTCATCATTTTTCAAACTAAACTACTTGTTCGTCGATTCGAGTTTTGAAATGTGGCTCTGTCCTAATATGCATTAATATAAATCTATCAAACCCTGGTGTCGGACTGATTCTAACTTTCTTTAGACGTCGCGCGAGACCATTTTGCTTAAGTGTTTCATACATGGGTTTCATCCCCTTCTCTAAAAGCTGGGGACACTTAGTTTGACTGCTAGAGGAAAAGTGGGTACACACCATGGCAGAGAGTGTGGTTCTGAAAGCTGGAGACACTCGGTATTGGTTTGAAAGAGCGGTCATTTCGGAATACTTTTGGCGTGAAGACATGGGACGATCGTCGATAACTGGTCACTTCTTAATCACTTCCTGTGCGTGTCTGTAGCGGTTTTAGTTCCGATGATTCCTGTAGGAAACCGCTACCGACACGCAAAGGTAGTAGTCAACAGCAGCAAGACAGGTCACATCCGAGGATCCAGCGTGCAGTGGAGTCGCCTTATTTAAAACACACGGGTAGTAGTCAACAGCAGCAAGACAGGTCACATCTGAGGATCCAGCGTGCTGTGGAGTCGCCTTATTTAAAACACGCGTAAATCCTAGTTGAAGATTTATTTTACGACGGGTAAGAAAACGGTTCCAGTTGAGAAAACACGTACTAGAAATCTTCAGATCAAAAGGTCAGACCGCTGAAGACTAGATAGTCCGTGCAACTCGACTTTCGGGTGGAAAACACGGGTTTCTTAACGACGGGACCCCTACTTGGAGTCAAATGGTCTCTCTAGTCTTCAGATGTCCCACGTTCCATCGCAACCCATCGTGCGCTGCATCGCCCGTCACAGCCACAGGAAAGCACAAGCAGCCGTTTTAAACACTACAATTGTGGGCAATAACTGAGGCAAATTCTTACTACTGCTGTCACGGGCGATCCTACCCAGTGTTACTACCACCCGTATTAAAAAGTGACCAACTACGCAACGATCTCCTGATGTCTGTGTTTGAAAGCAATTAAGAAGCTGAGCGTCTGACCAAAACTCACCTGGCCACTAATCTCTCGTACAGGTCTGGTGTCATTCTGTGGTCGGGGCCGTTGTCAGTGACGGCTCTCCGCCACCAGACACTGCTCGCCGCCATACTGTCGGAACAAAGACATCGCTCTACAGCGACAGCGGGACCTGTAGCCACCCCGACACACTGGCACAGTGCCTGCAACACACACACACACATACACGCGCGCACACAGATTATTCTAGATGACTGGAATATGTTTTAAAACAATACTGGAAGCAACATTGACGATAAATGTGTAGGACTGTTTATACTACCATCCACTATCGACAGTTAGTAGTGCTGGGGGAGTGGCAGGAAAACAGACTGGACCTTTCAATAATGACGATGACCATGATGATGATGATGATGATGATAATGATAATGGCGGGGAAACTTTATTCCTAAAAATACATATTTAGGTTATGAAAACCTGTCTTACAATCTGTCTCTGGTGTTTAACGAAAGCAAACAAGAACTTAATGAACAAGTAAATTATCCATTATCCATTGCAAATGAAGTAACGTAAACGATAAATTAAACTGATATTAAAAAACAACAAAACAAACAAACATCAAGATGCACGCACGCGAGCACTCACAGAGAGAGTAAGAAATATCATTAACGCCTAACACCTTTTTATGGCCGTTCCCAGCGACTAGATCAAAATAACATCAACGTATTCACTTATACAGAGAGCGAGAGAGAGAGAGAGAGAGAGAGAGAGAGAGAGAGAGAGAGAGAGAGAGAGAGAGAGAGAGAGAGAGAGAGAGAGAGAGAGAGAGAATCAATGAATCAATGAAACTTTATTTTACAACGGTTTAGGCATTGACATCGTCGTCGACACAGCCATTTTATAAACCTGCCGTTGCTAAAAAAAAAAAAAAAAAAAAAAAAAAAAAAAAAAAAAAAAAAAAAAAACACGAGACTAACTACAAATATTCATACATATAAGTAAACATAATACTTGCAAACAGATGACAACACTGTTCACATAGACAGACATATAGACTCACAGACACCCCCCACCCTCACCCCACCCTCCCCTTCACACATAGGCAGAGCTAAGTAGTCCAAATGATAAATGAAAAGAATAACAGACTTAATTGGGAATAAATTGGACCCAGCATAAAAAGAGACATATAATACAAGTGGTTAAGGCATCCCTACGAGTGATCCACAAAATATTTGCAGAGACCCTTTTTAAAAAAGGCTAGCGAGGAGGTGGATTTTACATGGGCGGGAAGGTCATTCCAGATAAGTGCCCCTGAGAAGGATAAGCTAGTTTTATATAGATCGATCCTTGGTTTTGGGATTATGAAAAGCTTTCTGATGTTTCCAAGATTGGACTCAGACTGACGGAACAAAGTGGAGACGTGCTCAGGTGTTTTGCGTTTCCACACTTTGAACATAAAGATTGCTTTGTTATATTTAAAATGACCTTGAAGAGGCAGGAGACCTGCTTTTCAAGCTTTTCTTCAGTGCTTAGGTGTAGATCAGGACAGATTATTTTGGCTGCTCGTCTGCGTAGGGAATTGAGTCTCCTTAACCTTTTGCCACCGTAGTCTGCCAACTTGATTTTTCCCTGCTACCGTAGTAATTTTGACAAATTTCATTGGCCTTGTCTGTTGTAAAAATCTTATCATACCCCAACATATTTGGTATCAGTGGAAAAAGCAATTCAAGGTGAACTCGTAGACACTATGCTGAAGAAAATATTTTGTAATGTTAAGATTTTACAGGTGTATAAAGAAGATGGTGTAAGAAGCCAAAAATCAAAAACAGTTTCACACTGGGTTCCACTGAAACTGAACATGCTGTTAGTGTATTAGTTAGCCAGAGTGTGAAAATTACACTCACCTAGCATTTCAGAGACATATTTTAGTGTGTCACCAGTAAATAATCCAGAAAGAAAGGCACAACAGAAAAGTTTCTTCACACATAAAAGTTTTTACACCAAAATCCGCAATTTTTTTTTGCACATGGGGACGTTTTGTATTAGAGCTTCTAATTCGTTGGTTTCAGCCCATACAAACAAGAAAAGTCACTCTACAAGTAAAGAAATGAGTGCTTGACATATTATAGTAGATTGCTTCCCTTAGACAATACTGCCGGTATTGGCAATGGGGAAACTAGGCCAGCGCACATATGTGTGCGTCCCGTCGGCAACGGAGCTTTGCTTGGGGCACACATATGTGTGTTCCGTCGTCAAAAGGTTAAATGGACCTCACTACATCCATCCCACACCGTTGACGCGTAATAGAAATAAGAACGTATGTCAGCGTTATAAAATAGTTTACGGGTATCTGAATCAGTATAATATTTCAGTTTTGATAACATAAAGAGATTTTTGGCTACTATTTTGCATAAGGCGTCTGTATGAGCTTGCCATTTTAGCTGACTGTCGATTGTAATCCATAGTACTGGATGTTCATTTACCTGTTCTAACTGACTACCTTTAAGTGAAAGGTTAAGTAATAGAGGCGTTAACTGCTGTTTCTGGCGCGTGGCGACTACCATCGATTTCGTTTTGGCTGGATGAACAACCATAGAATTGTTTATACACCAAGCTGATACTTCATGAAGACTTTGTTGTAGGTTGTCGGAAATTACCTGTATATCTTTACTAGTAGTATGAACTGAGGTGTCGTCAGCAAAAAGGTTGCATTGTACATCTTGGCAAGTAATATGTAGAGGCAAATCACTGATAAATAAGCAAAACAGTAGGGGGCCCAGTACAGACCCTTGGGGCACACCGAAGCTTACATCTTTGAGAGAGGAGTATGAGCCATGAACAAAAGCTTTTGTTTTCTTTTAGTAAGGTAAGATGTGAAAAAGGCAACTGCATCTTCATTATTGAGGTACATGTAAAGCTTAGCAGTCAGAATAGTGTGGTTAATCAGATCGAAAGCATTCTTAAAATCCAGATAGACTACTCCTGTTAACTGTGACTTATTCATACCCTTGAGCCATGTGTCAACAAGGCGTGTAAGTGCTGTGTGGCATGAATGCTGCGGGCGGATTCCGGATTGGAAAGGGTGGAGGAGCTTACGGTTTTCTAGGTAAGCAAGCAGGTGTTTATGAACGTGCCTTTCCAGTGGTTTGGACAAAACAGTTAATAAAGAAATAGGCCGATAATTATTAGGGTCAGAAAGCTCTTTCCTTTTTGGAAGTGGAATTACTTTGGCGTATTTAAGCTCGTTAGGAAAAGTGTTATGCTGGATACAGAGATTATACATGATTGTACATTGCTTAACGTCCCGACAGCAACAAGGCTTTCTCAGGACGTGCCTGCACTGCTTGTGAAAAAAAAAAAAAAACTAAACAGAACATTGAATGTATGTCGCCAGCCGGTCAAATACGTTAAATAAACCTAACACATGGGGCCTAAATAAAGCTAAGACCATTTAGCAACACACATCCAATATCAAGAGCTACAGGCAGTGCAGACAGTAGGGAGAGTTTTAAAAGGCAAATACAGGTGAATGGACCTCGGGTAGACAGAAACACATGCCCCAGAATAGAGAGGAAAACTCACCCTGTGGGGCTGACCAGGGTGACCCTGGGAACTAAAAAGTACCTAACCCCACCCAAGTCCCCCAGGGCAGACCCGGGTGGGGGAGAGATTATACATATAAGTTAAGGATTCTACTATGTATGGGAGAGACAGTTTAAGTATTTTCGGGCTGATGTCATCAGGCCCCGAGGACTTTTTATTTGGAAGGTTACTTATGAGTAAACCCACTTCATGAACAGCTAACATAGGGATGTTGAAGGGGGCTGTGCCCATTGTTCTTTGTTGACAAAACTCAGACAGCAGATTTGAACGGTGATAAATGTTATCATCCTGGCTTGGCGAGATTAGAGATCTGGCAATCGAAAGAAAATGGTCATTGAATGTATCAGCAATAAGATTAGTGGGAATGGTAGTTGCGGTACTTGGAGACCCCCTAGTAAGTGTGTTTAGAAGGCGCCATATAGTAGAGGTATCTTTGCTGTCTTTGACCGTGTCACAAACCAACTTTTTTCTTGCCTCTCTGATCATGTATTTAACACGGTTAGGCAGTTGCTTATATTCAGAGAACATTTTATTGCTACGAAGATCGTTTCTAAGCGCCATCGCCTGCATGATTTCCGGAGTAAGCCAGGTTGGAAAAGTGTTAGATTTTACCCTCCTCTCGCGTAGAGAAGCATGTTTATGTGGTGTTTAGGCGAGGGATGAGTGATAAACATATAATTTTAAACGGAGGGAAAGAGGACTGAATGCGTGGGTGGGGGAGGGGGGAGGGGCGGTGTCCGGTGGTAGCTGAAGTACTGAGTAGGCGGGGAATTTCCCGACTGTGGAATGCTATGATGAGAGATGGAGATTGAGAGAGAGATAGAGGGTGGGAAAGTCTGGAGGGGGTGAGTGCGTAGGCGAGGATGAGAGGCGTGAGAGTGTGTGGGAGTTGCGTGGGCGGTACAGGAGTGACTAGGGGACGGTGCCGAGTGGAACGCCAGTCATTCTGGTCGGCGGGTCCACAGCAAGCGCAGCTCAGGCGATAGCTCAGTAGAATTTGTAAAAAGCGGTAGAAAAAGAGCTCATCGATCAGATAAACAAAGGTCATTATATCGTAGCATCTCAAAAAACCAACCGTAATTAGCGCTTTGGCTGCGATCCCAAAAGACGACAATAGCATACGCCTGATACATGACGGCAGCAAGCCTGTAGGACATGCAATGAACGATTACTCAGTACCTGAGACAGTAAAATTCCAAACTGAGAGCGGACGCGTGCGGACTAGCCAAGTCCGGCTACTGGTGCGCGAAAGTTGACCTTAAGGCGGCATACCGATCTGTGTGTATCCATCCGGATAATTGACGTGTAGCCGGTTCCTGACTGACGGGTCAGCGCTAACCAATCAAAATGAGCGAATGAGACACACCCGCGTGATGAGAGAAATCGGCTATGTTGGTCCGACATTGAGGCTGGTGAGGAAGTTAACGGAGAGAGAAAAGAAATGGCGAAAACGTGTGCGTGGGGGTCTTTGCAACAGCAATTTCATATATCCTGAGCGTCTAGAATGTGGTGTAAGGTTCATACCCTTCCCAAAACCCCGTCGTAGCCATGCAATTGCATGCGATGTATCAAATTGTGTAGTGTGACGTTGATGAATCGTGCGGTGGCTAAATCAGCCAAGAAAACACTTTCATTAAAGTTTTTAAACGATCTGTAAGTTATGCAAGTGTGGACTTGCTTTTTTAGCTTTGGAAGTTTTGACAGCCATGTGCAGCTAACCGGATAGTGGTCACTTACACTAAGACTATTTACTTGAGTGTTGCTAACTGCTTGAGGTTTGTTGGTATAAATATGGTCTATAATAGTGGCTGATGATGGCGTAATTCTGGTGGGCGATGTTACCAATTGGTGAAGACCGACAAGGGTAGTAGTACATTCCCATGATGGATGGGGTTTAAGAAAGTCAATATTAAAATCTCCAAGAAGGAGAACATCTTTGTTGTGAATGTCTGTTTTATCGATCATGTGTAAAAAGCTATCGTACCACTCAAAGGTGGCTGCGGGGTTTCGATACAGAAACCCAACAAGTAAGGGCGGGGATTGAGAGTTTTTGATTTCTACCCAAATACATTCTACATCACCAGTTTCTAGGTCTTGTCGCCTGCGGGTTATGTGTAGAATGGATTGATGGATATATACCGCTACACCTGTCTCACCCTGTACTGACGAGTCTCTCCTGATAATAGAATAATTTGGGATGGCGATGGCTTCATCACTGATGTGGGCGGCCAAACGAGTCTCAGTTAAACCGAAGAGATGGAAATAGTTGGGGGTATTAACATAAACACAGACATCCTGAACTTTGTTTGCCAGGTGGTAGATATTTAGGTGACCGATACGAAATTGTTGGCCTTTTTTCGAGGGTCTGTTCATAGTTGTATAAATCATGTTCAAATAATAAAAGAAATTACATGTACAAGTAAAATATCAGATGAAACAAATAAAAACTAATAAGGTAAAGAACCAGGGGGCAAAACTAAGGTACAGGATACAAATAGTAGAAGGTTACGCAGTTAAACCAGGAAAGAAATTACATGTACAAGTAAAATATCAGATGAAACAAATAAAGACTAATTCGACTTTAGTCTCAGTACGTCAGCTGATCGGCGGTTTACGCCGGAAACCGTATATTACAGCACACGCAAAGAGCACAAAAACAAAAAACTTGCAGTAAAGAGTAAGAAACGACAAGTGTACGATCTGAGAAAAACCCGCTATAAAGAAAGGGTTTATATCAGAATTCGTGTGTAACGAAGTCCATATGTTATAACAACACACTCGCTTTTCATTGAAAATGTAAGACAGGCGATAATCTCAGTCACCTGAGAACTTGAGTAAGGTTACTAGTCAACAGAGTTCACGCAATGATCGTGCACTGTGAGTCGGGTGTTCCGACTGTCCGACAAAGTGGATTCCGGTCATTAATAAAACATTACACGGATAGTTTACGGTTTGTTCACTGTACTAGAAACACTGTTTCACAGAGCAGTAGTGCATTAATGATCAGATGTGGTCATCGTTCATGTGTCTCTGTCATCAGATGTGGTCATCGTTCATGTGTCTCTGTCACCAAAAAATCGGTTAATCCATAGTAACTATGACAACCATCAGCAGCTAGCCTGAGTAAGTCGTCGCCGAGTTTATGCCAATTAAACAAGCGAGGTTGATGACACCTTCACGCAAACTCATACCATCACACACACACACACACACACACACACACACACACACACACACACACACACACACACACACACACACACACACATGCACACACACGACCCACGGGTTTGTACACACATACCATTTTTACTTCCAGCGCCAAGTCGGTAGGAGCGACTGATTGACCCTGAAAGCAGAAAGGCAATTCCCGAGCAGTTGTGCGCCCTGCAGGGCGAAAACTGATCAGACAAAACCTTAGAGCAGTAAACGTCCATCCATCGCTCTCGGTGTGTACACAGTGCAGAGATGTGATTCTAAAGCCTGTGCAGCTTGGCGCTGGAAGTAAAAGAGGTAGCGGGATGTTCTTCAGACAAACGGCCTAAGAAACTGCGCCAGCAACTGGAGCAGGTGTTGGGGATCCAGGGCCGTCTTGGTCTCCGCTCCCTGACTCTGGAACCAGGCGTTGGTGGGAGGTGCGGCCACTGGAGTTCTTGCTGGCACTAGTAGCGGGAAATCTGAAGAGAGGAGCTGGGGGACTTGGAGATTTTGTCGCCCCAACACGTTGCTCGATGGCGGTTGGCTAAGCTGGCTGGTCGACGTTTGGCGTGTGGTTGGCGAGGACTGCAGGCGGCCCGGGGCGGCAGACATTACGTGGCGATCCGCCACTGGTTGATGACGAGTCCCCTTGCTGCCCGCTCTCGCCACGTGACCCGTTACGGCTGATAAGTGGGTTGGACCCTCCCCGTTGACTGTGCCCCCCGGCGTCTCTCTGTTGGTGGTAGGGGCCACGGGGAGGGTCGCCGTAACGGATCTTGAGAGCGATCAGCTTAGTGCCCTCGTCACTAGGGTGGGTCATGGTGTTATCACGCCTGTACATGACCTGCTTGGGGGCGCCGTTTTTGGTCAGGAAGGTAGAGGTATGGTCAACAAACTGAGTGTTTGTTAGTTGACAGGCCTGTTTTAGGTTGAAGTTCAAAGAAGTACCCAACGGAGAAAGAAACACGCTTAGAAAAAACGGTACAACACAATTTATTAATATTTATATAATAATAAGTCACCTTTTTGGTCTGGATTGCTTATTTCTCATTGACTGCATCTCCATGTTTGTCTCGTTTTTCTTGTACTTCTTTGCATTTCACACGCTTGGCAGTCACCTTTTTGGTCTGGATTGCTTATTTCTCATTGACTGCATCTCCATGTTTGTCTCGTTTTTCTTGTACTTCTTTGCATTTCACACGCTTGGCAGTCACCTTTTTGGTCTGGATTGCTTATTTCTCATTGACTGCATCTCCATGTGTGTCTCGTTTTTCTTGTACTTCTTTGCATTTCACACGCTTGGCAGTCACCTTTTTGGTCTGGATTGCTTATTTCTCATTGACTGCATCTCCATGTTTGTCTCGTTTTTCTTGTACTTCTTTGCATTTCACACGCTTGGCAGTCACCTTTTTGGTCTGGATTGCTTAGGTTGAAGTTGGACAGGCGCGCAGGTCGTGACAGGGCGTGGTGACTGCTGAAGGGAGGGATGATGGAAGAGGCCTGGATCGTAGCACGTGGGAAGGCGGCGGACACCAGACGGATTAACTGTAGCCACGTGTCATTTGCAACTGGACCCTGGTTGACACTGAAACTGTTGATTCCTACGTGGAAAACCACGTGCCGGATACGTGGCGTAGGGGTGAGGTGGGTCAGCCATTTGCTCAAAGCCTCGACTGAAAGGCCGGATACAGCCAGGTTCTGCACGCTGCAGTCTGTACTCGACATTTTTCGCTCGCTGACTCGCTTCATGACGGAGTCACCGAGCAGCAGAACGTTCAAGTCAGGCCTAATGCTCATGTTGCAGAGGTGGTCGTACGGCGTCTTAGCAGGCTGCGCGTGGGTGGCTTTGGGGGATGTCTGCATATCCTCCTGGGATGATCCGCATGAGGTTTCGTCATTTTCTTCGTCGGTGGCGAGGACTGCGAAGCGATTACGGGTGGCCACAGTAGCCGCTGAGCCGCTTGATGACGGCGCGCGCTGTGCAGTCACTGGAGTGCTAGCGGCCGATGATTCGATCTGCACTCTGGGGTGATTGTTGAAGCTAGAGGGTGATGGAGGGCGTGGTGGGGACTTGTTTGTACCATGCGCTTGGACAGGCAGTGAAGATGACAGCAGAGACTCCACTTGTTTTTTCAGCGTACGAAGCTGTGTGTCCTTGCTGAGTGCATGTTTCGTAACTTGTGTGGACAGGGCGCTCTGTTCTCGAGCCAGCTTCTCCACCGCCTTGTCAGTTGAAGTAGCGTAGTCTCGTAGGGACTGGTCCCCAGCTTGGAGGCCGTGCTTGAATTTGGCTTCGTTGTCCCTGATGTTACAGTCAAGGTTGTCCTGTCTGGCGCTGAGCAATGCATTCTGTTGCTTGACAGTAGCCAGCTCCTGTTTGACCGTCTGCAGCTCAGTTCTAAGTTCCTGGATGCAGACGGTGGCTTCCGTTAGCTGTTGTTGCAGGATGGACAACAGTGGGGATGATGCAATCTGAGACGCACAGGGGTGGTGGGTTTGGCCAGAGGGTGACGCTGTACCGTTTATCTCATCAGGCGATGCAGGGTCAATTTGTTGACGGACGCCAACGTCATCGCTTGTGCTCGTCGTGTTAATCACTCTAGCCGAAGAAAGATTAGTGTTGGGTGGGGCTAGGACAGAAACCGAGTTCTCGCCGCCGGGTGTTATGGGCGTGGCTTTCAGCGGGTGACGTCAGGCGAAGGATCTGAGAGGAAGGAGGGGGAGGGGCTAGACGAGACTTGCCCCAAGCAAGGATTTTCGATGTCATATTCAAGACCGATGGTGCTTTGAGTGGACGAGGGCGGAGCATCATCGTTGTTATCGTTGTTGGAAGAGCCGGTGGTTATAGCCTCGAGTAGAGAAGTATGATCGCAGGACTGAGTGGAGGGTGGACTACAGGCAATGCTGGCAGCGCGCTGTCGTCTGATTGACGATGGTGAGGGGGTCTGGGGGGAGAAAGGGCACTGGGATAAAAAATCAGTGCGACTTGCTTCAAGTTCATCCACCATTTCTTGGACAGGCTGAAATTCATCATCTATCCACCACTTACAGTTTTTTCCCTGTAGATAAGATATGACGTGTAGAACACGGTAATTGTGACAACACCCCCAGGGGTTCCATCTGAAATTTGTATAAGGGTATTATTCAAATCATCAGAGTAAGGGGGTTGGATGGGGGTGTCGACGGTTTTCTTGTTTTTGTTACGGTCTTCCCATGACGCTGATACTCCGGGGGTTGGATGGGCGATGTAGCGTTCGTGCAGAGCTAGTCTCCACGCGAAGACTCTGGAGGGGTCGGTCAGGAAGTGTTTTTGGATAGGATCATTGGTATCAGTGATCTCCTCCAGGGGTTCGAGTGGGGACTGGGCGGGGGTTTCGAGTGGGCACTGGAATTTGGCATAAAAGGAACGGGTTTTGGGGCCTGACATGGTTGAGGGATGGTGTCATCACTGAGCTGTCTTACTACTTTCGAGGTGACATGATGATTACTGATCTGGTCTGGCCACTCTGCTAAGGCTGGCACGCCACGCACGCCTTGATAGCTCACGGCTGCTCTTTGACGCACACAGTCGAATACACAATTGTCTCTTACAAGCGCACGCCAAAATCTGTGGAGTAGGCGTGAGCTAAAACACTCCAAAAATCCATTTCCCAATACTGCTTTCTGGACCCTTCCAGCTATAATGTACTTCTTCTACTCAAGCTGAACGGGTTCCATTCACCCTCCTCTGAACATGCATGAAAGGCACAGAGCTACATAGGGATCATTTAGCTTACTATATACTAGGAATATTTAGTTCTTTATTCCCCAAGTATCACTCATCACCATCCCAGCCGGCAGGGACCGTGTCTGTGACCTCAGGTTATCTCGCCTGTCAAGGTTTATAAACATCTCCCAACTCTGACACTGGTTTCTGGAAAAGCGGCTGGAGCAAAGGCCAGACACAGGGGGAGAAAGCCGATACTAATGAGATAACGCAGCTGGTTACTTACGGCCGGCACGCCAGGCTGGCGCCAAGCGAAACAGAAGCAAAGAGTCCATTGTCCCTCGGCTCGAAGTATCCAACAGAAACAATGATGAAGAAATGAAAGGTTAATAACTCTCGAAATATGACAGTCACACGAATTAAAAATCACAGTCCAGTAGAAGTTACTATCGCAAGTCACTGGGGCAAAAATCTCACATCACAACCAAGCATTGCGAACACAATTGGCACTTGAAGACGGAGCGATGTTATGATGCGTCTTGCTCCGAAGAGCAGCTGGAGAGAGAGAGAGAGAGAGAGAGAGAGAGAGAGAGAGAGAGAGAGAGAGAGAGAGAGAGAGAGAGAGAGAGAACGAACGGAGAGTACCCTTGGGCACGAAGTAGGCTGAGTGTCTAATACACAAAGCCTGCTAAACACCAACCCGAAGGCAAACTTTATATCACCATCAAGTTGAGGACTACCTCGGGGAAAAACGGGAGGACCCCGGGGAAAAAAACCCAGCATTTAGCATGGTATACAACAAGGAATATCAATGAAACAAAGCAAATAATCAAATTCAGTAAGAGAATAATGGTATAGGAGGAGAGTAGGTAGTTGTGAAACCATCTTCAAGGGTAACTCAAAAAAAAAAAAAAAAAAAAAAACAACCGGGTGTGGGGGGAGAGAAAGACAAAGGTGCGGGGGAAGGGGAGGAGGAAAGGGAAGAAGAGAAAAAGGGAAAAGAGGGAGAGAGAGAGAGAGAGAGAGAGAGAGAGAGAGAGAGAGAGAGAGAGAGAGAGAGAGAGAGAGAGAGACAGAGAGAGAGAGAGAGTGAGAAAGAGAGCGAGAAAGGGGGAGGAGAGACTGAGATAGAGATAAAAAAATTTAAAAAAAAAAAAAAGGGGGGAAGGGGGGGAGGGAGGCAAACAACTATAGCCACCAGCCCCACCCAACAGGCACCCACCAGCCCACGGACGAACGCACAGGCATGCGAACAAGACGACCACATACTTCTTAACTTCTGTATTTTGTAACAAGACAATTGATCCACATATTTCTCCGTTGGGTACTTCTTTACTGTAAAGAAAGCACAACTGTTTTGCCCACAGACGCAATGAGGCAGAAACAGTATCGCCATCAGTCATCTTGCCGTGCTCGAGTTCACAATCACCAAATATAAACGTCTAATTAAAGCGTCAGTAAATCAATGATGAACACCACCTACTAGTTCAACAATGAAAATTAACCCTTTTGTTCATGCATCCACCGGTACTGTTTGCAGCATCGGTGGTTGCATGCACAAGGGCGTTAAGCAAATTAGTGGCAGATGAATCCCTGAAGGAAAGGCTGGGGTTAACTCTTGTCAGTTGATATCGCAGCTAATCAGTTAATAGTAGACACCACCTATTAACCCAACAATGGACAATTAATCCTCTTGTTCATGCATCCATCGGTACTGTTTGCAGCATGTACTGTTTGCAGCATGTACTGTTTGCAGCATTTACTGTTTGCAGCTCTGTTTGCAGCATGTACTGTTTGCAGCATGTACTGTTTGCAGCATGTACTGTTTGATGAGATTATTAGCCGGTAAAGCCCTGAATGAATGGCCGGCTGTAGGAGCTGCGCAAGCATGCGCATCCTCTGCGTTGCGTCCAATCCGGGTGTAATTGCAGGGCTCTCCCACCCTCTGGTCGGTGTGGGATTAGCGGCGGCGAGGGCGTGAAGGGCGCTGTTAGAGCTCGCGGTGCCTTGGTCGGAGGGTGGAATGCGCGGAAATTCGCGTTCTGACGGAGTGAGCTGCCCTGCGTGACCTTGCTGGGGACAGAATGGCGGGGGGCAACCAGGCTGGGCAGAGTTGTAAATGGCATTATCAGGCATGTTGAAATGGGTTTGAGCAGAATGGGCTTGGCAAATTTGAGACTGTTGAAAATGGGCTTGAACGTGGTTGGAATTAGCTTGGCTGGGATGGGTTTGGTTGTTGTGGGGGTGGGCGTTGGTGTGGGCGTGTTTGGGGTGGGAATGGTTGGGATGGGTGTGGACTTTGAAATTGTTTCCTCCATTTGCTTATCCCCATCCTGTGCCCCTGCCAGCAGCATGATTCTGGTAGTGCTGTGGCCCTCGATTTTGCACGACGATCCGCTTTCGACCCATCGTATCCCGGTGAGCGGCGTGCTGCTCCGGCGAACCTGATGGAGAGTGCCAGTCGCTTGGTGCCTTCCTATGTCAGGTGACTTCTGTCTCTCTGGAACAGAGTCTGACGCGGCGCAAGATTAGATGTCAAGAAACGGGGGACATGGTCAATGTAGGGGCTCTTGGCCTGCTCACACACAGCCCTGAGGTTGTCGTTGGAAGCAAACACAGCCTTTGCCAGGTAATGTTCAGTTCCACCTGGAATGATGCAAGATGTGTACAGAGCGGCGCTGGGAAAGGCTGAGCGTAGGAAACGGAAGAGCTGGTCCCAGGACTGCTTGCTGACGGCGCCCACTTTGCAGCTGGGAAAGGCTGAGCGTAGGAAACGGAAGAGCTGGTCCCAGGACTGCTTGCTGACGGCGCCCACTTTGAAGCTGTTGATACTAACATGCGTCGTCACACGGCGGATGTGGGGCATTGGTGGCAAAGTGCGGAGCCACTCACTGACATCAGCTACAGTCAGGCCGGAGACAGACAGATTCTGTACAAGAGCACCGTCGACAGACATCCTGCGCTCGTCAACACCTTTCAGCACAGAATCCCCGATTAACAGCGTGTTGACACCTGGTCGTACTTGCAGGCGCTGAAGCTGTTCTAGGGGTGCATTGTCCTTAGCGCTGATGTTACTGTCGGGTTGGTGATGCGGGTGGAGGTATCGTGGCCTCGTCTGTTCTCGGGTGCATTGTCCTTAGCGCTGATGTTACTGTCGTTGGTGATGCGGGTGGAGGTATCGTGGCCTCGTCTGTTCTCATCCAACTCAGACAATACAGATTACCGGTTTTTTTTACCGGAACTTGTACGAGGAGTGTGTTGTCGGTCGTGGTAGAGTCTTTAGGGGGAGGGGACATGAGGGATTGTGAGACACTATCTTTTTGGGGTGAGCATTTGGGGGCGTTGGGGGTTTCGTTGGCTGGTTCAAAATTCTGGGTGTTGCTGCAGGCACTGGCTTTAGACAGGGATTCCACTTGCTTTTTTAGGTCTGTTAGTCTACTGGCATGGTTGTCTCTACTGCTAGCCAGTTGAGTCACTTTCTCATTTAGCCTGACGTCGTCCGCTGAGAGTCCTTCTACAGCTGAGTTAATGCTTTCTGCATATTCCTCAACTGCCTTTCTCCCACTCTTCGCCTTGACCTCGTTATCTCGCACAAGACAGTCCATCTCTGCCAGGGTCTTAGAGTGTGCAGCACACTGGTTCTTGACATTAGCCAGTTCAGTTCGCACTTCTTGTAGCTGGATTTGGAGGCACCTGATAGTAGCTACGTTCAGGGCTAGTTGCTGCTGCATTCGCGCAACGCACGTCAATTCTGGGTTATGTGCTATTTGTGCTAGAGTTGCGAGTGAAATGGGCTGATCAGCGGTTGTTGTCGAGATGTCGCAAGGCTGGTAAAATGTAATGGGCGGCTGGCTGACCTGGGTTAAGGACACATGAGTAATCAGGTCAGATAAAGAGGGACTGCTGTTATCTCCCGAGGCGCTGCTTGGGACTGAAGAGTCGGCATCTTTGGATCCACTGACGTCAGTCGGGTCACTGGCCGACACGTCATCTCCCGAGGCACTGCTGGGGACTGAAGAGTCGGGATCTTTGGATCCACTGACGTCAGTCGTGTCACTGGCCGACACGTCATCTCCCGAGGCGCTGCTGGAGACTGAAGAGTCGGCATCTTTGGATCCACTGACGTCAGTCGTGTCACTGGCCGACACGTCATCTCCCGAGGCGCTGCTGGGGACTGAAGAGTCGGGATCTTTGGATCCACTGACGTCAGTCGTGTCACTGGCCGACACGTCATCTCCCGAGGCACTGCTGGGGACTGAAGAGTCGGGATCTTTGGATCCACTGACGTCAGTCGTGTCACTGGCCGACCCGTCATCTCCCGAGGCGCTGCTGGAGACTGAAGAGTCGGGATCTTTGGATCCACTGACGTCAGTCGTGTCACTGGCCGACACGTCATCTCCCGAGGCGCTGCTGGGGACTGAAGAGTCGGCATCTTTGGATCCACTGACGTCAGTCGTGTAACTGGCCGACACGTCAGGATTAGTTCCGATAGCCTGGGCTGGAGTTCTGTGAGTCTTGTCAGATTCAGATGCAGGGTGTTTCGCTTCCGGGGCTGGTGGCTGCGGAGTGTGGATAGCGCTTGCACTAATCTCCATTGTGCATTCAGCCGAAACGTCACTGACGGCATCTTTGGTCAGAGATGAGACTGCACTAATCTCATCAGTGCAGTCAGACGGAACGGTGTCAGTGGGTAGAGGTGACGGGACTTCGGGTGCGGACTGGGATTGAGAGGAGGCCATGTTGTCTACAGTGTCTTTTAACATTCGAAATTCTTCATCGACCCATTCTTGGCAGCAGTTTCCTTGAATAGTAACAGTCCCTGTGGTGTAATATACAGTTATCGTGACGAGTTTTTTCGATCCATTCCACAGTTGCACAAGTGTTTCAAACAGTTTGTTGGTGTACGGAGGGTCAATGGGAACAGGTGCACTCAGTACGCTTTGTTTCTTGTCTCTGTCTTCCCAGCGCAGATTCACACCTGGGGGCATACGCTCTTCAACATACAGCGTATGCAGGACACGTCGCCATAGGGGAACTCTTGCTATGTCGGACTCAAACTTTACTTGGATCGGGTCTCTCGTTCGGATAATCTTTTCAAGAGGAAGTCTAGAGTTTGCTGAAGAGGAGCGTGTGGAGGGGCCCATTGTAAGGGGATGGTGGTGTCGCCATAATCACTTACTCGAGGTGTGACGACATGTTGGTCGCTAATCAGCTGGACACTTAATTGAAAGGACAAGTCGCCAGCCGAGCTGGCCGACAAGTCCGTCAGACTTACAAGGTCACTCAACCATGATGCCACTCAGCTTCACAGATCACGGCTAAGCCAGAGTTGTATCACACACGAAGCGTGACGAGAGTGTGGCGCAGCATCCGCATGATCGTGGCCGATGCTTGTAAACACTGGCGAGTCAACAGCAGAGCCGAGTTTAGCAGAGCCGAGTTTTACTGTAGCGTTTGTGTGGTGTTATCAGCTCTGGCTCGGCTACGTTTGACATAATTATTCAGAGACGGTGTGATGTATGCCAGACCGGCACTGACCCTGGCTACAGACCCAATTCCATGCGCTGAGTGCGCGCAGCGATAAACCACCTACAACAGAGAAATATAGGAAGCGCGGTTTTCGACTGCGCGCCGTGTACACGGCCGTTGTCCCATATCAGTGAAGACCCGCTGAACAAAGAAATCTGTGAAAAGTATAAATAATCCACGAGAATCGTAGAAAGTCACGGAAATAACATCACCATTGTGCAGAGGATCATATCACAAGTCCACAGGTATAAAATTCCAGCATGTGCAACTTGTATAGCCTACACAAATCACTGGCTCAATCAGAGTGAAATCAACTGTGTGCGATCGCACAGAGAGAGATGATGATGAAACGTTTTTATTCAGGATAAAAAGTTTTAGGCTTAGAAATGCCTATCTTCCAAACTGTCCTGCTACTCTACACATATAGAAATACATCAGACGATACATCAAAAGATAAAACATATGTAAGTAAAAAGACCTATCCCCCCCCCCCCACCCCCCACCAGAGGGAAAAAAAATAAAAATAAAAAATTAAAAATATATATAATTATATACACAGGTATGAACCTGACATGTTAATGCAAACAGTCGAGCTATTACATAATCTGCAGCAACAGTAGAAGAGTATTAGGTAATAGGAAACTTGTCACTAACTATACGAATAGTAGCATAAGGGAGCCGAACATACTATTACTTCTGAAGTAAATATTTATGGAGGCGATCTTTGAAGACGCTAATCTTACAAATTAATTTTAGGTGTGGAGGTAACATATTCCACGCTTTAGCGCCTGAAAAAGACATACTGGTTTTACAGATGTCTAATCTAATTTTTGGAAGGTGGATCGAACTATTTCTCGTGTTTTTTCCTATTATTGTCGGAAAATAGAGTTTTTAGATAAGGTGGGGCTTTTCCGTGCATGATCTTGTGCAGTAGAACACAGCGATTAAATTCAAACTGTTTCTTCAATGTTAGTAACTTGAGAGATTTTAATTTTTCATCAGTCGAAGTAGGACCGGGAAGTATTAATTTAATGCCCCGACGATACAAGGAATTAACTTTTTTCATGTGAACTTCGCTGCATCCATCCCAGACGGTAGAACTGTAGTCACAATGTGTTTTGATATGCGCATGGAAAAAGAGTTTACGGATATCAGTATTAACTATATGGCGTAGTTTTGATAACAGGAACAGATTTTTGGAGATTGTTTTGCATATTGAGTCAGTATGCGGCTCCCAGCTTAATTGGTTGTCCACTATAACGCCTAATAAGCGATGCCTAGTTACTTGTTCAACAAGCTGTCTATCTAAGGAGAGTGTTAAAGGTGGTAGGCCATGCTGGTGTTTCTGACGTGTAGTAACTAACATGCTCTTTGTCTTTGGAATACTAATAATCATGTGATTATCACTGCACCAGCCTGCTACTTCATCAAGACTTTGTTGGGAGTACCTTATTAATGGTTGCGATATCTTTATCAGATGTTTGTATGGTCGTGTCATCTGCGAACAGATCGCAGTTTGCGTCTAAATGAGATATGCACAGTGGCAGATCATTAATAAAAAGATTAAATAATAAGGGCCCTAGAATAGACCCCTGTGGAACACCGCAAGTTACTAAACCATCAGAGGAATATTTGCCATTTAGCAGTACTTTCTGTGTTCTGTCCCTGAAATAGGAAGATATAAAGGAGATAGCATTTGAGTCAATGTGATAGAATGGTAGTTTTTTTAGTAGGATAGAGTGGTTGACAAGATCAAAAGCTTTTTTCAGGTCAAGAAAGATTGGACCTGATACTTTACTGTCATTTATGGCAGAGAGCCATTTATCAATTAAATGATTGAGGGCAGTTTGGCACGAATGTAGAGGTCGAAATCCTGATTGTGCTGCAGTTATCAGATGGTTTTGCTCCAGAAAGTTTAGAAGATGAGTATGGATATGTCTTTCGAGCGGTTTTGAAATACAGGATAATATGGAAATGGGCCTGTACTCGTTAAGGTTGCATAAATCTTTGCTTTTGGGAAGCGGGATTACCTTCGCTTTTTTCAGCTCGTCGGGAAAAACGTTATGTCTGATCGATAAATTATAAATAAAGGTCAGGGATTCGACGACGTAGGGCAGAGATAGTTTTAAAATTTGACTATTAATACCATCTGGACCGCAAGACGATTTGTTCTTTAAACTGGAAATAGATTTGCCTACATCTATGACAGTCATAAGCGGTACTAAAAATGGGCCGCAGGCTCTCTGTTGACTATGGTGACGTAGTTGATGAGAGCAAGTGTAGTTTACAGGGTTAGGTGTATTTGACTTCGCCAGAGTTTGAGCAACAGTTATGAAGTGAGCGTTGAACGCATCAGCAGTAAGATCGGGCGGAATAGTAGGCGATCGTTTACTGTTACCTTTGGTGAAATTGTTTATTACTTGCCAGACTGATCGGATGTCTTTGCCGTCGGCAATAATTTGTACTGCATTTTGCCTCTGTGCTTTACGAACTAGAGATTTGACATGGTTTCGCTGCTTCTTGTATTCAGTAAATTTCTTGTCTCGTTTTAATTCATCTCTTACTTCCATTGCTTGTTGAGAGAGCCATTTTGGCATAACAGGATATTTGACGCGTTTGATGCGCTTAGGCGCGTGTCTATCCAGAACGGCGAAAAACAGCTCGTACCAGCGTGACAGGGCCGCATCGTTAGGGTTTTTTGCAGTTTTGTATATCATAAAATGGTACTAAAGATAGGTCATATAAAAAAGCAGTTTGGTCGAATTTTTTAAAACATCTATACATTATGGTAGTGTGTCCTTTGATTGACTGTTTAGCTAACCTAAAAGACAACGTAAAACAAACAGGAAAGTGATCACTAATGGAAATATTAGGTACGCTAACATTTTTTACAACGCTGACATTTGTGCTATATACATGGTCTATCAGCGTTGAAGATGAGGAAGTCACTCTAGTAGGTGACTGGACAAGCTGTTTCAACCCTAAAAAATTCAACATGGATCTCCACGAAGTGTGTCCTTGCTTTTGCAAGTCTATGTTGAAGTCTCCCAAAATATGTACATCACCTTTGGACTCCTGAACCACATCCATCATTAACACAAACTCGTCCTGCCAGGAGGCTGAGCCCGCTGGGTTTCTATATACAAAACCTATAAGAACAGGCGAGGACTTGGTCGTTTTAACTTCTAACCACATGCACTCTATATTAGGGGATTCTAAATCACAACGCCTCTTTACATAGTTGTTGATGGAATTGTGTATGTACACAGCTAGGCCAGTATGTCCGGGGGCAGATGCATCTCGCCTGAGAATGGAGTAATTGTATATAGCTATGGCATGGTCACTAATGTTAGCTGTTAGACGAGATTCCGTAAATCCAAAAATGTGAAATGTTGAGGACTGGTTTAGGAGAATAGTTATATCTGGTATTATGTGACAAAGGTGATACACATTAAGATGACCGATATTTAAAGAATGAATGCTGTTGCCACCTGTTGACTCATTAAAAGGGAACGTATAGATAGTCAAGCAGAACAAAGCAAAAACAATAATAACAGCAAATACAAAAATAAACAAAAACAAGATGACAATGTGAGGGCTGAAGAAAAAAAATCGTGTAAACACCTAGCATATAATTACACAATATAAAGTGTCTAAGTATCCAATTGGTACTAGAGGATTCCAATAGTCAAGAGCTGTAGGCGGTTCAAACAAACTATCACACGCTCAAACAATCTTCACACGTGACTGCCGGCGGTGACTAGAGCAATCACAGCAGACAACACGCGGTCAATACAATCCGTCACTCCTTTGTTTGGATTAGCTGTGTCGCCAACTGAGAAACCACTCGAGTATTGAATTGTTTCAGCCTGCACAGACGCACTGGTTAGCTTTTCTCCGGAAAGCAGGGATAAGCAAGGTTGTCAAGCAACGCAATAAAAGTCCACCGTGCTCTATGTTATAGTCCAGTCACAGGTTTGAAGATAGGTCCCTTTGGGTCCATGCAACACCATACGTAGTTGTAATAGATTACCGTGTACGTGTGGTAAAAATGCCTTGTACACGTTTTTTATCGTATTGTTTTTTCTTTTCTTTCTGTGTAGTCCGTGTGCTCCCTGAGGCTTACTGCATAGTTCAGCTATTTTTGTCTCCTGCAAGCCTGGCCGGAATTTAGTGTGTATTTACCGCCAGTAGTAAGAGGCGAGGCTGTGTAACACGGGAGAACGTTTAGACAAAGGCCAGATGTTGTACTCAGTGACCGCAAGTCGCCTAGTGTCGGTTTCTCCCTTCTTTCCAGAGCTCTGCTACGGTGGCAGACAGCTGGTTACTGCGGAGTATTTTCCCTTGACAGGAGATTTGATTTGGGTTGTTAATTACATAGTCTTGTAAAAGTACGATTTTTCATCTGCAAGAGGATTTCACAACAATATAGTGTTTGAAGTGCTCTAGGTGTTGGTAATAGTTTCAGAATTTACAAAAGCGTATTTAGCTAGGAAAGTAATGTTCTATCCCATGGAGGAGTGCTCCACCGTTTTGTAATACGTAATGATTTTGGTCGGGTGAGCGACTTTCCCGCTGCCCGCCAGTTTTTCGGCTAGCGAAAAGCTCCCGCTGCGGTCGGCCTTTGGCTTAGATGGCGGTGTGGTACCACCTGGTCTGCGGAGATAGGTGGATTTGAGCGGTTGTTATCCACGATCGCTTCTACAGTTGCTGTTTTCTTCGACTTTGCCGTTTTTTTCAGAGTTCTCTACAAACCAGCATTTTTCTGAGCCCTCATTTGAACGGGAATCCCGGACTCTGTCGTTTTTTTTGGAGTCTTGGGACTTTGCCATTTTTCTGGCGGCTCTGCTTTGTAACGGGCGCTTCGGACTTTTGGGCGCTTCAGACTTTGCCATTTTTTCGAAGTCTTCGGACTCTGCCATTTTTTTTGTAGTCTTCCTTGATAACGGGCGTCTCGGACTTTGTCGTTTTTCCGAGGTTTCCCAATATCAAAGGACGTTTTAGACTTAGCCATTTTGGGGGAGTCTTCGGACTCTGCCATTTTGCCGAGGTTTTCCTTTATAACGGGCGCTTCGGACTTTGCCATTTTTCTGGAGTCTTCCTTGATAACGGGCGTCTCGGACTTTGTCGTTTTGCCGAGGCTTCCCTTTATCAAAGGATCTTTTGGACTCTGCCATTTTTCTTAGATAGTTATCCTTTATAGCGGGCGGCTCGGACTCTGTCGTTTTTCCGAGGCTTCCCTTTACAAAGGGCGTTTTGGACTCTGTTATTTTCGGGGCTTTTCTTTTGTAACAGGCGCCTCGGACTCTGTCGTTTTCCGAGGCTTCCCTTTTACAGGGGGGCGCTTTGGACTTAGTCATTTTTGTACAGGTCTTCTTTTAACAAAGGCCTCTCTGACTTAGCTACTTTTATAGACTTTCTTTTATAAAGGGCATTTTGGACTTTGTCATTTTTGCCGAGGCCGGCTTCCTTTTATTTAATGGCCTCTCCGACTTAGTTATTTTTCTAGATTCTCCTTTGTTTGGACTTTGTTATTCTTTTTAGAGACACAACTTAGATAATAGTACTCTGCTGCGCTACTGTGGTAACGTCTGATGACATTGTGACCAGCAGAGAATATATTTTTCTCAAACGGCCTCATGCCGGTTGTTACACTACCGCAGCCACACGCAAGGTGTTGTAGATGGAAGACGCAGCCAGACAAGAGTGTTTCCAGAAGAGTCTTTTATTTCTTGGTCATCGTGGGTCTAATAGGTTGGGCACAACCAACCTACTAGCATGGCATACTAAAATGGCGAAAATACCGGTGCTCGGTCTCTCGCTTCTCAGCTCCCTCTATCTATCTCTCTCTCTCTCTCTCTTCGTTGTGTACTCTCTATCTATCTCGTTCCCTTCGTTGTGAGCTCTCTCGTTCTGGTCATTGTGCGAGCTCTCTCTCTATCTCGTTCCCTTCGTTGTGAGCTCTCTCGTTCTGGTGTTTCCCCCCCAATATATATACCCGTTCTGGCCGAGGGCATCGCCCCTTTGTCTCAACCAGTCAAAGGGGCTATTACTGTCACCCATATTATTCCACATCTATCATGGTGGCCCGCGTCCCCTGACCCTATCTGTCAAAGGAGCTATTACTGTCGCCCATAATCTATCCCCCATCTGCTCTGGTGGATAGCGCCCTCTGATCCTAGCTGACCAGGGACCCATTACTGTCTTTCATAATTATTCCACATCTATTATGCTGGTCAGCGTCCTCTGATCCTAGCTATCAAAGGAACTCATTACTGTCTCTCCTAATTATTCCACATCTATTATGGTGGCCAGCGTCCTCTGATCCTAGCTATCAAAGGAACCCATTACTGTCTCTCATAATTATTCCACATCTATTATGGTGGCCAGCGTCCTCTGATCTTAGCTGACCAGGGACCCATTACTGTCTCTCCTAATTATTCCACATCTATTATGGTGGCCAGCGTCCTCTGATCTTAGCTGACCAGGGACCCATTACTGTCTCTCCTAATTATTCCACATCTATTATGGTGGCCAGCGTCCTCTGATCTTAGCTGACCAGGGACCCATTACTGTCTCTCCTAATTATTCCACATCTATTATAATTATTCTTTGTCAGCAGGAGTCTGTGTTCCTCACTACTAACGAGGGCTCATTATTTATTCATTAGTCCCAGCTTAGTAGGGCCGGCCACTTGTCAACTCCACGTGCGCCCGTGGTACTAATTATACCCTCGTTATTTTCATATCAAGGGAAATTATAAAATTACCCGACCGTGATATTGGTCGTATACACTTATAGTGTAACAATTCCTCCCAAACCTACCCGAAAAAAAAAGGAATCTTAATTCACAAGATTCGTTTTTTTTTTCCATTACACAATATTCAGACCACAAAATCATTTCAAACAATTAAACATGTTATCTACAAAATACATCATTTTTCGGAATGACCGCTTCTTTAAATCGATCACTCCTTATTAAAAATTATTATTGTCCGGCGTAATCACGCCAATAAATGTTCACATCAAAATCGTCGACTCAGTTATGTCTTTGCACATGTGTTCGTTATTCTTCACGATCCTTCCTGGATCGCAACAGCGTTGATCCTTGGTTACCCCAACGACGGGTAAAACTTGACAACGTTCGAGGTGGGGAGTAACTGCACTCCTCCCTCCATCATCGGCGTAGAGTCCTTCGCTCTTGCGACGTCATTCACGTCTGCTGATTGCACAGCCGCCGAAATCAACGTAGGCACAGTGACCTCACGTTCACCCTTCCTGAGTCGTGATAGTATGGAGCCAAACCATGCGCTAGTTTCCTTCTTGTATCGTATACACCTTACCCCAATTATGATCACTACAACTGTCCCTACGATAGAACCAATGATGATCTGTTTCCATGTCGCCCATTCTTGTTTTGGCTTAACGAATCGCATGCTCTGAAGTCGAGCAATTAGATGATCCATTGGCATTTCCTTAATTTCACCTAACTCTTTGGACAAAGAGATGGGATCGTAGTCTGGTAAAGCGCTATGAAATGGTTTCCATAACGTTATATTGGAAAATGCATAGTCTTCCAGCCATCCTATCAATTTGTCTTCCACCTGATACTGGCTCTCTTGTTGGTAGTAGGGGGTTAACATCAATCTATCACTAATAGCCGTACATGATTCATGAGGCGGATTAGCGATAATGGTGGGTTGATTTGTTGGTACGTGACCCCTTTACCGTGACAACTAATACTCATCTTTAGTGGACTATGATTACTAATGACCCATAGCCCATCCATTATATACCGTGCCATAGGTAACTCTGTACCCAACTTGACCTTTGTTTGGCAGTGTGTTGCAATTACGTCTGAATTGTTTTTAAAAAACAGCGCCGTAACACAAAACTGATTAATGTTCATAGGATATATTGCACTTCGAATCGCACAGAATCCTATCAAGGGTTTGGAACAAGCTTCAAGTTCAGCTTCCGTAAGGAACGCGAACCGCGTACGTTGCGCGTCTACTGCTATTGTTGTGGATTCTAAGTCATACTGAGCCGTCATTGATTCTGGCGCAGGCCGACCTGAATCTCCAGTTACTAGTGGTAACTTCATCAAGTTTTTGAAATACGACATTGTGATTAATATTTAAACCCTGCGCTAGCCCCAATACTATCAGACTCAAGAAAAACTTCATCTTGTTGTTGTCTGCAGTACGAGATATCACCAGAGACTTACACCACTGTCTCTGACAAAACTCCAATCATGCTTCATGATTTACACATTACAATAGTCCTCTCTCAGATACCGTCTGAGAGTCGCATTTCTAATTTGAAGCCTTCTTTGGCAGAAGAGTCAGTATCGCTTCAAGAATTTCCCTAACCCCATTAGTCTGTAAACTAGGCTGAATCGAACGATTGTCGTCGATCTCCCCATCATCAGAACTGTCTGATGTGCCCTTGTTACAACTAACGTTTACTGCTGAGAGAGATCTTTTCTCTCTTGTCTTTAGGCGCTTTCTTAACTCCATTAACGGAACGTCCTCCTCGGATGAAGAATTCTCACTCTCTTTTCGCACCCCCCTAGTCAGTCTGTCTCGTGCGTTCTCTTGCCCTACTGCATCGTCACTGTCACTATCGGATGATTCTGGAGCTACAACCTGTGTGGCTTTACGTAATGTTCTCCCCCTGGCTTTTGGAATAGGCCACTCGCTAATCTTGGCTATCCGCAAGTGTTCAGCATGTGAACTGACCTCAGTGCCATCTAGTTGATGTCGTACCCTGAATGTGACAGGCGACAATTGTTCCACCACTCTATAGTGCGACCTCCACTTACTGTCTAACTTATTGTGTCTACGGTGATTACGAAGGTACACTGGGTCACCGACCTTAATCTCGACAGGCTGTACACCTCTATTAGCATACTTAGCCCCCTTCTTCTGTGCTTTCTTAATTCGCCGATACACCTGGGTGAAGGCCTTGTCGTTGCTGCTCAAGCGCTATCTTGTGAAAATCTTCACCAGCGTATTTTCTTCGGGGTCTAAGGATGTTATCTAACGGTAGCACTGGATCGCGACCGTACAGTAAAAAGAAAGGAGATTCCTGCGTAGTTTCCGAAACACAAACCCTATAAGCTGCTAGTACCTGGTTAATATGCACGTCCCATGTCGAAAAATCTTCTTGTATTTTTTTGGACAGAATGTCGTTAAAAGTTCTATGGAAACGTTCGACCTTAGCATTGGACTGTGGATGATAAAGACTGGTCGTGACATGATCTATGTTCAGTTCTGCCAGCGTTTCTGCCATAACCCTATTCACATTCTCAGATCCATTGTCTGATACTATCTGCAATGGACAGCCATGTCTGGGTAGAATTTCTTCAACGAGCAGCTGCACCACTGGCTGCGGCGTTTTATCTGGTACAGGGAACGCCTCTACCCAACCTGTCAGATGACAGATGAATGCTATGACATAGCGATTCCCGCTAAGGGAGCGGTCAAACGGACCTGCCAAGTCCAATGACAACTTAGCGAATGGGTATGGAGGAATGTCCATTTCCTGTACGGGGGCCCTTTTCTTTTGTAACACTCTAGACTGACAGATGACACACCCACTAACATATTCATACAGTTGTTTGTACATGTTAGGCCAGTAATACTTTCTACTGACTGTGTCATGCGTCTTGTCTATTCCTAAGTGACCATTTTCGTCATGGTACTGTCTGACTACGTACTCTACCAAGTGAGACGGAACATACAATCTGGCTACTGGTTCATCATCAGGATGAGACAAGAAATATAGAACATCCTCTATCAGCATGTATCTCCTATTGACTGTCATGGTTCCTCGTTCACTAATCAATAAGTCCTTTAAGCGCACTATTTCAGAATCCTTCTCCTGTTCCTCAATAATATCAAACCCTGGAAGATCAACTTTTTCCAGCTTCTCGTCACACCCTGCCCTTACTGTACAACTAGCAAACTGCTTGGGGGTGAATTGGTTGGAGTTTATGACTCCTATGACAAAAGCATTGTCATTGACCTCTCTGGTTAACTCTTCTTCTTCCTCATGCTCTGGCATGTGAGTACCACTCGGCATTCTGGATAGTAAGTCTGCCAAAACATTTTGAGGACCTGGGATATATTCAATCGTACAGTTATATCCTGAAATGCCAAGGGCCCACATCTGCACCTTCTTATTCTGCATTGGTGAATTAAGCAAATACTTAAGAGGCATGTGATCCGTGCGGATTACAAACTCCGCATTATGCAAGTAGTGATTTAGCTTTTGAAGCGCATAATGGATCGCAAAAGCCTCTTTCTCTATTGTCGACCATTTCCTCTGACTGGTACTAAGTTTATGGGATAGAAAGTAAATAGGTCTTTCTACCTTTGAGCCTGGGGAAATGTCTGAATCCTCATCGCATTTTTGCGCGAGACATGCCCCCACGCATGTGTCGCTGGCATCCGTGTAAAGGATGTACGGACGCCGTGTATCTGGATAGGCTAACACTGGTGCTACGGCTAACGTCTCCTTCATCAAATCAAACGCTTTCTGGCATTCCTCTGTCCAACTGAATCTCGCATACTTTCGTGTCAGTGCTATGATTGGTTCAGCCATCTGGGAGAAATTAGGAATCATTTTCCTGTAAAACCCAATCATACCAATGAACGAACGGCACTCTCTGACACAGGTCGGAGCCGCCATAGCCCTAATGACTTTTACCTTTTCCTCATCCGGTTTTATCCCCTGGTTACTAATGACAAACCCTAAGTATTTGGTTTCTTCTTCAAAGAACTGACACTTCTTGAGTTTCAGCTTCAGGTCATGCTGTCTCAATCGATCAAAGACTGTCTGAAGGTGACACAGATGGTCTTCTATTGTTTCTGAGAAGATCAAAATGTCATCGAGATAGGCACAGGTAAAGCTTTCTAAACCGGCTAGCACGATATTCATAAGCATCATGAACAATCCCGGTGCTCCCACCAAACCAAAAGGCATTTTCGTGAATTCGAATAATCCCTTGTGGCATGCAAATGCTACTCTATCCCTACTCTCCTGATCCGCCATCTTGACCTGCCAGTATCCCGACTTAAGGTCCAGACTGGTAAAATACTTGGCCTTTCCAAGCAGCGACAAAATGTCATCTATCAGCGGTAGTGGGTACGATGTTTTCTTTGTAACCTCATTCAGTTTTCTAAAGTCAACACATAAACGTTTCGACCCATCCTTCTTGGATACAATCACTAAACTAAAAGACCATGGGGACTGAGAACGTCTTATCACACCTGCCTGTAACATCTCTTCTAGAGCCTTGTCAACAATTTCCCTATCTTGAAGCGGGATTCTATACGGTTTTATCCTAATGGGAGGATGATCGCCGGTATCTAGTTTCATCGTGACAGTGTCAGTAGCCCCTAAATCAAGGTCGCTATTCGCGAACAAGTCTTGATTGTTCGTAATGAGCTCTGACACTACACCTTTCATATTCTCCGGCGCAGTGACTTCCGTCAAGTCGACTGCCGATACCTGCCGATCAATCGACCCTATCTGTACTTCATGTACTTCCTGAACTGCTGTTACTTTCCCTACAATACAACCCCTTCTAACTCTATACGTCTTGTTTGTGTTGTTTACTATCAGTATGGGATACGTCTGGTGATTATTTTGCCTGACTACCGTGCTTGTCACTAACAGTCCCGGTTCTTGTGCTATAAATCCCTTGTCTGTTTCCGAAATCTCTAAGAGTGTCTCTCTTGCAAAATACGGAGCATTCTTCATCCGTACCTGGAATACTTCTGCCGTCTGAGGTTTTATCACTTTCGTCTTAGTCACTCTGACCAAAGACGAAATGTGGATGTCCTGTTCATAGGGCACATAAACACTTCCGACTCTGAGTTTCTTCAAGTCAAAATAAATCCTCACCTCGTTTTTGTCTAACCAGTCATTTCCCAAAATAAAGTTCCTGTTGAGCCCTGATACCACGTAGAACTTATGTTTAAACTTTTGCCCCGCTATCGTAAATTCTAATTCTGAACTCCCCAATACTTGTAAAGCTTCTCCACTAACTGACTGTAACGACACATCTCCCTTTCCTAACTTTGGCTTATGACTGAGTTTATCGTAAGCCCCCTTGCTAATCAAAGACACCTCTGCTCCCGTATCGATCAAGCTACGAAATCGTTGCTTCCCAATTTTGAACACTATGCACTTAGGACTACCCGCTACATTAATGCTAAACAACTGACTCTTTCTACTTTTCCGGTCCTGCGTAACGGCTTCGTGTGCCGCAGAACCTGCTAGTTTTCCTGCCTCGGCGGAAACCTTCTTTGACCTTGTGGCCGCCTGTTTCTGGCCTTTCTACATTCCCGCTGAATGTGACCTCGTTCCCCACACTTCCAGCATTGAATCGGGGGACGCATTGCTGACCAACCGCCCCTATCACTCGGCAATTTCTTGCCTGGTGCCCTACTCTCCCGCATTTAAAACAATTACGGTGACGAGCATGGTCTACTTCCATAGCCTCTTCTCCACCCCTAGCTGTCGCTCTCGGCTGGCTAACTGGCCGATTGTTTATCGTGCGTAGCTCAAACCTATGGCGAAGGTTTTCCTCTTGCATGGCCACCTGCACGGCCCTATCTAATGTATTTGAGTTATCCCGCAGGACTTTCATCTTAAGAAAGTCGTGCGCCAATCCGTCAACAAAGAAATTTGTTAGTTGCCGTTGTACCACAGCAGCGCCCATCTGACTTGGGAAGGCTTCGCCGGCCAGAGTCATTAGTCGCTCTGCGTACAGAGGCACACTTTCCCTCGGGTTTTGTTTCACCCGCTGTAGCAACGCAAAAGCATGATTTTCATCGGCGATTTCGCCGAACCTTACGGTTAGCTGCCTTTTCAGTTCATCCCAATCCCCTGCCGCTTCCGTTTGTAAGAATCGATGGATAAAATCACTCACCACCCCCGAGCTTGCTTGATAAGCAATGACGGGGCGCCTGTTGAGGGCTTTTATCAGCACTGCATATTTGTCAATTTCTTTTATCCACTCCCTAAATTTGGTAGGCTTTCCGTCAAACGTTCCTACCATCTGCCCTATACTCTGGGCGTTAATCGCCTGACTCATTTCCTCTACTTTTTCGCCTAAAATCCTAAACACTTCCTCTGCCATTTTTGTTTCTTTTTAAATGTAACAACAACACAACCCTAGCTAACTGGTCTGGCTCATATATAAGACTCAACAAGGGTTAAACGAAAAAGTCACTTACCCCGTGATCCTTTCGGCTGTTGGTCTTGAATGAGTCGCAGACGTCCCGTGGGCTCGAACTCTGTTTTTCCTTGACGTGGGCTCGAACTCTGCTTTTCCTTGACGTGGGCTCGAACTCTGCTTTTCCTTGACGTGGGCTCGAACTCTGCTTTTCTTGAAGTGGGAACACAGATGTCCCCCTTCAAAACAAATATGCTGCACTGGAGGAGCAGATGGAGGGAGTGGAAGTTGTTGTTGCTGATGCTGCGGCAGCTCCACCCCCTTCCTCTCCGAAGAACCAGAGGGGG
Organism: Semisulcospira habei; assembly: GCA_036245525.1. Classification (NCBI taxonomy): domain Eukaryota; kingdom Metazoa; phylum Mollusca; class Gastropoda; family Semisulcospiridae; genus Semisulcospira; species Semisulcospira habei. Next base: position 187,679 of record BTPG01000013.1, on the reverse strand, counting down.
CCCGGGAGCCGGCCCCCCTCTGTTTCTTCAACTCCTTCCAAGGTAAAGGAAAAAGGGGGGAAAAACCCCCAGATAAGACTTAATCATGGACTCTTTGCTTCAGTGGAATTGTCGTGGTTTTCAAGCTAACTTTGAGGAATTGCGTCTTTTAGTCAAGTTCTATAACCCCTCAGTAATATCTCTTCAGGAGACTTACCTGAAGACTTCTGACCCTGTGTCCTTTAATGGTTTTAATGTTATACATAAAGGCTCTGATTCGGAGAGGCGCTCGGGTGGAGCGGCTCTTCTCATTAGTAGCCAAATTTTATGTAGCCCCGTTAGCATCGACACCTGTCTTCAGGCTGTCGCAGCTCGGGTTACCTTAAAGAAGACCATAACCATATGCAGTATTTACCTGCCACCATCACTGCGGGTCTGTAGCAATATTTTTAACTTAGTAGATCAACTGCCCCCTCCCTTTATTCTCATGGGGGATTTTAACGGTCACGCTCACCTTTGGGGCAGTGACCACTATGATGGCAGAGGTCAGATGTTAGAAGATGTTTTTTCTCAACTTAACCTGTGTGTCTTTAACGATGGCTCACCTACATACTCTAACTCAGGTTCCGGATCTAGTTCTGTTCTAGACCTCACTGTGTGTGATCCTTCTCTCATGCTGGACTTTGACTGGAAGGTTCCGATGACCTGTGTGGTAGTGACCACTTCCCAGTAGTCCTGTCATCGGTCAGCTGTGTGGAGGATTAGCCGGTGGGGCGCTGGAATCTCAAGAAAGCTAACTGGCCTCTGTTTGCCTCCCTCTGTCAGTCTCGTCTTACAGAGGAGGTGGTCATGTCAGCTGAAGAACCTGTTTCTTGTTTTACTTTGATTTTGTTGGACGTAGCAGGTGAAACCATCCCTAGAACTTCCACATCAGTCCCTCGGAGGCCGAGAGTACCATGGTTCAATGAAGAGTGCCGCAAGGCCCAAAAAATACGCAAATCTGCTCAGCGACGTGCTTTTCGTAATCCGTCGCAAGCAAATATTTTAACATTTAAAAGACAGCGGGCGAAAGCCCGTTACATTTTTAAACGCGAACGCCGTGCTTCCTGGAGACGCTTTGTCTCATCTTTATCTTCTAGGACTCCGTCCCAAAAAGTCTGGAAGGCTGTTCGAAGAATTAGGGGCAGGGGTGGCTCGGCTTCTGTCGGCCATCTTAGAGATGGTGCCAGTTTGGTCACAGATAAAAAGGCTGTGGCCAATTTGCTTGCCTCCACCATTGCCCATAATTCTTCAACAGAGCATTATTCACCTTTCTTCCAGAGAGAGAAGGAGAAGCGAGAATCTTGTGCTTGTGATTTTATATCAGATAACTCGGAAGACTATAATGCCCCCTTCACATTTTCAGAATTGCAGCAAGCCATGCTGAAATGTACTGACTCTGCTGCTGGATTAGATACCATCCATTATCAGCTCCTAACGCATCTGCCTGAGGATTCACTCCTTGTACTTCTCAAGGCCTTTAACCATATCTGGATAACCGGTCGTTTTCCGCCATCTTGGCGCCAGGCTGTGGTTGTGCCAATCCCCAAGCCGGGTAAGGATCCTTCCGACCCGGGCAACTACCGGCCAATAGCTTTGACATCATGTTTATGTAAGACTATGGAACGCTTGGTCAACGCCCGACTGGTGTGGCATCTTGAGTCACGTGGTCTCATCACAGACCTCCAGTGCGGTTTCCGGCGCTTCCGTAGTACAACTGACCATCTAGTCCGCTTTGAGTCTTTTATCCGAGATGCTTTTGTCAACAAGCAGCATGTCTATGCAATTTTCTTTGATCTTGAAAAGGCATATGACACTACCTGGAAGTATGGTATAATGTCTGATTTGTCGGACATGGGTTTTAAAGGGCACCTGCCTGTTTTTATTCACAATTTTTTGTCTAACAGGTCGTTCCATGTCCGTGTGGGCTCCACCCTCTCCGACTCCTTTGAACAGGAGATGGGTGTCCCGCAGGGCAGCATTCTATCTCCTGTTTTATTTAGCATTAAAATAAATAACATTGTAAAGGCCGTCAAGGATAATTCTGAATGCTCTTTGTTTGTGGACGACTTTGCTTTGTGTGCACGAGGTCGAGGACTTGCGTCCCTTGAGAGGCGCTTGCAGCTGTGCGTTGATCGCATCCAGGGGTGGGTGTCTCTCAACGGATTCAGGTTCTCGCCCTCCAAGACAGTCTGTGTGCATTTTACTAATCAAATGAAATTTTTTCCAAAACCTACCCTGAGCATTGCTGGAGTGCCAATTCAGGTGGCCGAAGAGGCAAAGTTTCTGGGGGTCATCTTTGACAAAAGATTGACCTTCCGCAACCATGTTAACTACCTTAGAACCTCTTGTCGGAAGGCTCTCGACATTCTTCGTGTCGTTGGTCGTACTGACTGGGGTGCAGACCGTATCGTCTTACTTCGACTGTACCGGGCCCTTGTTCGGTCCAAACTGGATTACGGCTCTGTGGTATATGGCTCGGCTTCCAAGTCTGTTCTACAGCGTCTGAACACAATTCACCATCAAGGTCTGCGCATATGTCTGGGAGCCTTCAGGACATCTCCAGTTCCTAGTCTGTATGCAGAGGCAGGGGAGCCTTCTCTCAGGCTCCGCCGCATCCGCCTCATGCTCAGCTACGTTCTGAAGCTGAAGGCCCATCCAGAAAATCCTGCCTATGATTGTGTTTTTACCCCGTCGTTTGCAGAGATTTACGATGCCCATCCAGGAGCTGTCCGTCCACTTTCCTTCCGTGTCCGACCTCATCTGCAGGCGGCCGGAGTGGACCTGGACAAAGTTTCGGAATCTCTGCAACACGTCACTCCACCCTGGCTACTACCAGTTCCTGACATCTTGCTGGACTTGACTGCCCACAAGAAGGATTGTACTCCACCAGCCATATACCAACAGAGCCTCAATGAACTCCTTTCAATTTTTCCTGGCTATTGTCGTCTTTATACGGATGGGTCCAAATCTGAGGATGGAAGAGTGGCTGCGGCTGCAGTGTCCTCTCGCCATCCTAGACGCCCATTTAAGCTCCGTCTCCCTGACCATTCCTCTGTATTTAGTGCAGAACTGCAGGCAATTCTGCTAGCACTCAAGCATGCCTATCAGTCTCGGGAAAGGAACTTCCTGATTCTGTCTGACTCTCTTTCTGCCCTGCAGGCCCTTCAGGGCGCGGGAACAGACCATCCACTGCTGGTGCAGATTAGAGAGCTCTACGCAGACTTGATGAAGGAATATTATGACATCATTTTTATTTGGGTCCCGGGCCATGTGGGCATCGAAGGCAACAGAATCGCAGATTCTGCTGCCAACAGTGCCCGCAGTGACCCTGTCCCTGACACACAGACTGTCTATAGTGATTTTAAACCTGGTATTAGTGCGTACATAGCCCGCGAGTGGCAGTCCGAGTGGGACAAAGAGGAAGGGAACAAGCTTCATGAAGCTCTTCCTAAGTTGTCTGACAGTCTACCTTTCCGCTGCGGCAGCCGCCGTGAGGAGACTGTCCTTGCTCGGCTTCACATCGGGCACACGTATGTTACGCACTCTTACTTACTTAAACAGGATGAGCGTCCATGGTGTTTTGCCTGTGATGAGCAGTTTTCTGTTCGACACTTTTTGCTGTATTGTGCTGACCTCATTGACACCAGATATAAACACTTCACAGCAGACTCCTTGAAGGTTTTGTTCCGGGATGTTCCTCCGGACAAAATCTTCAATTTTTTGAGAGAATGCAATATTTTTAACAAGATCTGAGCATTCATTGACTATGTGAATTTTTTATTTGCCCTTTTTGAGAGTCTGTAGACGTTTCTTTTAAAGACATGTGCGACATTTTAGCCTGAGATTTTTAATCTATATTTACATCTTGTCTTAAGACCTTGCTTTTAGTCTGGCTGACCAGATTTTTACCCATCCCGCCGTGAGATGGCCTTAGTCGCCTGCTCGGCGTTAAACCCAAATAACTAACTAACTAAGCTTTTCTTGAAGTGGGCTCGAACTCTGCTTTTCCTTGACGTGGGCTCGAACTCTGCTTTTCCTTGACGTGGGCTCGAACTCTGCTTTTCTTGAAGTGGGCTCGAACTCTTCTCTTCTCTTCGGGTTGTTGGCTTGCACTCTTCTCTTCTCTTTCTGGTCTGCTCTTCCACCCTTGCGTCGTTGGCTGTCGATTTGGTGCTGATAGTCTAGTTTTTCTGTTTCTTCGTTCCTCTGTTTCTTCCCGTTCCGAGATCCTGGTCACGGCACCAAATAAGAAGATAAGGTAGTGTTACACTACCGCAGCCACACGCAAGGTGTTGTAGATGGAAGACGCAGCCAGACAAGAGTGTTTCCAGAAGAGTCTTTTATTTCTTGGTCATCGTGGGTCTAATAGGTTGGGCACAACCAACCTACTAGCATGGCATACTAAAATGGCGAAAATACCGGTGCTCGGTCTCTCGCTTCTCAGCTCCCTCTATCTATCTCTCTCTCTCTCTCTCTTCGTTGTGTACTCTCTATCTATCTCGTTCCCTTCGTTGTGAGCTCTCTCGTTCTGGTCATTGTGCGAGCTCTCTCTCTATCTCGTTCCCTTCGTTGTGAGCTCTCTCGTTCTGGTGTTTCCCCCCCAATATATATACCCGTTCTGGCCGAGGGCATCGCCCCTTTGTCTCAACCAGTCAAAGGGGCTATTACTGTCACCCATATTATTCCACATCTATCATGGTGGCCCGCGTCCCCTGACCCTATCTGTCAAAGGAGCTATTACTGTCGCCCATAATCTATCCCCCATCTGCTCTGGTGGATAGCGCCCTCTGATCCTAGCTGACCAGGGACCCATTACTGTCTTTCATAATTATTCCACATCTATTATGCTGGTCAGCGTCCTCTGATCCTAGCTATCAAAGGAACTCATTACTGTCTCTCCTAATTATTCCACATCTATTATGGTGGCCAGCGTCCTCTGATCCTAGCTATCAAAGGAACCCATTACTGTCTCTCATAATTATTCCACATCTATTATGGTGGCCAGCGTCCTCTGATCTTAGCTGACCAGGGACCCATTACTGTCTCTCCTAATTATTCCACATCTATTATGGTGGCCAGCGTCCTCTGATCTTAGCTGACCAGGGACCCATTACTGTCTCTCCTAATTATTCCACATCTATTATGGTGGCCAGCGTCCTCTGATCTTAGCTGACCAGGGACCCATTACTGTCTCTCCTAATTATTCCACATCTATTATAATTATTCTTTGTCAGCAGGAGTCTGTGTTCCTCACTACTAACGAGGGCTCATTATTTATTCATTAGTCCCAGCTTAGTAGGGCCGGCCACTTGTCAACTCCACGTGCGCCCGTGGTACTAATTATACCCTCGTTATTTTCATATCAAGGGAAATTATAAAATTACCCGACCGTGATATTGGTCGTATACACTTATAGTGTAACACGGTGCATTTGTTGTCGCTTTATCACTATTAGCCTGTACTGCAATATATATACGAAATGCGATCTTCGTTTCACATGTTTTATTGTAGTTAGTATCGAGTGCGAGTGACTGTGCTTGTGCGTGTGAACCTGGCATCCTGACACGAGCAAACATTTACATACACATTCACCGGTCACACAAACATTGCACACGGTCAGCGACTCCTACAGATTTTGGTGTCGAAGGCTGGGGTGAGGCGACATTACATAATTTGGTGTCGGAAGGGCGACATTACATAATTTGGTGTGCAGAAGTGGGATCAGGCTGGTGCATTGTACTTTCAGATCGAGCAGATAAGAGTAGCGTGATAGGTCTCTAGTACTTAGCGGTCCGCAGTATATTACTGACTACGTACATTCTATTTTTTTGTATTGGTTGCTGATATTGTTTAATAGAAGTAAGACGATAGGTTTTTTTTAGAAACCGCAGACCAGGGTATAGTAGGAAGGACGGCTAAAAGTAAAAGTCGACAGCGGCAGCAGCAAACCAGATCGAGGAGCCGAGTACCAGTTCTGGAGTGGATGGGAAAAGCAGCAGCGGACTCTGAATTAACATAGACCTCGGTGGAGCATACACCGCAGCGGAAAAGCTACATCAACAACGAACTTTAGGGACACTTGTTAGTTGGCGTCATGTCATCGGCGGATTCCGACGTGGAAGATTACGAAGTATACATCCCCGATAGGGAAGGGATCAGTGTTTCCCATCCAGGCATGAGCGCAGCAGACCGAGCAGCAGTCGGGGTGATGGAGGGTACGACGCTATTATACCAAGACAGTGGAGTGGGGCGGTCGCACGCAGAAATGACCGCCAGCACGCCATGTGACAGACAGCGAGAATCAGCGGAGCAAAATAGGAAACGACGACGAGAGATAGAAAAGCAGATCGCCGAGCTGAGTACCATCCTGGAGCGGATGGGAAAAGCCGCAACGGACACTACCATCAAGGCACATCTAGACGCTGACGCTGTAGACTACGCGGTGAAACCGAAAACCTTCGGTGTGAGGAGACGCGACAGCGGGCAGCTAACACGAGCAGATATTGAAGAACCGGACCAAGACCTCATCCCTTCCGGTCATGAAGGCAGAGGAAGCTCTTTGCGCTGGGCAGGTCATCACGGGGAGATAGGCCGTCATCCCCGAGAGTTCGACATGTCCAGGGCGGGTGATGAGAGTAGTGAGGAAGAAGGGGACTCGGTTTCAAGCCTTTGGAGTAAAAGATCGGCGCGAAATGAGGGGAGCTCATGCCGAAGAACGAGCTCCTCTGCACTCGCCCGAACCGCGACTGGTACCAACGGGAAGAACACACCGCCTGTTCCACTACGGGTTTACAGGTCACCCGGGCGAGCAACTTTTGGCCCCAGGAAAGGGGCCAGGGACATGGACAGTGGTGCGAGACGTATCGGCACGTCGTCGGTAAGATCCACTGGTACAGTGGTGGGAGACGTAGGATATCTCCGGGAAAATTCCACTGGTGGCGGGGGTGCAGGGACGACTGCCTGAGTACAGGCCGAGGCTGCACGGGTTACCGATGGACACTTGCGAACTTCAATGATGCGAACCGAGTACGAGAACAACACCCTAGGAAAGCCAAAAAAGCCCCGGACTACAACGGAAAGTCAAGTTTTCATGACTTTCGGGTACAATTCGAGATGGTTGCCAAAATGAACCAGTGGGATGAGGAAGAGATGGCAGCGGAACTGGCGACGAGCCTGAGAGACCAGGCAGTGGGCGTTTTGGGACTGTTGGACGAAGAGCAGCGGTGCGATTACCAAGCCCTCGTTCAGGCTTTAAAAGCCAGATTCGAGCCAGATCATCAAACGGAAATTCACAGAGCAAAACTGAAAACTAGACTCAGAAGAAAAGGGGAGTCACTGACTGAACTCGCCCACGACCTGAAAACAACCGTACGCAAGGCATACCCCCTGCGAGCATATGCCGCTCTATGGGACCAGCTAACGCTAGAGGCGTTCTTTGACTCCATGAACGACACAGAGCTTGAGTGGAGCGTACGGCAAGGGAGGCCGACATCCGTGGAGAGGGCCGTTACCCTCGCCATGGAATTTGAAGCATTTCAGCAGACTCGTGCGAGGAAGAAGAGAATGGAGCAAAACAGCCTCTTCATGATCCAGGGTCGAAAACAGGGGGAAGACGAGGACAGGCTGTGCCATAACTGCCGGGAGCGGGGACATTTAAGGGCCCGTTGCCCCCGTCTACACCGGAAAGAATGGCGACATAGCAGCCACAGCGGCCAACTATCGCAGGCCGCTGTACACTCAGAAAAGCTGCCAGACAGAAAAGGACCTGACTATGAATGATGAAGAATGCGAGGAAACGGGCGATGATGGAGGCTGTCCGGACGCGGAACTGCCCCCATCTCCCTTTCTACGCCGGGGCAAGAGAGCACGTAAATTACCTCAGCGGTTTCTCGACTTGGCGGATCCATGGTCGGTCATCATCACCGAATCGGCGACACAGGCAGACGGAGGGAGTTCCTGCGGCACAAGTCCGGGAGGCAGGGTATAGCCCGCGCCCGGCCGAAGAGGATTAGAAGCCGGGGAGGCAGGGTGGCCCGCGCCCCGCAAGACAACCAACGCTGCAGGACCAAGGACCTTCGTCGCGACGTCGTGAGTGACATGACTTTCAGTGAACAGTGTTAATTGAATTTCAAGATCATTCAGGGACTTTCGCCAACGTCCACGGATAGATCGATACGGGTAACCGCGTACCGTATACACATCATTATTTTTTTTATTTTTTTTTTTGCAGCCGGGCGAGTTTTCATTTTGCATGACGTGGTTGTTTTTATGCTGAATACTGATTTTTGTTGTTGCTTATATTGGTGATTATGTAATCGTCGCTATCGAATCTATATTTGCAGGCCTAGTAGTGATGTAGTTTGATTTTTTTTGGGGTCTTATTTTGCCGGTCGAATTGTTTTCTCTCGACCGACACCTGTGTCAGACGACACACCTGAGGTTCGTCGACGATATATTTTTTTACCAGGTGTTTTGTTTTTACCTGGGTGGATTCTTTTGTGGTGACTGTCACCTTAAATGGGTGTGTCGGGTTTAATAATGCGTTTGTTTTTTTATAATTGGTTTGGTGTGCTTTGTAACGGCATACGTTTTGCTGATGTAACCGTGGTTTTAGTTGATGTTTTGTTCATGATGGTGTTTAGGTTTTGATTTTTAGTTTTGTTGTTTGTTTTGAAGTGTGAGATAATGACTGATTGTGATCGTTTGCAATACCTGAGGTACCAGGGTACTGGAGGTTAGTTAGTTGTAACACGTCAGTCAGGTGTTTTTTTGGTTGTTGTAACGGCGACTTTTTTTTTGTGTGTGTTGCCGTGTGACAATTCGAGTTGGTGAGAACTGTGTTTTGTCGCGCAGCGGCTTGTGAACCAGGACTTGAATTGGTTTTTGTGCGTGTGTTTTTAAGTTTTTCTTTGCATGCCTTGGTTGTTTTTGTAGTCATTTTTACCACTGTGTTTATAGCATGTTTTTTTCCGATTGAGGACAATCGCTGAGGAAGCGGGGGGGGGGGGGGGGTGGGGGGGGGGGAGTAGTGTGGTAAAAATGCCTTGTACACGTTTTTTATCGTATTGTTTTTTCTTTTCTTTCTGTGTAGTCAGTGTGCTCCCTGAGGCTTACTGCATAGTTCAGCTATTTTTGTTTCCAGCAAGCCTGGCCGGAATTTAGTGTGTATTTACCGCCAGTAGTAAGAGGCGAGGCTGTGTAACACGGAAGAACGTTTAGACAAAGGCCAGATGTTGTACTCAGGGACCGCAAGTCGCCTAGTGTCGGTTTCTCCCTTCTTTCCAGAGCTCTGCTACGGTGGCAGACAGCTGGTTACTGCGGAGTATACCCCACCCGGGTCTGCCCTGGGGGACTTGGGTGGGGTTAACTACTTTTTAGTTCCCAGGGTCACCCTGGTCAGCCCCACAGGGTGGGTTTTCTTCTGCATTCTGGGGCATGTGTTTCTGTCTACCTTTGTCCATTCACCTGTATTTGCCTTTTTAAAACTCTCCCTACTGTCTGCACTGCATGTAGCTCTTGATATTGGATGTGTGTTGCTAAATGGTCTTAGCTTTATTTAGGCCCCATGTGTTAGGTTTATTTAATGTATTGGACCGGCTGGCGACATACATTCAATGTTATGTTTAGGGTTTTTTTTTTTCACAAGCAGTGCAGGCACGTCCTGAGAAAGTCTTGTTGCTGTCGGGACGTTAAGCAATGTATAACCAATCAATCAATCAAACTGCGGAGTATTTTCCCTTGACAGGAGATTTGATTTGGGTTGTTAATTACATAGTCTTGTAAAAGTACGATTTTTCATCTGCAAGAGGATTTCACAACAATATAGTGTTTGAAGTGCTCTAGGTGTTGGTAATAGTTTCAGAATTTACAAAAGCGTATTTAGCTAGGAAAGTAATGTTCTATCCCATGGAGGAGTGCTCCACCGTTTGGTAATACGTAATGATTTTGGTCGGGTGAGCGACTTTCCCGCTGCCCGCCAGTTTTTCGGCTAGCGAAAAGCTCCCGCTGCGGTCGGCCTTTGGCTTAGATGGCGGTGTGGTACCTGGTCTGCGGAGATAGGTGGATTTGAGCGGTCGTTATCCACGATCGCTTCTACAGTTGCTGTTTTCTTCAGAGTTCTCTACAAACCAGCATTTTTCTGAGCCCTCCTTTGAACGGGAATCCCGGACTCTGTCGTTTTTTTGGAGTCTTGGGACTTTGCCATTTTTCTGGCGGCTCTGCTTTGTAACGGGCGCTTCGGACTTTGCCATTTTTCTGGCGGCTCTGCTTTGTAACGGGCGCTTCGGACTTTGCCATTTTTCTGGCGGCTCTGCTTTGTAACGGGCGCTTCGGACTTTGCCATTTTTCTGGCGGCTCTGCTTTGTAACGGGCGCTTCGGACTTTGCCATTTTTCCGAGGTCTCCCTTTACAGGGTTCGCACATCCTTGAAAAAACCTTGATTTATGAGACCTTAATTTCTAGTCCTTGAAAGTCCTTGAAAATAGACCTTTACCCTAAAATCCTTGAAAAGTCCTTGAATTTTAGAATTCCAAGCTCTATTTTGCCTCAAAGCCCGTAATTTTGACGATACCTTGCTCGATCGGTCACGGGATTTCCCCTCCCTCACTCGCGTTCGGAGGTTGCCATTACTGTTGTCTCAGCTACCGATAAGGGAGGTCACCCGATCTAAAAACTGAACTCCCTTCTCCTACCCTCGGAGCGATGCGCACTCGACAGTGTTTCACTTCCGTCCGCGTAAATTGGCGTGTGTTGGAGTCGGAGAAAAATTTTGACCAGTGGTAGACGTTTGACTTAAGATGGCGTCGAATTCCTGTATCTTCAACCATGACTGGGTCGAAAAGCCAGGATGGAAAGACTGGCTTAGTGAATCAAAAGGAAATAAGCATGCCGCATTTTGCCGTGCGTGTAAGAAAACGTTTGACATTCGTGTGATGGGTGAAGCGGCATGAGGAGCCACGCCAAAGGGATCAAGCACAAAAAACTGGTTAAAGCCAGTGAACCGGCCGGCCGTCTCACGGAATTTATCAGTGCATCGTCAGCCACCGCGAGTACAGAAAGAGAATCTGAGGAAAACACGGGTGGAACACGGGACCAAACAACTATTCATTTCAACTCGTCAGCAAGCTGATCCAGGACCCACTTCTACTGGCGAAGCTGCACTTCTTTGCAACGATTGCCCGGGAGGTTAGTACTATCAATCGCACAAGCTTGGCTCTTTCTCACTATCCACTTTTTCCTGAAAGTTTTGCAACATAACATAGGTATGGTAGATTATTCTCGTTCTCTATTTCTCTTTCTCTCCCTCTCTCTCTCTTTCTCTCCCACACACACACACTTACTCTCTCGCTCTCTTTCTCTCCCTCTCTCTCTCTTTCTCTCCCTCTCTCTCTTTCTCTCGCTCTTTCTCTCCCTCAATCTCTCAAGGTACTTATATTGGCTTTTTAATTGTGCAGATTCAACCCTTCCTGGCCAGCTACCAGACAGACAGGCCTATGCTCCCTTTCATCTGCACCGACCTGCACATTCTGCTGAAGTCACTGATGTCCAGGTTTCTAAAGCCTGACGTCTTGGATGTCTCTTTGGCCGCACTGATCAAAGTGGATCTCAACGCTGCCAAGAATCTTCTACCTCTTGAAAAATTGAAAGTGGGTTTCGTTGTCGACAAGCAGCTGTGCAAGCCCAAAGCATCAGAGGAAGTGAAGGTAGACTTCCGAGCAAGTTGCAGAGCCTTCTTGCGAGAGTTGGTGAAAAAGATGATGGAGAAGGCACCCGTTGCATATTCACTTGTGCGCAACATGCGATGCCTTGATCCAAGGGAAATGGCATCCAAAGAGCGACGTGAAGAGAATGAGAAAAGGATCACAGCAATCTTGCGGCTTCTTACTGAGGCTGGTAGAGTTCCAGACAGGGATGTTGACCAAATGGTTTCACAGTACAGGACATTTTTGGATCAAGTTTTTGACCACGATGAGTTCGTCAACTTCATTCCAGGTGAAGAAAATAGCCGAGTGGACACCCTTATGCTTCATCACATGGGGAAGAAGAAGGGATTTGATATGCTGTGGCAGGTGGTGCGCAAGCTGCTGTTGTTGTCCCATGGCCAAGCGTCAGTGGAGCGAGGGTTCTCAGTGAATAAAGAGACAACAACAGACAATATCAGCACCATGGGCTTGGTTGCAAGGAGACAGATATACAACCATGTCCAGCAAGCTGGTGGTGTCATAAAAGTACAGATTTCGAAAGAGCTTATGATCTCTGCGTCAAGTGCCAGATCCAGGTACAGCCAGTATCTGGACTTGCAAAAAGAAGAAAAGGCAAAGGCAGAAAGGGGTGAAAAGAGGAAAGCAATGGAGGCTGAAGTGGGGGAGTTGAAAGCAAAGAAAAGGCGGTTTGAGGGAGAGGTGCAGCAACTAGTGACCAAGGCAGACAAACTGGCGCTAGACTGTGAGGCAACAGGTGCTCTTCGTCTTGTGACGGAATCCAATGCCCTGCGTCAGAAGGCAAAATCCAAGCAAGAGGACATTGCTAACCTGGAGAAGATGATCAATCTTGAAATGGAAAAACTGAAAGAAAGTCTGTAATGAAATGTGCAGACAGTTGTTCTCTTTGTGTCTGTTATGGTTTATGTGCTCCATGATTACTTGCTGTGCATTGTTTTAGCATGCTATACTGCCTTTCATAGTGATTGCATGTGTTTTCAGGTATTTTACATGCCATGTTTCTTTGCATGATTCTGAATAAGAAATAAATTTGTAATCATTATTTTCTTTGTTGGTCTGTGTTTTATGTAATTTTGAGAATGTTGTGATTTTCTCTCTCTTGCCTGTCATTTGATTGTACGATGCTTAGTCCTTGATTATCAGCAAAAATCTCCTTGAAAAGTCCTTGAATAGCCCTTGAATTTTTTTACATATGTCTGTATGCACCCTGCTTTACAAAGGGCGCTTCAGACTTTGCCATTTTTTTGAAGTCTTCGGACTCTGCCATTTTTTTTGTAGTCTTCCTTGATAACGGGCGTCTCGGACTTTGTCGTTTTTCCGAGGTTTCCCAATATCAAAGGACGTTTTAGCCATTTTGGGGGAGTCTTCGGACTCTGCCATTTTGCCGAGGTTTTCCTTTATAACGGGCGCTTCGGACTTTGCCATTTTTCTGGAGTCTTCCTTGATAACGGGCGTCTCGGACTTTGTCGTTTTGCCGAGGCTTCCCTTTATCAAAGGATCTTTTGGACTCTGTCATTTTTCTTAGATAGTTATCCTTTATAGCGGGCGGCTCGGACTCTGTCGTTTTTCCGAGGCTTCCCATTACAAAGGGCGTTTTGGACTCTGTTATTTTCGGGGCTCTTCTTTTGTAACAGGCGCCTCGGACTCTGTCGTTTTCCGAGGCTTCCCTTTTACAGGGGGGGGGGGGGGGGGGGCGCTTTGGACTTAGTCATTTTTGTACAGGTCTTCTTTTAACAAAGGCCTCTCTGACTTAGCTACTTTTATAGACTTTCTTTTATAAAGGGCATTTTGGACTTTGTCATTTTTGCCGAGGCTTCCTTTTATTTAATGGCCTCTCCGACTTAGTTATTTTTCTAGATTCTCCTTTGTTTGGACTTTGTTATTCTTTTTAGAGACACAACTTAGATCATAGTACTCTGCTGCGCTACTGTAGTAACGTCTGATGACATTGTGACCAGCAGAGAATATATTTTTCTCAAACGGCCTCATGCCGGGGCATTTGTTGTCGCTTTATCACTATTAGCCTGTACTGCAATATAGTCTATACGAAATGCGATCTTCGTTTCACATGTTTTATTGTAGTTAGTATCGAGTGCGTGTGACTGTGCTTGTGTGTGTGAACCTGGCATCCTGACACGAGCAAACATTTACATACACATTCACCGGTCACACAAACATTGCACACGGTCAGCGACGCTACAGAATTTTGGTGTCGAAGGCTGGGGTGAGGCGACACTACATAATTTTGGTGTCGAAGGCTGGGGTGAGGCGACACTACATAATTTTGGTGTCGAAGGCTGGGGTGAGGCGACACTACATAATTTTGGTGTCAGAAGTGCGACATTACATACGAAGAAAAAGTCACATTCGTGATATAAATGAGACGTCATGCAACAGTCTGTGATAATAAGTTTATGCAAAAGCAAATCACCTTGTCAATCTAAAACGTCATAGTATGTCTGAAAGTCTATGTTTACTATTAAAAATAAAGTAATGGATGACATCATTCTCCACTCCAAATATCAGATCAGTGCTGACATTGTGTCGAAAAGACTCTCACAACAGTTAATAGAAAACGTTATGAAGAGTCTCTGTCACACAATCTTGTATCGGCATGGTTTCAGTCGCTAAATCATTGTTTATTATTGTGTCGCAGTGACTCACATAAAATCAAGCTTAGATGATGTTATGAAGAGTCTCTGTGACACAATTCTGTATCAATATAGTTTCATAACCTAAATCATGGTTTCCATTGTGTCGCAGCGACTCACACAACACCAAGATTCATTAGTGTTAGGAAGAGTCTCTGTGATACAATCTTGTATCAGCATACTTTGTATCAGCATAGTTTGATATGCTGAATCATCGCATATTATTGTGTCGCAGTGACACAAATAACATTAAGTTTTGTTAATGTCATTAAGAGTCTCCGTGACACAGTCTTGTGAACTGTACTGTACTGTTTAATAAATCGTTGCAGCATGCACTGTGTCGCAGCGACTCGCATAACATTAAATATAGTTAATGTTATAAAGAGTCTCTGTGACACAATCTTGTATCGGCACTGTCTGACGAAATTGAGGTTTGAATTGTGTCGCACTGGCTGTACTTAACATGAGGTATTGGTGATGCCACGAGGATTCACTGCAGCACAATCACTTACAAACACAGGCAGATGTGCTTATGCACTGGGCCTGGATGAATAAATAAGCTGTGCGATTTGTCTCAAGACGTGGTCCGGGAGGTGAAAACTGTCAACACAAGCAGGGCCAGCACGATCCCAGGCGTTAGTAGAAGATGGCGGAGCCGGCGCGACTGCAGGACTTGGTCCCGTAGGACCCAAGGGCGGAAAGTCAGTCGGCTGAAAGTTTGCTGGCTGATGTCCCACGAAAACCTGTTGGGGACGCGGATGGTGGGAAATTGCGTCACCCGGCTGTGGGCGGCACATTGCTGGCTGCTTCAGTTGACCTGATAAGGCCTGGCCGTGGTGGACTGGCCCCTCAGACCTGCCATGGTCGTGTCTCCGAGTCAGGTTGTGGCCACGCCCTTCTGACCTGTCAGAATGGCACGGCTGTAGACTGTTGTGGTTAGACTGGTCCTTGTAGATTGCCGCGCGACTTTGGTCGCGGTGAGGTGCAGAAGGCCGGTATTCACCATACCGTATGTTGAGGGCCATGCGTTTGGTGCCCTCGGCGCTGGGGTGTTTCCTGTCGCCGTCACGATAGAGGGCCTGACGGGGGGCGAGGTTCCTGGTCAAGAAGGTGGCAGTGTGGTCGACTATGGCGATATCCGCCTGTCTGCAGGCTGCGTGGAGGTTGTCGTTGGATTTTGTTGCTGCTGCAAACAGGGGGTGGCGCTGAGCAAAGGGCGGCATGATGGTGGACGCCTGGAGAGACGCCTGCGGGAACTTCCTGGCAAGCAGGTTGATCAGCTGCAGCCATGTGTTGCAGGAAACCGGCGCATTCATGTTTTGGCAGCTGTTAATACCAACATGAAAGGTGACGTGGCGCACATGTCGGACAGGTTGGCGCGTGCCAAGCCACTTGAGGAGATCGCTGACTGTCAGGCCTGACACCGCCATGTTCTGCACGATAAAGTCCGGCGCCGACATTTTCCGGTCGTCAACGAACCGGATGACCGAGTCGCCAAGGAGTAGAGCGTGCGATTGCGGGTTCACCTTCGCCAGGCACAACTTTTCATAAGGTGTCAGCAGCTTGGTGGTGTTGATTACGGTGTCTGAAGAACCGGGTTTCAGTCGAACTGTCAGATTTTCTGGTTACATCACTTGTTCTGTTGTCACTTTGCTGCGCGTCGAGGGGAGCAAAACGGTTGTGAGTAGTGACGCCGAACAGTGATTCAAAAGGTGGGGGGCTACTCGACCGGCGGGAGTCAGGATCTAGGGTATTAGACGCATGACTGATAGGAGACGGGTGGCTGGGGGCCGGGTGCCGGGTGGGGGAGACGTGGAGGATAGGGTTGATTTCATTTGCGTCAGCAGTTCAACATGACTTTTCAAAGTACCAATCGAGGCACCCTGTGCATCTTTGGCAGCAACAAGTTTTGCCACCTGTTTGGCGATGGCTTCCTTCTCCGTAGATAGTTTCAGGAATTCGGTACCTGTGGCCTGTTCCACTTTGATTAGGTCTTTCTCAACAACAGAAAGACCATGTTTGATTTTGACCTCATTGTCTTTCACTTGGGCGTCGAGTATGTTCTGTTGCTGACGAAGTTTGTCACATTCAGCCTTGACACTTGCCATCTGATTCTTCACGGCTCGTAGTTGAGATTGAAGTTCATTGATGTGAGCCTCTGCGGTCTCCATTTTTCTTATGCATCTGACACATATATCGTAGGGCGGCTGGCAAGGTGGCTAATTGTGCAATGGGGAGGGGCATGTGGGAAAGTGGCGGAGTACTAAGATGTAGCGAGAGAGAGAGAGAGAGAGAGAGAGAGAGAGAGAGAGAGAGAGAGAGAGAGAGAGAGAGAGAGAGAGAGAGAGAGAGAGAGAGAGAGAGAGAGACAGAGAGAGAGAGAGAGAGAGAGAGAGAGAGAGAGAGACAGACAGACAGACAGACAGACAGACAGACAGAGAGCGAGAGAGAGAGAGAGAGAGAGAGAGAGAGGAGCGGATACTTACACTACCGACCCCTAACAGGTCTTGAAATGACCCTCCTTGGAAGCCTACGACGCTATCAAAATAGAACGGCAGAACCTTCTGGTCGTCTTTTAGAGCTATTTAAAAGATATTCTCCTGGTTTTTTAGGGGTATCTATCTTCTCACCTGCAGAAGATTAATTGACCAATCGGCAGAGAGGAGGTCAAAATAGTAGCGACGGATAAGGAAAACTGCCGCTATGTCAGTACTTGACCTAGCTTGCGATTCAGTCACAGTTGTTATAACTGTTTATTATTATTATTTTAAAATTATTTTAAGTTTCAAAATACAATAGCTGTACTCAGCGAGTTTAGTCCCGGCAGCGCCAGGTGCCGAACTGCCGCCCGCTGGGGTCAACTTGACACGGGCGTCAGTCGATTACACTGTGGGCCTTGATACATAATAGAGCTGTCCAAAAACAGTCGGAATAACCTCTCCTAAGCCAAAATAAGCACATAAACACATATTATTAAGTACTTAAAGTCGAAATAATCTTATACTTTGAATTGTAGGTGCTGAAAGGGCTTGTTCTTTGAGCCTCTTTGTCTATGCCTATCTTCACCCAACACGCCTTCGCCCAGACCGTTCGTCCTAAAAACAACTTTTGTCCCATGAGGTTTCATCCCTGATGCTATTTAATCGAAGACATTACGCTGTGAACAGACCATGATAATCAGTTGACATTGAAAGAGAACATACCTGAACCATTTCTGACCTCGTGTTGGAAAAATTGGTGTTCACATCGAACACATGAATGTTTCAGCCTGAGTTCTGGAGAAGAACAGCGGGAGCAACAAAATGACGTCCCTATAAGCTTGCCATCAACGCAACGCAAGAATCACAACACCATGTACACAGAAACAAAATTGATGTATGCAGCCTCTTCCAGGGCTAACTGTTTTGTTCAACACAGCCTCTTCCAGGGCTGACTGTTTGATGGGAGTATATAGTAGATCCAAACTTTCCAAAATTAATTAATTCTTATTTTAAAAAGTTGAAGAGGTATAAAGCTGGCTAGCAAACTCATCCAATGTCTTTCTTCATCCTAGCTATGTCCAAAATCTCAAGTACTGAAACCCCACCTGGGTCTGCCCTGGGGGACTTGGGTGGGGTTAGGTATTTTTTAGTTCCCAGGGTCACCCTGGTCAGCCCCACAGGGTGGGTTTTTCTCTCTATTCTGGGGCATGTGTTTTTGTCTACCCTTTGTCCATTCACCTGTATTTACCTTTTTAAAACTCTCCCTACTGTCTGCACTGCCTGTAGCTCTTGATATTGGATGTGTGTTGCTAAATGGTCTTAGCTTTATTTAGGCCCCATGGCGTAGGTTTATTTAATGTATTTGACCGGCTGGCAACATACATTCAATGTTCTGTTTATTATTTTTTTTTTCACAAGCAGTGCAGGCACGTCCTGAGAAAGCCTTGTTGCTGTTGGGACGTTAAGCAATGTACAATCAATCAATCAATCAAGTACTGAAATATAAAAAAATACAGACTCGAATCTGGGTCAACTGACTTTCTATAAACAGTCTTTTATGTTTTAGTGTATCCTACAAAGCCAAGTTTTTAAGCACACATGTAAAAAACAACAAAAGAAAGAAATTTAAAATAAAAAAGAGTATAATACATTTAATCCACACAGTATAATACATTTAATCTATTGCACCCAACATATTTAAACATATTAGGGTTGCTTCAAAAATAGAACTCAAAAACGTTTCCTTTAAATATTTGAACTCAGAAACGGTCCAAATATTTTCTCTTTGCATGTTAAATGATTATCATGGTCCGTTCATAGCGTAATGTCTTCCAATAAATAGCATCGCGTATGACACGTCAAAGGACGAAATGTGTTTGGGACGAACAGTCTGGGCGAAGTTGCGTAGGTTGAAGATAGGCATAGATCAAATCTAAGGCTCAAAGAACAAGCCTTTAGAAGCTTTCTAGCGCTAAATAAACAACTTTTACGGCATATAAAACTTCAAATATAATTTATTTCGATTATAAATACTTAATAATATGTTTTTCTGTGGTTATTTTGGCTTAGGAGAGGTTATTCCGACTGTTTTTGGGCAGCTCGATCTTGTAGCAAGGGAAGTAATCGACGTCTCAACGCTTACTAGTACAATTAAACTTTAATTTAAACCAAACTTCTAACACATGATTATTTTGTTTTTAGGTACGCAATAATAGTTACGGATATTTTTTTATTTTTTAGCTTAGGACAGGTTATTCCGGGTTATTCCGGGTTTTATTAGGACCCTAGAAAAAATGGCCGCTCTCGACGTAAACATGTACGATTCGGCAATCGAGAGGTAGGCGTTTCAATGTACCTTTTCTTCTTATCTTTAATATTGTTCATGGTTTACGTTTGTTTGAGTGTTTGATTTCGAAGCAGAAAAAAATACAGGATGGTAGCCAGCAAGGGATTTTGTGATGTTTAAACTGAAGTAGTATGGGCATGTCACGCGTTCAGTAGGGCTTGCCAAAACAATCCTGCAAGGCACTGTGCAAGGAGGACGAAGGAGAGGAAAAGATGGGAGGACAATATATATCTCAGAGTGGACAGGACTGAAGCTGGGCGATACACTGAGAATGTCAGAGAACAGAGAGGAATGGAGGCAGCTGGTTGCCAAGTCAACAGTGGTGCCCCAACGGTCGGCAAGACTACGGGATATAGATCTAGATAGAAACTTAAGCTGACCTGTTTTTGTGTCATGGGAAATCTGGAGATTTCTATCAACATAAAAAGTGTGCAAAATGATGTTATCTGATATCATCATGATTTATGTTATTACTTTTGCATGTATTTTTCACAATTAATTCACAAAGCACCATTAAATATTCCATTTTATGTGAAAATCCCTCCAAATAGTATGTGATTTTATTGGAATTAATCTAGATTTCTGAATTTGCTGCTCTCTGATGTGCACACAGTACTAAAAAGAGAGTATAGGCAGAAAAAACGCACTCAGTCCAGCGGTAAGACTGGTCGTGGTACTCTTAGCAGAGAAAAATCAATATTAAGACTATGAACGATTTTCCTTACATTCGTGATATTCCAGTTCTTCTAAACTGATTGGTATATATATGTCTGCCTACAGCTACCCGCATTCAGAATAGGTTCTCCGTAAACTGAGGGTGAAACAGGCAAAGCAAATTTCAGTGAATACCTGGAGTAAGACTTGCTGTTAAATACTGCACTCCGTCCTGCATATTTTATTTAAAAGACTTTAGCACGTTTTCCTTAGTAAAATCTGCTAGTAACTGTTCACAATTTCTTTACTCGCCAATGCCTTTCACTAGATCCATCTGCATTTTGCCTCTGGCTTTTGCAGAATAGCACATATTATATATTCAAACAAGGTAGGTGAGGCAGTAAGAGGACCGGTGTTTTTAAAAATAATCTTCTCTTCTTTGGCATTTTGTACAGAGGCAGTATGCTTGAATTTGCTTAAAATCTCTTGATAGATCAGAAGAGACATGTTTGGTGCCTAGGCTTAACCAGTGGACTCTTTTTGTCCTAGTTTGAGTTGCCAAGCGGATGGTGATTTGAGGTGTGTTTGGGCTGCCCTTGGATGTAGAATGTAGGGTTGGTACAGAATCATGTTGATAGCCAGGAAATGAAACTGGTGATGTCCTTATTTTTTTTTTTTTTTTTTTTTGTGCATGGCAAATGTGCAGCAAGTGGGCAGTAGTGTTGCTTAGGGGATTGAAAATTAGGGGATGACTGGGACAGACTAAGGCTAGGGCATTTTAACACTTAACAGATTGGACTGCAGGGGATGCCCACTGTGTACTTTGGCCTGTCAGAGGCACCACATGCCATATGTGACATAGACCAGAATATGTTTTTTGTAACCATATCATTGATTTTGGACTTTTGCAGTTGGAAAAACTGAGAAAATCATGAACAATTTGAAATTTTACCCCAAAATCGCTTTGCTTTCAGTTTTATGGGCGTTTTTGTATGTTTTGCATCGCAACACCCTGTTTACCTGCACTGTGGGCCATGCAGTCATAAGCCTGACCTTCAACCATGAACTTTGACCTTGACCTTGAAAGGGATTGGATTTGGGACATTCAGTTTGCTAAATGCATGAAACAAAATGGCACTCGTTCAGTTACTGGGGGGGGGGGGGGGGGGTGCGAGCAAGGTCAAAGGTTAAGATCAAAACTAAAATGAAACGGTGTCAGCAGGTTCATTTCATCAGGCAGCTGACCTCGGAGTCAAATCAGCCGCCAAAAGAATGTGACATGCAGAAGTTATTTTGCATGATCCAGCTACATTTGTATACAACATAGGGCACATCTGAGGTGTCATTCTGCTGTAACTGTCATGAGGGATGTCTCTGGTGTCTATTCTGATCCAAACACAGGCACTTTTACACTGTGTAAAGTTCATTTGAGTGCATTGTTATGGGAACAGCAGCTGCGGCCACCTGTATAGGCTTTTACAGGAGTGTTCACAGGTTTGGCACACACATGCTTGCTGCATTTGCAACATGAGTAGAGGTGTTTTGAGACTCTGACAAGTGTGTTCTGTATAAAAATGAAATGTACATAACCATTTTTTTCTGCCAACTGCTACATAAGCACTCCCGACACTTGTTTGGGTATGGGGTGTGTCCTGTTGGCTGTTTTTTGTAGTCTTTTGGCTGTTGGATAGCTCAGTAGACTTAATGTTTAAATTGCACAGTTGTTTCATGACTCTTTTTGCCCCTGACAAAAAGATTTCAAGCTGCTAATAGGGCATGGCAGCTGGACACAGGCCTCTTCCTGCTTGCTGTCACCAGACGACAGGGTCAATGATGATGCCTGGGTGTTGTCTTTTTGGCTGCCCTGAGATATACAAGGAAATGGCCTTGGTTTTGAAAGCTCATTTTTCATCAATGTCAGTGTTATGGTAACCGTTTGCAGTTGTTCAGCCCACTGAGAGTCAGTTTGACTGTATTGCATGTGTATGTAAACTTGGAAAAACAGAAAAAAGTAGTTGGGGGGGGGGGGGGGGGTGGGGGGGGGGGGGTAATAAAAAATTATGGGAAAATATACTTTCATGTGCCTGTGCCCCAAATGTAACATTTCTGAAAATCAAATATATTACTTGATGTACATGCCAATTTTGGAGGCATTCTGACCATATCTAGTATTTTTTTTATGGCATCAGATATGCATGATTCGAAACAAACAGCATAGTGAACTCGACAACGACGTGTTTCACATGAAGGGCCATAACATACAGATGCAGCAACATTCAATGGTGTCACTTTGGGTTTGACTTAGCTAGTGTCTAAGGATTGCACTGATGGCAGATTGAATGGTGTTCATGTGGGAGAGTTTCTCTGACAGTCACGTTATATATTCAAATGAGGTAGGTGAGGCAGTAAGAGGACCGGTGTTTTTTTGTTTTTTTTAATCTTCTCCCTTCTTTGGCATTTTGTACAGAGGCAGTATGCTGGAGTTTGCTTAAAATCTCTTGATAGATGAGAAGAGACATGTTTGGTGCTTTGATTCATGCCAGCTTAACCAGTGGACTCTTTTTGCCCTAGTTTGAGTTGCCAGGCAGATGGTGATTTGAGGTGTGTACCACTACCAGTTTTGGCTGCGCTTGAATGTAGGGTTGGTGCAGAATCATGTTGATAACCAGGAAATTACTCTCGTGATGTCCTTATTTTTTTTTTGTTATTTTTTGTGCACAGCAATGTGCAGCAAGTGGGCGGTAGTGTTGTTTAGGGGATTGAAAAATTAGAGGATAGACTAAGGCTAGGGCATTTTAACAGATGGACTGCAAGGAATGCCCACTGTGTAATTTGGCCAGCAGACGATTCTTTGCGTGATTAAAGCCGGAAGTAATCGTAAATAACCAGAGCTCCTGGATGATCTCCCTTTGTTCCAAAAACATGGCTGAAATAAAACTACTGACTAGATAAGCCTTCAAAGTTTTCAAATTTTCTCAAGTCGGGAGAATTGGGAGGATAAGTCTGAAAGCTGGAAAAATCGGGAGGGCACGATAAAACAGAAAATGGGTTGCAAACTTGGGAGACTTATTTGACATTGATGACACTCTTGACAGTAGCCATGTTGTAAAAACCTGATGTAATTTGTGTGTAGTATTGTAGACTGATAAAACTGGGAAAGTCTTTGAAAGTGTTGTGCGGGATTTTCTGAACAATCACCTTGAGAGGCATCAGCTGATCCGAGGCAGCCAACATGGTTTCTCAAAAGGAAAGTCCTGCCTGACAAACCTGCTCGTCTTCCTGGAGGACATGACACGCATGCTGGACGAAGGGAAAGATGTAGACGTCATCTACCTTGACTATGCCAAGGCGTTCGACAAGGTCCCTCACAAACGGCTTATGGACAAGCTGAAAGCACATGGTGTAGACGGAAAAGTGCTGCAGTGGATGGAAGAATGGCTACGTGGCAGGAAGCAGAGAGTTGTGGTCAACGGACAAGCTTCTCCATGGGTAGATGTGACAAGCGGAGTTCCACAAGGATCCATTTTGGGGCCGACCTTGTTCCTGGTGTTCATTAATGACTTGGAGGACGATATGCTGACCAGCGTTCTAAAGTTTGCTGATGACACTAAGATCTACGGCGACGTCTCCAACCCAGCGGGGAGCAACAGACTACAGCATGACCTTAAGGTAGCAGAAAGATGGTCAGAAAGGTGGCTGATGCAGTATAACGTGGACAAGTGCAAGACTCTGCATGCAGGCCGTAAAAACACTTGTCAGGTTTACACGCTGGGAGGACAAGAACTTGGAGCAGTGGAGGAAGAAAGGGACCTAGGCGTCATCATGCACAGGTCACTGTCGGTCAGTCGCCAGTGCTGCGTGGCAGCAAAACGAGCCAACAGAGCAGTGGGGCAGATCATGCGAACAGTTACAGCCAGAACTAGAGAAGTTATTGTCCCACTCTACAAAACGATTGTACGACCACATTTAGAGTACTGTATCCAAGCATGGCGACCGTACCTCAAAAAAGACATCGCAGAGTTGGAAAAGGTGCAGAGGAGAGCTACAAGATCGATTACAGGGATTGGTCACCTGCCGTATGAGGAGAGACTGGCCTTTTGCAATTTGCAGAAATTGGAAGAAAGGAGAGACAGGGGAGATCTCATCGAGACTTTCAAGATCATAAAGGGACTTGAAAAAGTTTCTGCGGACATATTTTTTACTTCATGCCAGTCATCATTTTACCATAGAGGTCACAGCAGCAAACTGTTCAAAGGGAGGTCCAGACTGAATCTTAGAAAAAACTTTTTTTCCCAAAGAGTTGTGAACCCATGGAATGCTCTGAAACAATCAATTGTCGAAGCTGAAACTGTCAACCAGTTCAAGAACCGCCATGATAAAGAGACAGTCAAGGGGGTTAAAATAAGTTCTCAAACTTCCTACCCCGTCGGCCGCGCTCAGTGGCCACTCAGGTAAATTCAGGTAAAAATTCAGGTAAATAAATTCAACATGAAGTAAAGCTCTTGCAGAATACATTTGTTTCTTCAAACTTAAACAATTCCATTGTGATTTTTTTCAAGTTCAGGAAATTAATACATACAAAGTTTAGTTTTTTATTGTTATGCTATGGTGATAACAAATGGAATAATCTCTCTTTAGCCACGCACAGATGGTGGGTCCTGCCAAGAGACAACCTGAAACAAAAGCTCAGTCCTGACCTGATGATGAGTTTGCATGGATTCATCTTTTACATGGGTATGTGTTCAATTAATTGCTGCGTGAACTCTGTTGCTCTTTTTTTTTCTGTTGCAATATATACAAGTGGCAACATCAGTTGTTCACATAGTGCTGTCCCTCATTGTGTTTATGTCTTCAACTTAGCATATCAGGTTGGTTTGCTGCATTTGGGTTTACTGCTCACAAAATGTAAAATTGTCAATCACCGGGATGACAGCATGACCAAAAAAGCTGCGTGGTCCACGTCGCATACTTTTAATGTGTCCAGGATAAGTAAGTCAGTACTGATTGCAAAGTGTCATGTGTACACCAAGAGTGCATCTACAAAGGGGAGAGTTGTGGGGGGGGGGGGGTAAATGTCACTTTAAGTTCTAAGAATTGTTATCGTTTGCTGCTGTATTATGTGCCATTATTCTGCACTGTAGAGTCATCATTTTAGAGTAATGATTTTTTTCATTTCAAATATATGAATGCGGCTGCTTTTTAAAATTATTATTCCTGTGTTTTTAGTGCATAATGAGTGATATTGGGAGCTTGTGTATGGGTGATGGTCTTTAGTCCAGAAACTCATTCAGTTTATAAAAGAATTCAGAAAGCGGCATGAATTTCACTATTTTTTCAGAGTTTTTTCCAGACAGGAGAAGCCTATTCAGTGTTTCCTACTGGAAGAATCATAAATTGTCATGAGCCCCTGTGTCTGAATGAGAACATAGTTTTGTTTTTTTAGTTATTGCTATGATGATAACAAACACACAATAATCTGTCTGTAGCCACACACTTATGGTGAATCCTGCGAAGAGACAACCTGAATCCAGTGAAATGCAGTCCTCTCCTGATCATGAGTTCGTGTTCATCTTTGTCATGGGTACGTGTTAATTTTATTGCTTCATTAACTCTCTTTTACCTTTTACATCATGATAATTACAGTTGGCCTGTTCAGCTGTTCTGTTATTTGTTCACATAGTTCTTCTCCTCATTGTCTTTGTGTCTGTGACTTAACATAATTATCTGCGTTCAGGCTTTTTGCTAGGATCTACAATTGCTTGTCAATGGGACAGACCGCATGACAGAACTTCTGCCCCGGGCACTGTGCAGTCTTGCATATGAGCCTGTGACAAAAGGTTGTTTGTACCAAAAGTAACAACCAACAGAAATGTCCAAAGTAACAACCAAAAGAGATGTCTTTAAAGTAGACTTATTTTAGACACAGGTTGGTTTTGACGTATCTGGCATGTGGGCATGTGAAATTAATTAATGTGAATGCAGAAACAGATTATTTCCAGCAACGAATAATTAATCTCGCCCTTTGGTGGTTGTTTTGGTGGGCATACAGTAATAAATATGATAACATCAGGTCAGTTTGTATTTTTTAATTATTCTCTTCAAAAGAAATTAATTGTATAACCTGTTCTCACAGGTGGAAGTATAAAGAGTATTCTGTTCCTTTTGAAATTAGGTTTAGTGTTGGTTCTTACAGTGGGCATACTCAGTCCATTTAAATCACAAAAACACAGTTCTTTATCTGATTACCACATTTTACACACACACACAAAGTTCTTCAGTCATCTGTATTTCTGTTTACTCATCTAAGGACAATGACTGAAGAACTTTTTCCTGTCACTCAGTAGAGAAAACTGTTTGTTGTCACACTGGACATACTATTGGACATGCACATGAAAATCATCTATAGATTAGTTCATTTTGGTGAAAAGGAAACTGAGAAATGTAAGTGTTCCAACAACACTGTCTTCATAGCGGAATCACAAAAAAGAACTAATTTTCTGTTGTATTATAGTTTTCTTAACTAAAAATATGTCGGTTGTTACGTGCATAACGTTTTGTCACAGGCTTATGTACTTTAAACACACAAAAGTATAATGTTTCACCTTTGCCATACTTGGTCTTGACACTTACCTGGTTTAATAAATCCCCATACCGCTCATACAGTGAAAAACACATTTCCATGCACAGCACTCGCTGGTTGCAACCAGCCGCTGACTATGCCTGACATACTATGCCAGTCTGTGATTTGAAACCAGAGGATTTGTACTGCTGAATTTCACCTGCTGAATTCAGTGGCTACAGACACACTATTTCTAACAGGCTTTGTCCCTTAAGAACAGACAATAAATGATCTTCAATGAGAATTAAGTTTGCAAGTGGCGGGTCTGTGTGCATTACGTATGCATACATGAATGTATTGACCATTTGTCCGCATGCATTTGCTCGCATAAATATTTGTAGCAGATGAACATGTATGCATGTAGAGTAACATAATCACTGCAGATTGTACATTTGTGGTTGTCAGATGCCCCATACATATAATTATGGAACCTTTACCAGTAATGTTACCAGTATAGCAAAGAATCAGGCGTTCCATTAACAGAAAATTCTGCATATTTGACTGACAAATTTTGACAGATTCCAAAAAAATAGTAGGTTGTCCATCCCAGGGACGGACTAAGCTTTAGAAAAAAAAAAACTTATCCCTGCTGGGTTTCAAGCTTGCAACGGACTGTAGAGCAGGTGGGACCGATTTTTGTAATTCCACTGACGGACAATTTTATATCCTAGCGGAAAGCCTATCAGAATACATTGGGGGGGGGGGGGGGGGGGGGGGGGGGGCTGGGGAGAATCCATAACTGACTTTTTCACCTTGAGTATGCTGGCACTGTGGATTTTCTTCTCCATCTGAACGTAAATGTGCCTCAGATGTGTCAGTTTCAGATGGACAGACTGGTTCCCACACTTGATGCTGACAAATTATAAGCATTCTTTCCTCAGAACGTGTACCATTATCTGCCATTGACGCTTACCATCTGTGGTGATGTATGCACACTCTGAACAGTGTGTTGGGAAGTGCAGCCATAACCATTCACCTATATATATACAAGTACGGAGACTAAATCCCATGAAGTGCAAATGAGTAACTTGGCATTGCAACTTTGGATATTAATAATTCCAATTCTTATTTAGATAATGATACATTTTCAGTTTGACAATGTACCCAAAAGTAGTACATCACGCTATGTCAACTCTTTTGTCCCTCAGGCTGTTACCCTTTTCAACAGTAATATCAGTAGATAACTATCTATCTTATCTATATCCCGTAGTCTTGCCGACCGTTGGGGCACCACTGCTGACTTGGCACCCAGCTCCCTCCATTTCTCTCCCCCACCCGGGTCTGTGGGACTTGGGTGGTGTTAACTACATTTTAGTTCCCAGGGTCACCCTGGTCAGCCCCACAGGGTGGGTTTCCCCCTCTATTCTGGGGCATGTGTTTCTGTCTACCCTTGGTCCATTCACCTGTATTTTCCTTTTTTAAACTCTCCCTACTGTGATGTGCACAGCCTGTAGCTCTTGATATTGGATGTGTGTTGCTAAATGGTCTTGGGTTTATTTAGCATATTAGACCAGCTGGTGGCATACATAAGGCATCAGAACTGTCCGATTTTCGGCGATTTTCAGATTTTCCTGGCCCCTGTTTAATAACACTTTTGACTTCTTATGTGCCAGGAAATGGCTTTAAATAACTGTACAATTCTTCAAAATCGCCGTTTTCAGATTTTTTGGGGTGAACAGTTCTGATGCCTGATACATTCAATATTCTGTTTTAATTTTTTTTTCACAAGCAGTGCAGGCACATCCTGAGAACGTCTTATTGCTGTCAGGATGTTAAGTAATGTACAACCAACCAACCAATCCATTCCTCTCTGAAGATGTGTCTGTCAACATATAGCTCTTTAGTACTACTACTAGCCCTTTCAGTAGTTCACTGCAACATTGCTGACACCAAAAGCTCAGGGGAATACACCATAAGTGTTTCTGATGCGAAGAGTGTTACACAGGTAACAGTACGTCTGTTACAGTTTATCTCTTTAACTGGGAGTTGGTATGGTATGGTACAGTGTCTCCAAGGTGCACATATCCATGTAATTAAAGATGCTCAAAGCACCGCTGTAAGGATGGAAGCTGGAGCTTTGAAAGCCTGCTGCTACTAAGCGCTACTTTATGTGCAAACCTCCACCCGGCTATTAACTTCGGTGCATGTGAAATATTTATGTTTCCATTTCACCGGCCCTAATGGGCCTTCTCTTTTCGATTAGTGATAATGGGATTTTTAACATGCACACTTGATGATTATGCATGCTGTGCACACAAAGGCTAGACAGGCAACCGTAAATGTGCCCCCACCCGGGTCTGCCCTGGGGGACTTGGGTGGGGTTAGGTACTTTTTAGTTCCCAGGGTCACCCTGGTCAGCCCCACAGGGTGAGTTTTTCTCTCTATTCTGGGGCATGTGTTACTGTCTACCCGAGGTCCATTCACCTGTATTTGCCTTTTTAAAAATCTCCCTATTGTCTGCACTGCCTGTAGCTCTTGATATTGGATGTGTGTTGCTAAATGGTCTTAGCTTTATTTAGGCCCCATGTGTTAGGTTTATTTAATGTATTTGACCGGCTGGCGACATACATTCAATGTTCTGTTTAGTTTTTTTTCACAAGCAGTGCAGGCACGTCCTGAGAAAGCCTTGTTGCTGTCGGAACGCTAAGCAGTGTACAATCAATCAATCAAACCCTAAATGTGACTCGATGGGAATGAGGAAAAGTCCACATCCCATTTCTGCCCACCAGGGGATTCAAACCTGGGATCTTACGACTGTCAACATTGTCTTATCCACTATGGGTTATTTAATTATTTCAATGAGTGAATGATGATGCCATGTGTTGTACGGGCAGACAATGAATTGCCCCATGAGGGATTAATAAAGTATTAATGTATTGTATTGTTTGTCATCTGTGTATTTGAGAAATACCAGAAGGTACAATGCATAGTGAGATAGTGAGAGATATCGGCATGTGGCGATTTTCCCCCACAAAGTATGGCGAAGGTTAAGGGGGCAGAGGGATCATAGGGGAGGGGCGGGGAGATAAGGGTTAATTGCAACAGTGTAAACATTCATGACTGAACATGTATTTCATTACACTGTTTTCAGGAAAGAAAGATACAGGATTGTGGATTCAGCGTTTGAGAGTGGTCTCCGGAAATGGTCAGCCAAGAAGACTTCCTGGACGTCGGTGACCTCCAGATTATCTGAAATCCATTCTCCTTGCTGCCCTGATGAAGCTGCCTATGGGGAGGGATACGTAGAGCCTATTGAATATCAGGAAACATCTTGCTGATGGACAACAGACTTTTGTGAGACTGCGATTGTGGAAATGTAGACTTTTGTCAGACCGCGATTGTGGAGATGTATGATTCCATACTGCAAACTTTAGGTTTTTTAAAATGCCGGAAAACTGAATTTCACATTTTTCAGCTTTTTCGTTAAGACTGTCTGTTCATCAGATCTTCAACTGTGCAGGAGACATAAATTCTCATGAGCTTTTGCAATAGCAGGGGCCTGTGTGAGCATGTATTTTGCTGACATAGATTATTTACAATTACATCTGCCGTTTCATCTTCCACTGTTAACTCAACAAGTGCAGTTTGTTTCCTGACACATGAATATGAAGCATGATTTGAGCTACTGCAATTTGCTAATATTTGTAGTCTCACTTTTGGTTTTCGGGGTCTGTCTATTAACATCTGTGTAGTTTAGACGCGGAAGGTCAGAGTGCCGGTGCAAAGTGCCATTGTACTTGGAGAGTGCTGATTACAGCTCTGATGGCTACTGCCACTGGTGTTACAGCTGAATAAATTGAGTTAAATCTTCCTTTTGGGCTCACATGCGAAGCAAAAGTGAGTCTATGTTTTGGGCCAGTGGTCGTCCGTCCGCTGTCATCCATGGTAAACTTTGACGTTGGCATTTTCTCAGAGACTATTTAAGCCATAGTCTTTAAACATGGCCCAAGGATGCTTTGTGGCAAGACCTTTCTAAACATACCAATTTCAGTGACCTCTCTCAAAGGTCAAGATCACAGGAGATCAGAAAACATGTAAACATTAGCTATATTTTAACATAATTTATATTTTCACAAATACTATTCACAACTTCAACCCCAAACTTGGTACAAAGGTACCTGATTGTAAGTCCTTTCTATACATACTAATTTGGTTGATCCCTCATAAAAGTCCAGGGTCACAAGAGCTTAGGAATTAGCCATAATCTGACAAAAGATGTTTTTTTCTCAAATACTGTTCACAACTTCAAACCCAAACTTGCTACAGAGATACCTGATGGTAAGACCTATCTATGCATACTAAATTGGATGACCCCTCGGAAAGGTCAAGGGTCACATGGGCTCAGGAAGTAGGTCTAAGATAGCCATATTTTGACCAAAAAAATGTTTTTCTCAAATCACAACTTTAAGCTCGAACTTGCTACAGCGATACCTGATAGTAAAAACCTTCTATGCACACTTATTTGGTTGAACCCTCAGAAAGGTCAAGGGTAACGAGAGCTCAAGAAATAGGTAAAAAATAGCCATATTTTGACAAAGGATTTTTTTTTCTCAAAAACTTTTCACAACTGCAAAGCCAAATTTGCTACAGAGATACCTGATGGTAAGACCTATCTATGCATAATAATTTAGATGATGCTTTGAAAAGGTTAAGGGTCACAAGAGGCTGGAAAATGTGTGTAAAATGTCAATTTTTGATTAAATTGTAGGTATTATCCACATTTTTGCAAAAATTTTCAACCAAATTTAGCACAAAGATAGCAGGTGATAATACCTTCCTATGCATACTAATTTAGTCGACTCATCACAACGGTCAAGATCAGGGAGGGAGGGGATGGTTGACAGGTGTGTGAAAAATGTTTACATTTACAGAAAACCTGGATTTTGCTGCTACAGAAGCCAGCCCTTGTCACATAGGTCACACATATGTAAATCGGTCATACACATGAGCCATAATCGCTTTGCCTTTCTTGTTATTCATAATGCTGGTTTACATGGGTGGGCTCAAGGCCTGACATGGCCACCTTGCTGGATGCCCCACTGGCGGAGTGTACTGTGGGTCGGACTGCGTCAGATTGGGGACCACAGACTATGCCATCTGTGCCTGTCCAGGAGAGTTGTCCTATATAAGGTTGTATAATGTCCTGCGTTTAATTTTGGTTGTACTCTGCCCCAGATTGCAAGAGGGCAAATTGAATGAACTTTTACAAAATCTTACTGGAACATCATAAACATTATGTCTGCTACTAATTATGTGTGTGTAATCTTTTATTATTATGTCATTGAATTGTACAAATGTTAATTGAATTTCAATTAATCTTTAAATGTACTTTTTTATAATCTCACTAGTAGATTTCACTTTTTTCGTTGCCACAGAATATAGTGTGTGGTGTATTGACTAATTTTACATGTTAGAAGAAGTATATTTTTCCGGGACACTATTTTTTTTCTTGTAATATTTGTTTATAGGTCAGAGTATTTGTTGCACAGTGATTAAATCAGCAGCTTTCAACTTCTCCTATGAGACTGAGTATCTGTTTTTAAAATACAGGATAATCACTTCAAAGTTCAACCTGAAATGCAGTTTGACAGTTTTTTGTCCAGTCTCATGGATTCATTTTACAAAATTGGTGTTCCATAGTCTCACTACGTAAAAAGTAAGAATGCCTTCATGATTGTATATTATATATGTGTGTGTGTGTGTGGGGGGGGGGGGGGGGGGGGGGGGGAGTAATCAACGTCTCAACAGCAGTGAAAACAGCTTACTAGTACAACTAAACTTTAATTTAAACCAAACTTCTAACACATGATTATTTTGTGTTTAGGTCCGCAATAATAGTTACGGATGTTTTTTTTATTTTTTAGCTTAAGACAGGTTATTCCAGGTTTTATTAGGACCCCAGAAACAATGGCCACTCTCGACGTAAACATTTACGATGCTTTTTTTTTTTTTTTTTTTTTTTTTTTGGCAATTGAGAGGTATGCGTTTCAATGTACATTTTTTTTTCTTTCTTTAAAATTGTTCATGGTTTATGCTTTTTTTAGTATTTGATTTTGAAGCAAAAAAAAAAAAAAAATACAGGGGGGGTGGGGGGGGGGGGGGGGGGGACTTTACCTGTACACTGATTCTGTCAATTCATCAATAGTTCTTGGTTGCATTATGGATAATTTAAATTGCTCACTGATGAAGATGAATGTTTTGGTGTGATGTGCGTGAATTATTTAATTATGTTGTGTATCATAGTAATACAAGAACTGATCTGTACCCACTTTAGTTGTGGCCTTTGGGAAAAGAAATCAGAAATGTAATAATGTGTCAGTATGATCAATTACATTTTGTTTTAATTAGTGAGTCTTCATACAGGCAAAATCTGTTTCATTTTCTTTTACTAATGTGCGTCTTTTGCAAAATAAACTCCTTGAAACTATGACTGGCCTGCATGTGTTTTTAGGAATTTTTATATTGAAAGTATTATGTGTGTATGATCAGTAGATTAAATGTGTGACTGAGATGTGAACTTGATGGAAATAAATTATGTTCGGTATGATTGTGTCGGTGGCTGACTGATCCATGGTGAATCTATTGATCAAGTAGATAATTTTTTTTTTTAAAGGATGACTCCTGAAGCTTGTATTCACTAGCAAGGAAGGGAACTATGCATCATAGACTGCAATGATAGTAATCACCAGAAATATGAGAATTAGCCCCTTTTTAAAAATTCCCTAGTGCCATTTTCACCATGGATCAGTCAGCTACTGATGCAAACACAAAGACATGATGATAATGCAGAACACTCGACCCCCATCCATCTTCCTTCCCGCCAAGTAAAGTTTCTAATAGCCGACATGACATGTCATATCAGTGTGACGTACAGTGTCAACATTATATAGACCTAAACAGGCGACACTATAGACGCGACTGATATACGCAGAGCGGGCGTGATATGAGTACAGGGCCGGTAATGAGGACACACGCATAATAATAAAAATTACAGTATTTATAATGTGCTTATATTATAATAATTATAACTCTAAGCGCGCACTCACAACTCGCGCACGCATGTGCACGTTTTAGACAATGACTCGCGTACCACAAATACATTATGACAGTCAGCTTGGGGTGGGGTGTGTGGTGATGTTATATTTCTAGAACTGTTGAAAGAGGTGAGTTTTGAGGGCGGACTGGAAGGAGGAGAGAGAGAGTGTTTCTGACGGAGAGTGTTCCAGGTGGATGGGCCATAGACGGAGAAGGAGCGGAGCCTAAAGTGCTGAGTTTGGTGCAGGGTATGTGGAGGTGGAGAGGGCCGGAGGTGGAGCATTAGTTAGTTAGTCATTGGGGTTTAACGCTGAGCAGGCGACCATCTCACAGCGGGTGGAGGCAGAGTGGGAAGGAGTGTAGGGGTGACTCGTAAGTTGGAGAGATAGGCAGGAGCGTAGTTGTTCAGGGATTTGTAGCAGAGGGACAGAATCTTGTATTAAATGCTTTGGGCCGGGATGGGGAGCCAATGTAGGAGTTTGAGCAGGGGAGTGATGTGCTTGGATTTTTTCTTTCTGAGGACGAGGCGGGCAGCATTGTTCTGAAAGTGGTGGAGTGAGGGAGGCCGGAAAGGAGAGGGTTGCAACAGTCGATGCGAGATAAAATGAGAGAGACAGCAAATTTAGTGGCAGCTTTGGTGGTGATGTATTTTCTGATCTGACTGATGCGACGGAGGTGGAAATAGCATGCCTGGGCCGTGGCGGAGACAAAACTGGTCATGGAAAGAGAGGAATCGAGGATAACGCCGAGGTTCTTGGCCTAGTCAGAGAGGGAGATGGGGGTGCTGTCGAATTGAAGAGGGAGGGAGCTGGGAGAGTTTCTGGCGAGAGCCTATCAGCATGGCTTCCGTCTTCTAGTCGTTCAGCTTAAGCTTGTTTGCTGTCCTCCAGTTTTTTACATCTCCGTAGCTGATCAGCCGTGCGAGTCAGTAGTGACTGAGTGTTGTCGAGTTTGTCTTTGTCTAGTAGTTGTGAGTCGTCAGCGTAGAGGTGGTGGTGTTTGTGATGAGACTGGACGATGTTGGACAGGGGAAAAATGTTGAGTGTGAAAAGGCCCGGACCCAGGACTGACGGACCCACTGATGTGGAACTCCGCAGGAGAGCCTGACTGGGTTAGAGGAGACGCCGTCTATGGTGACGGCCACTGCTGTCTGTCGGAGAGGTAGGAGAGAAACCAGGAGTGAGCAGAGTCAGTCAGTGATGCCAACGGCCGGATGGTGAAGGCGGTGGAGGAGGATAGAGTGATCTATAGTGTCGAAGGCGGCAGAGAAATCGAGTAGCGTAAGAAGGGTACCCAAGTCGGTGGAGAGGTTTAGGATATGTAGAAGGGCTGTTTGTCAGTGCTGTGATGTTTGCGATAGGCAGACTGGAAGGGACTGAGGAGATTGTTGTCGGCGAGGTGGAGGTTGAGCTCAGTGATTGAGAACAACCTTCTTATGAGAAGCTTAGACAGGAAAGAGAGATTCGAGACTGGGCGATAGTTCTTGAGTTCGTTTGGGTCGAGGTTGTGTTTCTTTAGGAGAGCCGGGACGGACGATGGCGGACTTGAAGATATCGGGGACAGAGCCATTCTTAGAGATGTGTTGATGATGTCGGTAATGAAGGGCAAACATTTTGGAAGGTCGTCCCGGTAGAGTAAAGCTGGGACTGAGAAGGTCTAGTTCACAGGCTTTAGTGAAAAGGCATGGACTTTATGGTCGAGGACTTCATCCTGCGAGACTGACGGGGCGGAATAATGAGAGGGGAGTGCCGGAAAAGGGGGGGGGGGGGGGGCGGGAAGGCAAGGGGAAGAACTTAGGCAGAGTATCGAGTGTGTTGCGCAGAGTTTTGGATTTTGTCAGAAAAAAAAATAGGTGGAAAAAGCGCCGGACGAGAGTTCTCCTTTGCTGTGTGTGTTGGGGAGAGGAGAGTCTTTAGAAGTGCCTAGGGCCGGAAATGTGTGTATGGTAACCGTAGAGGGTTTTGGAAGAAGTGGATTCCAGGACTTTGTTTTGAAGGTGTTTACTATGTTTGGAGTCGGAGATCATTCTGCAGACTCTGGATCTGGTGGTTTGGAAGATCTGTCTGTGAACGGTGAGGTCGGATGAGCGCCAGTGATAACGTCAACACAGGACACAGACGTGACAGCCCAGACATGATACTATATGGTGAACGACTGACAGGACATAGTACTGACGTGATATACTATACAGCGCCGACATTACTTATCAGACGGATACCAGACAGGGACGACATATACGGCACGGCAGCGGGACACAGACGTGACAGCCCAGACTGTTTCTTTATTGTGCCCTGTCTATGGAACTTTACTTACGTCCGTCGGCGGAATCGCCACGTCATGCCAGCATCTGTATACTATCATAAGGGTCATTCATTTATGTTCGGATCACCTGACACCGTTTAAAATGTCAGCACGGATCATGTGGGTACTTTGTTTATGTCAGAAATACAAATCACATAGCTGACACTGCAAGAATTACTGTACACAGGCACCGGATGATCGTTGCGTCATTGCTCTTAGTAGTAAATGACACTACTACCCATGCAGGAAGGCGAGCATGATACAAGAAGCATCCAGTGCCTGTATTACTGTGAATGCATCGCCCGTCAATTTGGCAGTATGTATATTATCTATCAGTGTCTGTTGCGCCCGCATATCTGCATTGTTTGTACAATTTTGCATCGTGTATGTACATCACAGTGTGTGTGCTGTGCCCGCTTATCTGCATTGTTTGTACAATTCTGCATTAAGTGAATATATCACAGTGTGTGTGTCAGTTGTGCCCGCATAAGATCTGCATGTTTGTACAATTCTGCATCTTGTACATCACAACGTCTGTTGTGCCCGCATTTCTGCATTGTGTGTACATTTGTGCATATTGTCTTTATTATAGCCATGACCACTTGAACCTCCACATGCAAGCAGACAGCAATAAACACTACTAGTGGCAGCATGCACGGCAACTGAGGCTGGTGGCATTCATGCTCATGTTCTGAGAGCATCCGTTATGAAGACTGACACCACCTTTTTATAAGACAGTAGCAGACATAGCAGTCTATGTGTTCGGATTTGGTCGACAACAGATTTTCTATAAACTGACAATGAACGCACACCCACGCAAACACACACACGTATACATGAGCACACACAGTAAACACATCATTTTATTTTGATTTTTCATTTATTCCATGAAAAAAAAATTAAACATATGGAAATCATAATAGTTTATGCCGTTTGACGGAGCGCACATTTTTCGCAAATATCTTCGCAAGGAACCACTTTTTTTTTCTTTTTTTTTTTACCAATCTTAGAACAAATTTCATTCAGTGCTAGTTGACCTGATAGGGTTTACTTTCAAGAAAATCAAACAAGGTATCAGTTTTGATGTACATTCATAAAAATTCTGATTCTTTTCATAAAGTAACTCATTTTACATCCCTATTAATGTGCCCAAGATTTATTCAACTAGACCAGTATAAGAATGCTGACAAAGCTTCAATCCTGAAACAGTGCAGGCATACACAAAGTCTGCATGCTAATTGCTTGACAATGATGTTGAAATCTGACCGTTTCCTGCTAGGGCTCTATTACAGAATAAAGGCATTGGAAAAGACATGTTCTTGTCTTTCCATCATTTCTTTTATGGCTGTACAGCAAAATCAACAATCTACAAGAGTTAAGAACAGCTATATTAGGTCAATTGGCGCTAAATGATATTTGTTCTTAAAGTACAAAAAAAGTGTTACTTTTTAAAGATATCAGGAAAAACCTTTGATAAAAGAGCATTCAAGTGTTTTAACATAGGTAAAGCGGTTGGCTTTTGTACAGTTTTTGAAATCCACACATTATTCAATTTATTTTTCATTTTTACCACTTTTGTCAACCTCCCATGAACCTCGACCTTTGCCAGTAGTGAACCAAATTAGTCTGCATGGAAAGGTCTTATCGTCAACTACCTTTCTGCAATTTGGTCGTCAAGCGTTGCTAAAAATGCCTCATAAAAACTAATAATGAGTCATCCTAATTAGCATGCATAGAAAGAGCTTACAATGAGGTATCTCTGTACCAAGTTTGTATTTGAAGTTATAATTAGTATTTGAGAAAAACAAATTTTGGTCAATATTCTTTACCTTTTTCGTGATCTCGTGACCCTTGACATTTTTGAAGGGTCATCCAAATTAGTCTGCATAGGAAGGTCTTACTGTCAGGTATCTTAATACCAAAGGTGTGAATAGTATTTAAAACAAACAAACATGTTTTTGTTAAAAAAATGGCTATTTTTTTTTTAACCAATTTTCTGATCCCTTGTGATCCTTCACCTTTCACAGGGATCAATCAAATTAGTGTGCATAGAAAGGACTTAACATCAGGTATCGAGTTTGGCTTTGAAGTTATGAATAGTATTTGAGGATAAAAACATGTATTATCGCAATTTTCTTTCACGTATTTCCTGATCCCCTGTGACCTTGACCATTAAGAGACCTCAGTGAAATCGGAACAAATAAAAAGGTCTTCCCACAAAGTATTCCTGGGCCAACTTTAATGTCAGCATTTTCTCAGAGGCTATTTAAGGCACTGTCTTTACAGTTAAACGGATGGTGGGTGGACAATGGACAAACCATTACTGGCCCATTACACACCCCAACAAAGATCTGCCCTTGGACAGCTGTAAAGGTTCTCTCAACAGTATAGGATCTCTCTGCAGTTCCCTGCTATCTGCTCTCGGGCGCAGATGAAAAGTTGCAAAGACATCGCCTGCATCGCATGTGACTGTAAAGCCTGTAGGAAAAAAGAAGAGTTTTATCAGCTATGGGTCGAGCAAAAGACCATGAATGGTACAATGTCATTTCAAAGTATGACAAATGCGCATAGTAATTTGTGCAGAGTATAGAGTTGGGTTAAGCATACTTGTGTAATGCCATCTCTTACATCTGGTGATGAAACAATGTGCAAGTGTAAAATCATTTATTATGCTTTTTCTGTATTTGTACATTCTAGAGAAGGAACCACTCTATTCTTTTGTCAGAATTTATTCCCAAGATAGAAACTGCAAACACAGATAAATTTGACAACACACTCCCCCTGTACCTCTCCTCCAGTCTCTGCTCTCATAACCCTTCCTGTAGCCTACGTTTTTGTTCCCAGAAATTACTGGTCCAACTGAGAATTAACTTGAAGACTGCAGGTGCTCGTTCTTTTCAGTACCAGGTCCTTCATGTGTGGAACTCTCTACCTCCCCATGTCCGTCAATCCCCGACACTCTCAGTCTTCAAAACCAACCTGAAAACATCTCTTTTTAATTTGACATTTTTTTGTGTTAATTTTCCTATGCTTCCCATCATTTGATTTTTGGATGGTGATACTCACTGTAAATAGAATGTGTTCGTTGTAATAAAGACTGTAGTTAGTATGCCTGAACTGTTTTTGTTGCTGTTGTGATTTGTAGTTCATTGTGTGTGTTCAAAATTTCATTTGTAAAGCGTTCCAAGCCTGGGTAAGTGGGGAAGGATGCTATAGAAAAGCACTGTATTATTATTATTAATAATTACAAATTGACTTGTGGTGTGTACTCCTCGTTAACATGTGTGAAAAAATCATCCTTGAAAATGTGGAAACAAGGTGCGCCAATTAGATGTTGTGTTTTAATTGCTTAACGGGGCACTCCTGACCTGTTTTAATGCTTCAGTTCACACAAAAAAAACTTTTATTGGGATTCAGTATACACACCCACTTAGACAGTGACCACCATATTGTCCCACCAAATGCTTTCATTCGTACGTTCAAAGCGAAATGACACCACCAGAATCTTGTGATTGGACCCAGTGAAAAGATTGCTTCTCATAGGCGATTGTAGCGGACGTCATAACTATTCTCTACGACCTTAGGTCATCTGCATAATTATATAACCAATCAGAGACAAGATGGCAGATGAAGCAGCGGAGAAAAAAAGAAAGGATCAGTTGATTCGCGCCGGCCGAGAATGACAGACTCGGAATTGAAGAGAAGAAAGAGAAAGAGAGACCCCTAAGGAGAACTGACATCGGACAAGGGAATATAGAGCTTGGCTTGACCGCCCATCCAGAGTTTGTCACTTTCTTGCTATGTGAATCAGTAAGTAATCTGGCTACGGTCTTTGTCGATCTTCCTATAGTTCTAGTGATTTTCAGAATTCATGATCTTCAGTAGAATTTATCTCTTACTGATTTCGCAAGATTTTAAACCTGTTTTATCATAAAGTTATGAGCTAGTTCATCAGATTGTATGCTGCAAGGATTTGAAAACTACAATGTGCAAAATTGCGGCACTGACATCGCTGGTTGTGACACGTTTTTGTCTGTGCGGGCTCTGTTGTCATTAACAGCTACCAGTCGAGCCCTTCTCTACTGCGCTTTGGGGTCCCCCAGGGCTCAGTCCTAGGCCCCATTCTCTTCATTCTCTACATCCAGCCTCTTTCCAGTGCAACTGAGAGATTATCAGTTTCCCACCATGGCTTTGCCGATGACTCCCAGCTGTACAAACACGCTACTCCCGACCAAGTCCCTAGCGCCATCAGAACTGTATCTGTGATATCAAAGAGTGGATGTCATAAAAAAACTTCAACGTAATGATGATAAAACTGAGTCTCTTATAATTAAACCCCCCAGATTGACTAGTTCACTTTCCCTCCCCACGTCCATGACCATAGGAACCAGCATCATCAATTTCTCACACACCACCAAGAATCTTGGAGTAACCCTGGACGAAACACTGTCCATGAACCAACAGATTGTCAACACCTGTCGCACAGCCTACATGAAGCGCCATCGCATTTCTTCTATCAGATACTATTTGACCATTCCAAGGGTTCAAAGCTCAAACTAGGTGATGCTGGCTCAGTTGCTTGGCGCGGAGACCAGGTAAAAAAAGCCACACCCCCAGCACGTAGCAGTTCAAGCGGAACCCAAATTGATTTTGACAGTATAGCGAGTATGGAAGGTTTATTTTACATTCTTGTGGAAACTTATGTCAAAGGGATGTCAGAGAACATCAGTACATGTGTACACCGACGTGTGTACCCACACCGATGACCTCGTCTACAGTATTGACCGGGTTCTGCCTTGCGACGTAGGCTAGTAAATATGCACAAATTCAAAACGAGGCCGATGCAGACGATAATCTGTGCTCTAGGGTACAAAAACAACACACCCACCAAACGATGAATTTTGACATTTGGCATTGTATTTACATCATAAAGCTCTAAGTTAGTACACAAACGACCCATACATAATACCGTCAGCAGTATCTGTTGCAGACAGTTTTCTGACTGTGTTGAGATGTTTGATCCTAGGGAAAATAACTTTAATGATTAGCCTAGTATGCTTGTATAGATTGTACATTGCTCAACATCCTGACAGCAACAAGACTTTCCCTGCACTGCTTGTGAAAAAAAGAACTAAACAGAATATTGCAGGTATGTTGCCAGCTGATCCAATACATATGTTAAATAAACCTATGACATGGGGCCTAAATAAAGCCAAGATCATTTAGCAACACACATCCAATGTCAGGACATACCAGCAGCGCAGACAGTAAAAGGAAAATACAGGTGAATGGACCAAGGGTAGAAAAAAAACACATGCCCCAAAATAGAGGGGAAAACCCACCCTGTGGGGCTGACCAGGGTGACCCTGGGAAATAAAAAGTAGTTAACCCCAGCCAAGTCCCCCAGTGCAGACCCGGGTGGGGGGCTTGTATATAGATATCTGTTAAAATAAATTAGAGTGGTTCAAGTCCATGACTCTTGCCAGTTCAGAAAGCTAACAGTCACCAACAGTGAAGAATTACTTATATGTATACGTCTTAAAACTGTCTATACATCTGTACATAAATACTGTATTTGGGTTTACGACTACAGCAAGATAAAGCAAGAACGCAATGAACCAACAGTCTCAAAATGGTCGACTTTGCTGAAGTTCTCTTCTCCTGCTGTTATGCAGTGTCCCTGACCACTTTAGAGGAAAAGTGAGTATTCTCGGTGTCCTAAGTAATATTGTCAGTGTGCATAGGCTTTGGTCTTCTCGCTATACTAAAGGGCACAGGTATATCACTTCTACACTCATGGTTGGATAACATGGTAAACAACCGGAGCAGGGCTCCTGTTTTCACAACAGCTTAAAGGGTCTGTAGACCCTTTGGTGTAAATTTTAGAAGGTACACAGACCCCCCCCCCCCCCATCTCAGTATAATAAAGGGTCAGGAAATTGATTTACGAAAGCTGCATCATTTTGTATGTTGTTGTTTTAAAATGTTCACTCATTTTGCTCTCTCTTTCTTTTTTTAAATTTGTTTAAAGAATGTCTCACAAAAGATACAGTTATTTGACATGACAAGCCAAACTAAACCGCAGGGGAAAGAAAACTATACATTTAAACCCCCCTCCAAACAAACGCAATGAAGGGCAAAATATTGCTAGAAGTAGAATAATCTACCATGGCAGCAAGGGCAATAGAACATGTCAGTTTCCTAGAGACATAATGTATTTACACAGGGTCTTCAAAGACACACAGTCCTTTCACAGGACGAACCAATCTAAGCCGTAGGGGAAAGAACACTACACATTCCACGCTCTTGAAACAACGCAATCAACAGCAAAACAATGACAGAATAATCTACCGTCAAGAACTGACCAAAAAGCCACATGCTGAAACAATCTACCATGAAGAAGCGGCCCCCAAAACAAAAATGAAGAGGAAAACAGTGCCTAAATAACTAATATCCAGTGTACAACACTAAGTAGTCTAACAACTGAACAACAGGAAGCGAAATAACATACACACTGGAAAACAAGGATACAACACATGACACCCAGAAACGCAATAAATATAAACAAAAATAAATACCAACAAAAGAGTAAAACCACAGAACCCCCAACCAAAGTGAGGGCATGTGGTCAAGTTTGGCCCACTGATGAGAGCAGTACATGACTGGCTTAAAAATGTGAAAACATGCTAAAAATACACAAATAAATGAGTGATGAAAACCACATATAGAACTGTGTCATGAAACTTTGAGCATGTGATCGTTCTGAAATCAGACTGACGTTGACATTTCTTTTGATGTGCGATGTTGAGCACCATTTTCCACAACTTGATACAGCCCAAAATCGAAAGTCAAAGCAAAACGATGCTTTATCCCATAATAGTATGAATGGCTGACGCCACAGCAAAATAACGCATTCAAAATACATCCCGCACTTTCTTATGATATACAGACATCACTCATAATCTAGCACGTTGCCCGTCCAGTTATACTCACACGGACCCCGGTGTCAGTGGAATCTGAATGCATCCGTGGCTAAGTGTGCCAAATCATAACTAAAAACAGAACAACTGACACTGCTAAGGTACACACGGTGACGCATGCATAGTGTGTCTCGGCCGCAGATGCGCTGCTTTATAATGCTACTGCCTACCCCTTACTAACATTTTCAGTATGAGTTTCAGTGCTTCAGAGACGCACTAAAAAGAGAGCCCTGAGGAGCCAGACACTTTAACCCATATCATACTGAGGCTAAAAGCTTCAAATGTGTACACTGCCATATATGCAAGCTACATTATAGTACTTACAGATAAGGATACAGACCAATGGCTTTAGTTCAAGGGTGGTGCCAGAATAGCTTGGCGCCTCTTGGTGCCAAGCTATTCTGGCACTACCCTTGAACTATTTTAGTCAAACTTATTTCACAGACTGGTGTATTCCGAAAGATAAGGGTTAAGAGCAGTAACCTACTACTAAGTATACCTGCTACACAATATACCAGAGGAAAACAAAAGCCAGTGAACAGCCACAATATACCCATGGCACGCAGAATATCGTGAGGAACCAAGATAATACGCACTGACTGGGATCAGGGATCAACAAAAACACTGAGAATGTTGAGTTTAGCCCCAATTGTAACATTACCAGCATGCAGAAGCAGCACTGAGCTACATCACCTTGGGACCCCTCATCCAAATGTCCATGTTTTTGTCATATTTTGAAGTAGGCCTATTTAAAGAAAGAGGATTTTGGGAAAATGACAGTGATAAAACAGCTGTCTGCATATCTTAGAGGCACTGGTACTATGAAATAGGTGAACAATGTGTCTAGGGGAGCCTGGTTCATTATTTGCAACATAACCGACAACTCATTCATTTAGGCCTGGTCACCCTGGCTGCAGTGCCCTAAAGTTTTGACCAAGCTGTTGTTTCGAGCGATTGCTATTAAAAACTCCAAAATATTTTACTTCAACTGAAAAATTATAGAAGTTGCACATAAAAAGTGATCTCACATTTAGGGTGTGGTAACAGAACATTAAATGCACCGTTATACCATTCTGATACTTACAGGATTCCCATGACATAGTTGGCAGTTTGTACCATAGTCAAAATCTTCCAGTGGCAGCAAGCCCAAGGACTGCAGCCTGCAATGGAAATGACAGTATCCGTTCAGTCCTGGATAATAGTCTTTTATTTTAACATTGGTGCCTTCAAAGAGTAAAACAAAATAATAGTGGTTGAAAGCTTGGTTGTACATTGCTTAACGTCATGACAGCAACAAGACTTTCTCAGGACGTGCCTGCACTGCTTGTGAAAAACAAAAAACAAAACAAAATATTGAATGTGTGTCGCCAGCCAGTCCAAGATGCTAAATGATCCCAAGACCATTTAGCAACACACATCCAATATCAAAAGCTACAGGCATCGCAGACAGTAAGGAGAGTTTGAAAAAGGAAAATACAGGTGAATGGATCAAGGGTAGACAGAAACACATGCCCCATAGAGGGGAAAACCCACCCTGTGGGGCTGACTAGGGTGACCCTGGGAACTAAAAAGTAGTTAACCCCACCCAAGTCCCCCAGGTCAGACCTGGGTGGGGGTTGATTGAAAGCATTTGACAGCCCTGCACAATTGTACACATTAAAATATGGAAGATTAAAACTGTAATTAGCACTTATATTATTCAGAAAATGTTCAGCTATACTGAGAACTCCTGTGTGCTTAGCGATCCTCATGAGCGCATGCACCCTGAAAGATCCTAAGAAACCCTTGTATTCTAAGAGTTCCTAAAAATACTGTAAAGACGAGACTCATAAGAATCTGCTGATCTGCACAGGCCCATAAAAAGATATTGCAGA
Source organism: Semisulcospira habei (assembly GCA_036245525.1). Classification (NCBI taxonomy): domain Eukaryota; kingdom Metazoa; phylum Mollusca; class Gastropoda; family Semisulcospiridae; genus Semisulcospira; species Semisulcospira habei. Next base: position 142,997 of record BTPG01000013.1, on the reverse strand, counting down.
CTGCAGTGGCCCGTAAGGATATAAAGCATAAACTGGGCTAAACAAAGACACAGCTCTGTTCAGCAAGTGCTTGTGACTGGGAGTTCATATGGAGATTGTTACTGTCATCATCTGGTCATGCCGTGCAACACAATGTGCTGTATATCACATACAGAGTAACACAATTAAGGCACTGTACTGATATGTCACATTCAGTGTTCAAAATGTAAAAAAAAATACACAGCAGCGCCCACTTCAACATCACTAATCATAGTTATAATCATACAATATTTTCGCCGATGATATTTTCAGTTAAACTGCCAGTACACAATTACAAATGACTTCTCCCACAAAAAGGCACAATGTATAAGATAATTTCACTACCACAGACATATATTGCTTTAACTCAAACTATATAGGCACTATTCATGGATAAGCAATCCAGACCAAAAAGGTGACTGCCAAGCATGTAATATGCAAAGAAGTACCCAATGGAGAAAGAAATACGCTTAGAAAAGACGGGTACAACACAATTTATGTATTTAATTATTTATTTGTGTTGTACCCGTCTTTTCTAAGCGTGTTTCTTTCTCCGTTGGGTACTACTATTCATGGATGCCTTCTCACCAAGATTGTTAAATAGTATTTTTCTCTCCTTTTATGTCATGGGCATTTGAACTGCTATTTTTCGCATTTCACATTTCTGCACAATGTAGATTTGAATGTTGGGGATGTTCTGTTAAGCACCAAACGCAGAAATATATGCCTATGATCCACATTCCTTAGAACATATATATATGATCTTTGTGCAAGACTGTAATTATGTGTAAATACTTACAACATAAATAAAATGTGCAGTGTCCATCGTAGAATGGTTGGGTGTTGGGTTGGTCAACTCTAGATCAGCACAAGGAAGTGGAGCTGAAATATTTATAGAAAACAAAAAGACTGTAAAGATGAGACTCATAAAAATCTGCTGATCTGCATCGGGCCATGAAGCTCGGACAACTGTGGCTCATGAGGATCTAAAACACAAGCTCAATGTGCACATAAAAAGACACAGATCTTTTGAGTAAGTGCTCCTGACTGGGATTTCATGTGGAGATTTACTATCCTGTCAAAATCTGGTCATAACACAAGATATTGTATGTCACATGCAGAGTAACAAAAGACACTGTGTGTCACCGATAGTATTCAAAAGGTAAAACTTAAAACAGCAGTGACCACTTCAACAATACTATCATCATCATCAGTCCCTTGCCCGAACTGGGCGTTGGGGGGACTGAAAGGCAGCAGCAACAGACAGTGCTCTCCACTGAGTTCTATTTTGGGCGGTGGCAAGCAAGTCTGGCATCTCGAGTTCGGTCCATTCTTTTATGTTTGCGACCCAACTCTTTCTCTGACGACCTCGCCGACGACTTCCTTCGAGAGTGCCTTGGAGGATAGTCTTGGACAAGGTGTTGTGTCGGGTCACGTGGCCAAACCAAGCAAGCTTGCGCCGTTTCACGGTTGCCAGAAGGGGTTCATGTGGGCCCACCAGGGAAGTGACGATGCTCCGTACATATTCGTTGGTCTTGTGCTCGCGGTACGAGATGCGGAGCAACTTCCTCAGGCACTTGTTCTCAAAGGCCTGGATTTTCTTTTCTGAGTCTGCAAGCAGTGTCCAAGTCAACAATACTATACTAATAGTCAAAACTTAAGGGCCACCCCACTTTTTGTGTCATTGTTTATCGTTGCAAGTATGCTAACAAAATACAATGTTCTCTCGATCCAAATGGGTAAAACGTTTACCTTAGACAGTCCACTGTACAGGGAACAATAGATAACAATTCATCAATTTCCACGAATGTGTCAAATACACATGAGACATCGTCAGTTTTTTTAAAAGCTGTGGATATTGGCAAGCGTACCAAAGGCAGGAAGGTGGAAAAACTCAGTAAAGTCGTGATGCATATATGTGCTAATGAGGTCAGTCAAGAACACTGAGTACTTCTGTTTCGCTACAAATATCAGGACAGTAAGAGCATAATTGTCACTTTCCTAACCATGCCATCATGACGAAACCTAGCGCCAGTATATCAAGGCTGGTCGTTAGCATGGCTGCAGGATGGAATTTCCGGACAAGAAGTTGGATGTCCCATTCAGTGATCCAGAGGCTACTGGCACGATTCCAAGAAATTGGAAGGGTAGAACGACAACCCTGCTCAGGACACTTGCGCTGCACCAGCAGAAGGGAGGGCAGATACCTCTGTGCATCGGCTCTGTGCGACCGAACTGTCACGTCAACCACTCTGCCACGTCAACTGATACAAGCTGCAAACGTAAACGTCAGCAGAAGCACAGTCTGCCGATGTCTGCATCAAATTGGCCTGGCTTCATGCAGAAGCACAGTCTGCCGATGTCTGCATCAAATTGGCCTGGCTTCATGCAGAAGCACAGTCTGCCGATGTCTGCATCAAATTGGCCTGGCTTCATGCAGAGCAGCAGTGAGAATACCCCTCACTCCAGCTTATCGCAGAGCCCGGGTTGCCTGATGTCGTCAACATGTGAGGTGGATCAGACTGCAGTGGACTCAGGTTCTGTTTACCGACGAGTCACAGTATATTGTGTCCTTCAACGACGGCAGGGTGAGGGTCGTTCACCTGATCTGGCTCCCATCGAGCACCTCTGGGATGTGCTGGGGCAACGTGCAGCAACCACCCCCCCACACCCACCCCCCTCCACCTCAAGGCCAGATTACTCAGTTCCTGCATCAAGAGTGGGAGATGATCCCACAACATGTTCTCCGAACCCTGGTGAACTCCATGCATCAACGCTGCATTGAAATTTGAATGCTTGGCTGCAAACGGTGGGTACACTCACTAGGCCTACTGACTGGATCAGTCTTGTGTGACTTTTCAAATGAGGGGTGGATGAACATTCTAATGTACTGCTGTTGTTAGAATGCTTGAGTTACTCAAAAACTTAAATGAAATTGTTACTAAATAAATTAGCAAAGTACTGACTCCATGTATTGTTACATTATTTGTGTCGTGTTGTCAGTATGTCTGCAATAAAAAGAGGCCCTTAAGTTTTGACCATAAGTATATATTCTGAATAATAAATATATACAGTCTTCTTTCACTGATGTTTAATTTTCAGTTGAAGATCTATCAACAGTTTCACTACCATATTTCTGTTTTTTTACTAGACTGCCTGCTCAACAACATTAGCACAGAAATGTGCCTTCCTTGTTTGTCCTGGGCATGAATACTGCTATAATTTCTTTTAATCCTCCTCAACTTCCACATTTCTGCACAATGTAGCTTAAAATGCATGTAATGTTCTGTGAGACACTCAGCACAGATATGCCTGTGACCCACAATCCTGAAAACGTGATCTTTGTCAAGATCTGGAATACTTACAACATAAATAAGCTGCCCGTGACAGTTTTAACCACCGTTTTCACCAGAGCGGACCTCCCTGCCACATTCAATTCCTCTTTTGTTGATTTTCCTGTCTTTTTCTTCTGTGGCCTCTCCGCAGAATGGTTGGGTGTTGAGTTGGTCAACTCTATAGATAAACACAAGGAAGTGGAGTTGAAATAGTATTTAAAAAAAAAAAAATTACATGTTCACCGCAAACTCTCACCGAAGTAGGATTTTGCAGTGCATATCATTATCTTCAACACTAACAGTAACACTGGTTAGGAAAATACTGACAGGGGCCATGAATCTCAAAATGTGTCTACATTATATATATATATCTGAGCCTATGACAAAATATCGTGCAAGTAACAACTGACATATTTTTATTTAAGAAAACTGCACTACAGTACAAAAGTTCTGTATGTGATTCCACTATAAAAAGATGTTGAACCACTGGCATTATTAGATTATTATTACATAAAAATTAATTTCTAACGGAATAAAATAGTAAATACTCTTCATACATCCACCTGTGTCAACAGGTTACACAATTAATTTCATTTGATTGTAACCGGACTCTCAGTGACTGGGTGTAGGCGACTTAAATAGTTTATCAGATAGACAAAAACTGCCCATCTAATACAGTACTCAAGTGCCTACAGAGTTTAAGTCCGAATTCCTTTTGTGGTCTAGGGAAGGACTGAAGATTGCTGTGGAGAGTAGACTATAAGTCTACTCTGGTCTCGCATGCGCACAACTGAAATCCGTGTTTACTTGCCTCGCGTTGTGTTCAAAAAGCCAAAGTTGCTTGCGCAATGGACTGACCACAGTATCCAGAAAAACCCTATTTTGACTGGACTTGGTGTTTGTTGTTATCGTTCCTACCAGGCTGAGCTGCTAACGTGCGCTCGCACGATCAGTCACACCGTCACACATGCACGGACGTACACACACACAAACTTCTTGCACGTACACATGCACAGTCTCAGTCTTGCTCTCACTCTAGCCGAGCATCATAAGATTGAAGTAAGGTTCCAAGATTTATTTATACCAGAAAAGCATTCATGATGAAACAAACAACATGATCAAAGTTAGTCAAACCAGTGCAAGTCCTAATATCCTTAAACACCTATAGGCATAGTAACTATACCTTTGAACACGACACCTAGCAGACCTATCTCCTATGACTACGATTCCTAGCGAACCTAACTCCTAGGCCTAACACCTATACGCACTTACCTATAAAACCTAAGCGCAATCCTACCACATCCTAAGCCCTATTTAGGTGAATTAGAACTGAACTAAAACGCTACTGTCCTATGGGGTAGGGCCGGGGTGGTTGAGGAGATCATTGTTCACAATCGCCTCGTGGGGTAGGGTCGGGATGGCTGAGGAGATCATTGTTCACAATCGCCTCGTGGGGTAGGGTCGGGGTGTTGAGGAGATCATTGTTCACAATCGCCTCGTGGGTTAGGGCCGGGGTGTTGAGGAGATCATTGTTCACAATCGCCTACGGGGGAAGAGGGAGGGGAGTGTGAGAAATCACTGTTCGCAATCGCTCACAGGGGGGGAGGGGTGGTGAGCATTGTTCACACTCACCCCGAGACTGAGAATCGGCCGCTTTATATAGGCTCCCAGCCTCTGGGTCGGGAAACTACATCACAGCTTCGCGCGTGTAGTCCGCTACACACCAACTAGCTAAGTCAGCAAAATTCTCGCTCACAGTGCGCCAAGTGTGCTCTAAACCACTGAACTCTGACTCGCTGGTAGTAACCAGTGATAGCGTTAGCAGAGGGCTCCTCTGCTACATGATAAAGAATAATCAATAACGACAAACTAACTTAATCTGATCATATTTATCACTGTGTATGTCCACCGCAACACCCATCATTTCCAGAAAGAGCCATACTTAATTAATCACTGTTGGAAATCATCTGTTTCTGCAGTCACATTATTTAATTTCACATGCCAGATACATCAAAATTCACCAGTGCCTAAAATAAGCCTATTTTAAAGACATAGAGCTCTGTTGGTTGTTAGTGTTACTCTTGGTACAAACGACCTCTTGTAACTGGCTCACTTGCATACATGCACCTGTCATTATGTTAGGAGTGTCAAGTAATACAGTGTAATTACACATACCCCCCTTGTATTGCCGTCCCTGTGAGAGCGTTAATCAAATGCTATTCTTTTCAGTTAGTTTGTGAGAAATTCAGTAACTATTAAGGGATAAAATTAAGTAACTGAGCATACAGCTCTATTGTCCATCTGATACTGTGTGCTGAGCGAAATCTGCTTGTTCTGAGCGGGTCCTACTAAAACCCGGAATAACCCGGAATAACCCGGAATAACCTGTCCTAAGCTAAAATAACCATATCTATAACTATTATTGCGTACCTAAACACAAAATAATCATGTGTTAGAAGTTTGGTTTACATTAAAGTTGATTTAGTTGTACTAGTAAGCCGTTTTCCACAACCGTTGACACGTCGATTACTTCCCTTGCTACAGGATCGCGCTGTCCGAAACCAGTCGAAATAACCTCTCCTAAGCCCAAATTACCACATAAACACATATTATTGAGTACTTAAAGTAGTAATATTCATATATTTGAGGTTGTAGGTGCCGTAAAAGTTGTTTATTTAGCGTTAGAAAGCTTCGAAGGACTTGTTCTTTGAGCCTCTTGTTTTCTACAGCGCGATCGTGTACCAAGGGAAGTAATCGACGTGTCAACGGTTGTGGAAAACGGCTTACTAGTACAACTAAATCAACTTTAATGTAAACCAAACTTCTAACACACGATTATTTTGAGTTTAGGTACGCAATAATAGTTATAGATATGGTTATTTTAGCTTAGGACAGGTTATTCCGGGTTATTCCGGGTTATTCCGGGTTATTCCGGGTTTTAGTAGGACCCGTTCTGAGCTGCCGATGAGCTCACATACATGTGCCAGGATCAAACTAGTTTCTGTAGTGGTTTTACTATTTTGTATAGTATTAGTAGCTAGAATGTGGGTAAAAAAGTTGATGAATTAAAAAAAAAAATGCAAGAGTGTGTCTTACTCTTATCACCTCGTTTTTAGTCCAGACACTGCACCATTCAGATCAAAACACTGTCCTCACCTGATTCCGCAATGTGTTTGCAAAACGTGCTTTCCTTTGCATTCTGTCTCTGGCTGGTCGGCGTTTACCAAAATAAAGTTTGACGACGACGGTGTTGATTGTATTTTCACACGCCGTGTACGCGTGAAGTATTTTTAAATTTTTTTTTCAGACAGGCCACACTTGTTATCGTTCAACAAAACTCTCTTGGCTTGACTTCGCGAACGAAGATTTTATAATGCATTAATGTGCTATTTCTTTTGCAGAAGAATTATTCAGGGGAGATTACTCACTTTCTTTAGTTGACGAGGGTTAGGCGGTCATGAATTTATCTCTGTCATTCAGCCCGACGTCATCTAACGCCTATGCAACTGTTGCAAGAGATGGATCGACCATGATATTGCAAGGGTAGTGCCAACAGGCGCCAAGCTAGTAGTAACTTTTGGCACTACCCTCGAAAATGGTCGACCCATCTCGATCAGTCCTAAACGCGGCCGGCCGCGGCCGTGTCAGTTGTGCGACTGTGTGACACTGAGTTCAGAATGGGTTATTGGGATAACTTGAGTTACTGATTGCAATCCCCCAATGAAGTAAGTAGAGAGCACACGCTTAAAAGAAGAAGAAGAAAACAAACAAACAAAAAACCATGCGTCTGGGCCCTTCTATCAAGTTTATACTGAATGGACGTTCCGGCATTCAGTCACTCCACTGGGTGGGCCCGGGTAACTAGTCGCCGCTGAACTGACTAACGTACAGTTGGCGGCGCGGCGAACTGCGCCGACGAATCAGTGCCCTGCGTAGGTTACAAAGTAAAGTAGGTTATAGCACTGTCAGGGGAGAGAAATGTGCATGATCGACCAGTGATCATAGATCTACTGTGGCCAAAGCACAAAAAAAAAAGATAGGAAAGAGAGGGGGCGCTACAAGAAAGTGACTGAAAGCAATGCATATGGAAGCCCCCCCCCCCCCCGAAGGGGGGCGTATCACATATCCACTGTTCCAGCCACTCAGTGCATGGAAATTTAAATCTAGGTCCCCCAAAGGGGGTCCAGATATTTAGCCGGTGTGGACAGCTGTTTCGGTCTTTGCGACCTCTTCAGCACACCATCGGCAATACTGGAGGAGGCAGGAAATTCTGCCTACCTGCAATGACAACCACATTTTACTGTGGTGTCTGCAGGGGCATACATTCCATGCCACCACCTAGAGTTAAATTTCCATGCACCCTAAAAGAGAACCTACCAAAAGGGGGGGAGGGGTTGCAGTCGATATTGTAGTGATAAATGAAAAGAAAAGGGGAGACTGCCAGTGCTAATATTTTAGGAAGGTTACAAAGTAAAGTAGGTTATAGCACTGTCAGGGGAGAGAAATGTGCATGATCGACCAGTGATCATAGATCTACTGTGGCCAAAGCACAAAAAAAAAAAAGATAGGAAAGAGAGGGGGCGCTAAGAAAGTGACTGAAAGCAATGCATATGGAAGCCCCCCCGAAGGGGGGCGTATCACATATCCACTGTTCCAGCCACTCAGTGCATGGAAATTTAAATCTAGGTCCCTCCAAAGGGGGTCCAGATATTTAGCCGGTGTGGACAGCTGTTTCGGTCTTTGCGACCTCTTCAGCACACCATCGGCAATACTGGAGGAGGCAGGAAATTCTGCCTACCTGCAATGACAACCACATTTTACTGTGGTGTCTGCAGGGGCATACATTCCATGCCACCACCTAGAGTTAAATTTCCATGCACCCTAAAAGAGAACCTACCAAAAGGGGGGAAGGGGTTGCAGTCTTTTCTTTTCATTTATCACTACAATATCGACTGCAACCCCTTCCCCCCTTTGGTAGGTTCTCTTTTAGGGTGCATGGAAATTTAACTCTAGGTGGTGGCATGGAATGTATGCCCCTGCAGACACCACAGTAAAATGTGGTTGTCATTGCAGGTAGGCAGAATTTCCTGCCTCCTCCAGTATTGCCGATGGTGTGCTGAAGAGGTCGCAAAGACCGAAACAGCTGTCCACACCGGCTAAATATCTGGACCCCCTTTGGGGGGACCTAGATTTAAATTTCCATGCACTGAGTGGCTGGAACAGTGGATATGTGATACGCCCCCCTTCGGGGGGGCTTCCATATGCATTGCTTTCAGTCACTTTCTTAGCGCCCCCTCTCTTTCCTATCTTTTTTTTTTTTGTGCTTTGGCCACAGTAGATCTATGATCACTGGTCGATCATGCACATTTCTCTCCCCTGACAGTGCTATAACCTACTTTACTTTGTAACCTTCCTAAAATATTAGCACTGGCAGTCTCCCCTTTTCTTTTCATTTATCACTACAATATCGACTGCAACCCCTTCCCCCCTTTTGGTAGGTTCTCTTTTAGGGTGCATGGAAATTTAACTCTAGGTGGTGGCATGGAATGTATGCCCCTGCAGACACCACAGTAAAATGTGGTTGTCATTGCAGGTAGGCAGAATTTCCTGCCTCCTCCAGTATTGCCGATGGTGTGCTGAAGAGGTCGCAAAGACCGAAACAGCTGTCCACACCGGCTAAATATCTGGACCCCCTTTGGGGGGACCTAGATTTAAATTTCCATGCACTGAGTGGCTGGAACAGTGGATATGTGATACGCCCCCCTTCGGGGGGGCTTCCATATGCATTGCTTTCAGTCACTTTCTTAGCGCCCCCTCTCTTTCCTATCTTTTTTTTTGTGCTTTGGCCACAGTAGATCTATGATCACTGGTCGATCATGCACATTTCTCTCCCCTGACAGTGCTATAACCTACTTTACTTTGTAACCTTCCTAAAATATTAGCACTGGCAGTCTCCCCTTTTCTTTTCAGTGCCCTGCGTATTTCACAGTGTATGCACTTTAGTGCGGTGTGCATGTACTAGTGCCGAGTAATATTATCATGTGTCACAGTATGTGCGCCGATGTATGTAAACAAGAGAATCTCCGATATGTCCGGCTTGTGAGCTTGAAACTCAAGTTAGCCCTGTGAAATACTGACTCCCGCCGCGTAGTTTCTTAAGCAGTGGTCGGCTAACAGACAGCCTCCGAACCGCTTTAGTATCATTGTAATTGCCGAGTGAATACTATAGCCAGCTTTGATCCGCCGGCCGGGGGGCTTTCAACTTCTTTGAGTAAGAATCAATCTTTTCAGAAAAGCCGGGAAATACTGAAAACAGGAGAGAGAAAAAAAAAAAAAAAATCTTGAAAAAACCCCCAAAGAACAAGTCAGACACTGAGTGGCGGCCGTGACTGACGTAACTGAAGATGCAACTCCGTCATCACGCAGACATTGACATAATATTCTAAATATAACGTCACAGTCATTCTATCTCTCGCGTGCGCGCTCATGCACGCATCCCTGTGAGGAATAGATCCCTCCGGGTGCATGGGACTCATGCCTTTTGAAGAAGTTTCAGGGGAGCGCCGCGAGCGCGCACGCACTAACATGCACACACATAATTATCGACGCTCTTCCAGCGGAAGAGCATGTAAGTGACCCGTGTACTTAGTAGCTAGTCAGCTTTCACGCAAGACTGACTCCGTGAAATTCTAGTTTTGTCACCATTTTCTCAAGCCGGCTATGAAGTGAAAGAGAAACTCATATCGGGTAAAATATAAAATTACGTAAAAACTAAAACTTACCTCATCACAAATAGCGTTTGACAAATCAATGAGGCATATGTCCTGCGCCCCTTATAAAACTGGGGCGGTCCGTGGCGCAGCGGTAAAAGCGCCTGCCACCAACGCAAGAGGTGCGAGGTTCGATACCCGGTTCCGGCGTCGGACTTTTCTCCTCTAGTAAGTGTCACCATTAATTCGGGCGGACCGTTTGGGGTTCTTTCTCCGGGTACTCCGGCCTTCCTCCCCCACGAATTTGGTATTAATTTCAGTCCACTAAATCAAATTTAAAAAAATATAAAAAAAACCGATTTAAATGTCCTAATAATTTCAGTAGCTCGCTAGAGCTTGCCTGCCCTTAGCACCACGTGATGTTCTGTGTTTCTGTACAGTGTGTGAGGGAATGCGCGTGATTCACGTGAGCGTGCTTGTTGGGCTCAGCTCGCGGCTATGTCTTGCGCATTGAGTTCATTATATTATAAATATGAGAAATGCGCCATATAAATAGTATGTATGTATTATTATTATTATTATTATTATTATTATTATTATTATTATTATTATTATTATTATTATTAAAACTCACTGATGGATTGGCATATCTGCGAGACTTGTTCAAAAGGAGATAATTCAACATCAAAATCAGGTCAGACAAAAGGTAGAGGCCCTTGACAGCGAGGACAGCTCTCATATATGAAGGGACTTTGTGGGTTATGGTTTCTACCATATTTTTTTTTAACACGTAAAGTGTTGTTTTTCACTCGAAGGAAAGCATAACAATGATCTAAGTTCCATTTCAGAAGTAGGCCTACTAGTTTACTTTTTTTCGCATGTTGTATGGCCGTTTCAGTGAGCGAAGTTTGCCTTGTGTTTTCTTCAATTAACTTTCAAACAAGATATATACATTTCAAGACAACACTAAAAACAAAAAGAGATTACCAAATTCGGTTCTAATATCATAGCATCTTAAAATTTAGATGGTTTCCTACTCAATGGCCGGTTTGGCCACTACCCTCTGGAGATCGTGGACCGGATGGCCCTAGTCAGCTAAACCTTTATTGTCAGGTGGACTAAATACAATTTGAAATAAATTAAAACCAAAGTTGGTGACTATCTTTTCTTCTTAGAGATGTTATGAAATTATCGACGTTCAAAGGTTATTTGCAACAACGCCAACAACAAAAAAAAAAAACCAAACAAACAAAAATAAAAACAACACAAAAATAAAACACACGACTGAGGTGGCAAGAGGACTATCTGCTATGGGCCTCGCAACGAGTTTCGCACTAATCTACTCTGACACTACTGGATACTTTTTCTCAAAATATTCCAACCTTCTTTACCATTGTGTCTTCTATTGGCTTAGTAGAGAATTTCGGAATATCTGCTATGAGTTTGACAGACCCTACAATAGTGGTCTTCAGATTATTCCGATTTTTTAGACCATTGTATCTTCTCTGCACCTAGCAGAGGTTTTTGGAATACGCTGCCTGTCTCTTTGGCTCACAAGGAGGGTCGTTTGGAGGCGTAGCAGAGGCAAATATGTGTAAGGATCAGGTGGAGAGAGAGAGAGAGAGAGAGAGAGAGAGAGAGAGAGAGAGAGAGAGAGAGAGAGAGAGAGAGAGAGAGAGAGAGAGAGAGAGAGAGAGAGAGAGAGAGAGAGAGAGAGAGAGAGAGAGAGAGAGAAATGAAATGAAATGAAATGAAATGAAATGAAACTTTATTTCTCAACGGATGAAGTAATTAGCACGTGTGCCATTTTTCATACTTGCCGTTGCTACTCTACAAACACAGGATAATAATTGTAATACTAATAGTACCAAATTACACAAAGAAAAATTAGGAGACATTAAACATGAAAAGACATTAAACAAAATCCATTCATTCATTCGGTCATACAAATACAAACAAAAACATAAAGTACACAAAACGCGCGCACGGCACACATATACGCTCGCGCGCATACACAGACACGCGCTAATGATAACTTGACCTATATACGAAGCAACTCATTTGGATCATAGTGAAAATTCACTTCAAGCAGCAAAAATTATTTGGATTATAATAGAAACTTGAATTATGTAAATAGGCGATTATTATTAGTATGGACAAACCATACGGCAGCATGCACTGATTATACGATAAGCACATGTTTGATACGGATACTTGTGGTAGATTATGTATCAGCAGACAAGTACTTGAGGAGGCATTCCTTGAAAGAGGAGAGGGAGCTAGCGTGTGTTATACATGTAGGCAGTTTGTTCCAGAAAGATGCGCCTGAGAAAGATACACTGGTTTTAAATAGATCTATCCTGGGGCGAGGTGTAATAAAGTTTCGTCTTGAAGTAGAATAACCTGAACTTGCCTTGGTAAAGAGCTTACAAAGATATTCTGGGTGAATCTCATTCCAGATTTTATACATAAACACACCCTTGTTTAAGAGGTGATGCTTGCTAAGAGGTAGCATTTTCAGTTTTTCAAGTCTTTCTTCAGTTGTCAGGGCTGAATCAGGCAGGATATGTTTCGCTGCTCTCCGATGCAGGGAGTTAAGCCTCTTCAAGTGTATGTCACCGCTGCCATCCCATATCGTGGACGCATAATCGATGTGGGATTTGACATGTGCATTGTAAAATAACTTGCGGGCATCAACATTGATAAAGTACTTCAACTTTGAAAGCATAAAAACATTTCTGGCAACAGTTTTACATACAGTATTTATGTACGATTGCCACTTTATCTGGTCATCAACAACTACACCAAGTAATCGGTGTTCCGTGACCTGTGTAACGATGTCGTTATGGATAGTCAGGCTGAGTGTAAGTGGCTTGAGCTGGTGCTTCTGACGGGTTGCTATCGTCATGTATTCCGTTTTGGAAGGATTTAAAATCATTTAATTGTTTGAGCACCAAGTGGAAATTTCGCTCAAACCCTGCTGTAAACGGCCATTTAAAGAATCAATACTCTTGTCCGGGGTGTGAATTGTGGCGTCATCAGCGAATAAATCACATGAAATTTTGTCGCTAGTCAAATGTAGCGGCAGGTCATTTATAAAGAGGCAAAACAGAAGAGGCCCTAGGACTGAACCCTGGGGAACTCCCCGTGTTACTAATCCGCTGTCTGTCGCTAAGATATGAGGCGAAAAGTGGAGTTGTGCCATGGTGGTAAAGAGATTTCTGGCTGTAGGTATATGAGGAAGAAATGCATTTATTGCCAAACGAACTACCGAAGTACACATTTAGCTTGGAAAGTAGACTTTTATGGTCCACAAGATCAAAGGCTTTTCGTAAGTCAATAAATACAGCGCCAGTAATTTCGCCCTGATTTATTGAGCGTAGCCACACATCAGTTAGATGAGCTAGGGCCGTGTGACAGCTGTGCTTTGGTCTGAATCCCGACTGAAGGGGATGGATTAATGTATGATTTTCTAAATATTCCAAGAGATGTTTATGGATATGCCGTTCCAGTGGTTTACTAAGGATGGACAATAGTGAGATGGGGCGATAGTTATTAACATCAGTCATATCTCTTGTTTTCGGGAGGGGTATAACCTTGGCCTTTTTAAGTTCCTTTGGGAAAATATTCGTTTGAATGCACAAGTTATAAATATAGGTTATTGTTTCAATAACATAAGGAATAGCTAATTTAAGTATTTTGGGGATGATTTCATCTGGCCCTGACGATTTCTTATTCTTCATTGAACTAATTGCCCTACCGACTTCGTGCACTGCCAGTGGTGGAATCACGAAAGGATCAGATCCTGCAGTTCGCGTTCTACAAAAGTCAACTCGTCTGTCTGAGCAAGAGTAGGGCTAAGAACTTGCTTCTGAAGGGACAAGAGACTCGGCAACTGAGAGGAAATGGTCGTTAAACATGTCTGCAAGTCAGATCAGAAGGGATTAAAAGAGATTTGTTACACTTGCCTCCAGTCACTACGGCCATAGCGCGCCAGAGCGTGGACATGCCTTTGTCTTGTTTAATCAAGCGATCAATGAAAGATTTTTTAGCCTGTCGCACAAGAGATTTTACGCGATTACGCTCACGCTTAAATTCAGTGAAGCACTTCTGCTGTCTCAGATCATCTCTCACCCGCATGGCTTGAATGATGTCTTGAGTAAGCCACGGCGGGAGTGATGCGTGTTTGACGCGTCTCCTCCGCAGGGGCGCATGTTTATTTAAGATCTTAAGAAAGATGGTATACCAAACAGACAGAGCGCTGTCAGGGTCAGATTTACTAAATACTTCATCAAAAGGTGCGCTGTTAAGATCAAACAGAAACTCGCTATCATTAAAACTTTAAAAGGTAGCAAAGTCACCCAGACTATGCATGAAAAATCATTTTTGGGGATACATGAATTTTGATATATAATTTTATTTAGAAATCATTCTAATTTCAATTGATAATAATATTTTTGCTTTGACTGCAGTAGTTTTTGAGTTATTAGCATCCAAAGAGGGTAAGGGTCACTGTCAAAATGTTCAAAATGACAGCCAAAATACTATAATTGGCTCCACTCCGATCATTTGCATTTTCTATAAATAATGAGCCACTCCCCCTATACTAATCATCATAGCCAGCTCAGCAGCCGAGGAGAGAGGACGGTTTTCCGCTCTCCCCACACAACAAGATTGCACAAGCAAGCAAGCAAGCCAGCCAGCAGCAAGGAGAGAGGACGGCGCCCTGCTCTCTCCACACACAGCCAACCAGCGACCAAGTCAAGGCAAGCTAGCCGACCTACACGTTCGGCGAGATGGAAAAAGGCAAGCGAAATAGAAGAAAGACCAACAAACAACAGGCGGAGGATTATGCCTCCACCCTCCCCCAAGCGTCTCGACAGCAGCCAGCGGCCCAACGGGAGACAAGGAGCTACCGGCCCCCTCTGTCTCCACCGATACGGCCGCAGGCGCAACCAGAGTGGGAAAATTTATCCCCACAGATAACAAGGACACCAGGAGGAAACTTCGTCGTGAGGCCGTTCGCTTATCCGACGGTCCCACACGACCTTTTCCAGTTCCCATCACCAGAGCATATACGAATGCTCATGCAAGGACGGGCGACTCCACCCAGCCCGTACCATGACCAACGACAAGAAGAAGAAGAGGAGGAAGAAACACCCCCGGTCACCCCCTTGACACTGCTCGAAGAACCGGAGACATCGTCCGAGCCGGCAACTGAGCCGGACTTCCCGCCCTCCCCGCCGCCGGTCAACCTTCCCGATTCAATTAGCCGGGAAATGCCGGCACTGCCTGAGGAGGCGGGAACTCGGCTCGGGGGGATGGACTTTGACGATTTAGTCCTCCTGCTGCAGGATGCAGTCCCAATCATCAAAGCAGTCGAAGGGGACGACTACCACCGTGCGCTGGTCGCCGCCCGGTGGATGGTGCACGCCGGGGCTCTGAAGGACCTCCACCCGCCAAAAACAACAGAAACGGCCAGCCAAGCCACCACCACCACCACCTACAGAGATGGCGAATGCCAGGCAGCACCTGAACAGACATCAACAGGGACGTCAGCTGCCCCAACGACGGCAAAGAAGAAGATAGGGACCACCACCATCACCACCAAACACAGGGGTTGCGGTAACACCGCTCCGCCTACGCAAGAAGCAGGCACAGACGCAACCCCTGTACCAACGAAAGAAGAAAAGAGCACCGCAACGGACCCAGCACCACAACAGCCGCCACCGCCGCCAACACCAACAGTCAACCAGTCAACCGCCACCCAACCAAACCGACGACGCCACCGGCCACCCAAGCGGTTCAGAAACAAGCGCCCGCCACTCCTCCCCACGCCGCCACCACACCTCCGACTACCACCCCAGCACCGCCACCCACCACGCCCGTTCCAGCGCCCGACCCCCAAGCCGAGGCTCCACTGGCCACCACCACCACCACCACCCCAACTCCCCAGGCCACACCTCAGCCAGCTACGGTTATACCGGCCGCCACCACCCCCGCCACCACTCATTCAAGATCTTCTTGAGTGGTTGGCATACCACCACCCACCAGCCTGGCGCTAGGCAACGGTCCCCCGGCCTACCACCTGCCTCCTCCACCACCAACCACCCGGCCCCGGCAGTACCATCAGCCAGCTGCGCGACGGAGCGGCAGACAGACAGCGAGACAACTTCCCCCCCCCCCCAAACCCCCTGCCCCCCCCCCCCCGGACGAAATCAACGGAAGTTGGAAGTCCCTGTCCCTGTTCAATTTCATCATCATCATCCTATACTAAGGTACAGTTAGCTACTCCCTGGTCTGTTTGAGAAAATATGGCGGCCAGTTTGAAGCCTGTATGAATATTTCATTCAACTTTTACCAGTTTTGTGTATGTACTGTTGTGTTTTGGTGCGAACATTGCCTAGTGATCGTAAGTATGGGCCTTCAAAGCCCAAGAAACGTAAATTTTGTGGTAATCAACACGCCAAAAGATCGGAAACAGGTGAAAATAGTGATGAGCAAAGTGGGCCTCGTGTGGATTCTGTTTCGCTTCTGCCGGTGGTTGCTGGGACCAGTTCAAACAATCAAAATAGTCAAGTTGACACGCCCACTAGGTCTGGTGAAAAAGTGCAAGACTTGTATAAGCTAATTTTTGACAGCAGTGATGAGTCTGAACCAGATAGTGATTTATCAGACAGTGATATTGATAATGAAGGCAGTGATGAAGACAGTGGAGTGGATAATGAAGTGGAGGCTCCAGAAGGTAACAGAATAATTGATGTAAAAATTCTTAGTGAGAACATATCCATAAACTTAGTGTGTGGACAGTGTCATCATACTGTTCAGTTATATGAGGTAGAAAGAAAGGGTCTGGCCAGTTCATTTGTTTTTCACTGCAGCAATCAACACTGTGACAACCAGCCTACTTTTTCTTCTTCCCTACAGACACCATTAGGTAATTCTGTAGTAAATTTAGTAAACAGAAGAGCAGCATTTGCCATGCGATGCATTGGGGGGGACAGATCAGAATTAGAAACATTCTGTGGTGTCATGGACTTGCCCAAACCATCTAGAGACAGTAGCTACAAAGCAATAAAGAAAACAATACACAAAGCAAGCACTTCTGTACAGAAAATCAGCATGTAAACAGCAGCAACAGCTGAATATGACAAGGCTGAGGTAATAGAGGGTGACAACACTCGCGACATTCATGTGTCAACTGACGGCACTTGGATGACTGTAGGTCATTCATCAAAAGTAGGTGTAGTAACTACCATTGGGATGAAAACTGGTAAAGTTTTGGATACTGAGAGCAAGAGCAAACTGTGCAAGTCATGTGATTATTGGAAGAAACAACACCCACAGTCTGACAGGTATAGAAAAGCAGACCGAAAGGGTTGACTGCCAGGGCCTGTAATTTAGAAAAAAACTACCAAGTGAGTAGGAAAAGGCACTGTCAAGGGAGAGAAGTGTGCATGATCGACCAGTGATCATAGATCTACTGTGGCCAAAGCACACACAAAAAAAAAAGAGATAGGAAAGAGAGGGGGCGCTAAGAAAGTGACTTCAACCCTTTCGGTCTGCTTTTTTAACACAATTTCGAATGCAAATCCTTCCCCCTTTTTGGTAGGTTCTCTCTTAGGGTGCATGGAAATTTGGCTCTAGGTGGAGGCATGGAATGTATGCCCCTGCAGAAACCACAGTAAAATGTGGTCTTCTTTGCAGGTAAGCAGAAGTTCCTTCTTCCTCCAGTATTGCCGATGGTGTGCTGAAGAGGTCGCCAAGACCGAAACAGCTGTCCACACCGGCTAAATATCTGGACCCTCCTTGGGGGGACCTAGATTTAAATTTCCATGCACTGAGTGGCTGGAACAGTGGATATGTGATACGCCCCCCCTCGGGGGGCTTCCATATGCATTGCTTTCAGTCACTTTCTTAGCGCCCCCTCTCTTTCCTATCTCTTTTTTTTGTGTGTGCTTTGGCCACAGTAGATCTATTATCACTGGTCGATCATGCACACTTCTCTCCCTTGACAGTGCCTTTTCCTACTCACTTGGTAGTTTTTTTCTAAATTACAGGCACTGGCAGTCAACCCTTTCGGTCTGCTTTTTAACACAATTTCGACTGCAAATCCTTCCCCCTTTTTGGTAGGTTCTCTCTTAGGGTGCATGGAAATTTGGCTCTAGGTGGAGGCATGGAATGTATGCCCCTGCAGAAACCACAGTAAAATGTGGTCTTCTTTGCAGGTAAGCAGAAGTTCCTTCTTCCTCCAGTATTGCCGATGGTGTGCTGAAGAGGTCGCCAAGACCGAAACAGCTGTCCACACCGGCTAAATATCTGGACCCCCCTTGGGGGGACCTAGATTTAAATTTCCATGCACTGAGTGGCTGGAACAGTGGATATGTGATACGCCCCCCCTCGGGGGGGCTTCCATATGCGTTGCTTTCAGTCACTTTCTTAGCGCCCCCTCTCTTTCCTATCTCTTTTTTTTTTTTGTGTGCTTTGGCCACAGTAGATCTATGATCACTGGTCGATCATGCACACTTCTCTCCCTTGACAGTGCCTTTTCCTACTCACTTGGTAGTTTTTTCTAAATTACAGGCACTGGCAGTCAACCCTTTCGTTCTGCTTTTTTAACACAATTTCGACTGCAAATCCTTCCCCCTTTTTGGTAGGTTCTCTCTTAGGGTGCATGGAAATTTGGCTCTAGGTGGAGGCATGGAATGTATGCCCCTGCAGAAACCACAGTAAAATGTGGTCTTCTTTGCAGGTAAGCAGAAGTTCCTTCTTCCTCCAGTATTGCCGATGGTGTGCTGAAGAGGTCGCCAAGACCGAAACAGCTGTCCACACCAGCTAAATATCTGGACCCCCCTTGGGGGGACCTAGATTTAAATTTCCATGCACTGAGTGGCTGGAACAGTGGATATGTGATACGCCCCCCCCTCGGGGGGGCTTCCATATGCGTTGCTTTCAGTCACTTTCTTAGCGCCCCCTCTCTTTCCTATCTCTTTTTTTTTGTGTGCTTTGGCCACAGTAGATCTATGATCACTGGTCGATCATGCACACTTCTCTCCCTTGACAGTGCCTTTTCCTACTCACTTGGTAGTGGTTTTTTTTGACAGGTATAGGAATTGGAATGCTGAGCATGAAAGGGACTGCACACTGACACATGAAGGGTCAAGTGGCTCCATGGAGGCGGCAGGTGCATGTGGCATTTTTAATAGATCAGTGACACAATACAGGCTTAGATACACAGGGTTTGTGGGGGATGGGGACACAAATACTTACAAGAAAGTTTGTGAACAAAACCCGTATGATGACATAAAGATTGACAAACTAGAATGTTTAGGACATGTACAGAAGAGAGTCGGTACATGTCTCAGAAACTTTAAAAAGACTAACAAGGGAGCTTTGTCTGATGGAAAGGGTATAGGTGGAAAAGGAAGACTGACAGATGCATCAATTGACAAGCTGCAGTCTTATTATGGGAATGCTATACGTGCAAACACAAATAACATTGTAGAGATGCGTAGAGCAGCTTGGGCTGTGTTCTTCCACAAGGGGTCATCAGATGATAACCATATTCACAACTTCTGTGATGTGAGTTGGTGTCCCTTTCTAAAATCTGAGAGGGAAAACAAGCCCTACACTCACAGCTCAAATCATTATCTTCCCCCTGCAGTCATGGAGGCAATCAAACCTATATGGAAAGATCTGTGCAAGACAGAACTCCTAAGTAAATGCCTCAAAGGCTACACCCAAAACCAAAATGAGTCACTGAATAGCCTAATATGGAGATTGTGCCCCAAGAAAAAAAATCATGGTCTGAGAACAGTAGAAACAGCTGTAGCAGTGGCAGTCTGTTTGTTCAATGATGGGTGCTCTGCCTTGATGGCTATCCTGCAAACCATGGACATTACTCCGGGACGTGCATATTGTGAGGAAGCAGATGTATTCCGCGTCAAAAATGCACAACGGCAGGCTAAACTAGCTTCAAAGGAGCTCCGTCAGGCCAGAAGACTGGGTATAGATGAAGACCAAGCAGTCAGAGAAGGTCATCCATACCAGGCTGGGGGTTATTGACTGTAGGAAAACACCAGATTTTTGCATGCCGAAAGTTTGCTGAAATACGCTATATATGCACACTTTATTCCAGATAATTTCCACATTTGTGGATGGATTTTCTTCAAATTTTGCACAAATGCTGCTGGGTGCTGCTGCTTTGGCATGAAGCAGGATTATTGGACTAAACTGATTCTGAACAAATTTATGTGGGAGTGTGTGCTGTATTTTTACGAAAATTTTAACGTAAATTTGCAAATGCCATAACTGACAAACTATTGACACAAGAATAAACATTGAGGTTCATACTATAGTCCTACATACATATATTCTGCTGTAAAAGAGTTGTGGCTCAATCTCTTTTTGTTGTGCACTGGTGAGTTTGACACTGCCAGGCATTTTTCGCTATATGATAAAAGCATATTTTCAAATATTTAATTTTTTGGGCATCTAAATCAATGAGCAGGTTTAAATAATTGTTATCACACTAAAGTACCATATTTCTGCTATCACTCTGCCAAATTTCATAGCTTTACGGGGATTAGACAGCCGACACTGTTTTGAATGATTTTGGTACCCAACTCTGGGTGACTGTGCCGCCCATGAGGATGCCACTGGAGTTGGGATTACAAGCTTTATCACACATATGAAAAGAAAAGGGGAGACTGCCAGTGCTAATATTTTAGGAAGGTTACAAAGTAAAGTAGATTATAGCACTGTCAGGGGAGAGAAATGTGCATGATCGACCAGTGATCATAGATCTACTGTGGCCAAAGCACAAAAAAAAAAGAGATAGGAAAGAGAGGGGGCGCTAAAAAAGTGACTGAAAGCAATGCATATGGAAGCCCCCCCGAAGGGGGGCGTATCACATATCCCACTGTTCCAGCCACTCAGTGCATGGAAATTTAAATCTAGGTCCCCCCGAGGGGGGTCCAGATATTTAGCCGGTGTGGACAGCTGTTTCGGTCTCGGCGACCTCATCAGCACACCATCGGCGATACTGGAGGAGGCAGGAATTTCCGCCTACCTGCAAAGACAACCACATTTTACTGTGGTGTCTGCAAGGGCACACATTCCATGCCACCACCTAGAGCCAAATTTCCATGCACCCTAAAAGAGAACCTACCAAAAGGGGGGAAGGGGTTGCAGTCGATATTGTAGTAGTAAATGAAAAGAAAAGGGGAGACTGCCAGTGCTAATATTTTAGGAAGGTTACAAAGTAAAGTAGATTATAGCACTGTCAGGGGAGAGAAATGTGCATGATCGACCAGTGATCATAGATCTACTGTGGCCAAAGCACAAAAAAAAAAGAGATAGGAAAGAGAGGGGGCGCTAAAAAAGTGACTGAAAGCAATGCATATGGAAGCCCCCCCGAAGGGGGGCGTATCACATATCCCACTGTTCCAGCCACTCAGTGCATGGAAATTTAAATCTAGGTCCCCCCGAGGGGGGTCCAGATATTTAGCCGGTGTGGACAGCTGTTTCGGTCTCGGCGACCTCATCAGCACACCATCGGCGATACTGGAGGAGGCAGGAATTTCCGCCTACCTGCAAAGACAACCACATTTTACTGTGGTGTCTGCAAGGGCACACATTCCATGCCACCACCTAGAGCCAAATTTCCATGCACCCTAAAAGAGAACCTACCAAAAGGGGGGAAGGGGTTGCAGTCGATATTGTAGTAGCAAATGAAAAGAAAAGGGGAGACTGCCAGTGCTAATATTTTAGGAAGGTTACAAAGTAAAGTAGATTATAGCACTGTCAGGGGAGAGAAATGTGCATGATCGACCAGTGATCATAGATCTACTGTGGCCAAAGCACAAAAAAAAAGAGATAGGAAAGAGAGGGGGCGCTAAAAAAGTGACTGAAAGCAATGCATATGGAAGCCCCCCCGAAGGGGGGCGTATCACATATCCCACTGTTCCAGCCACTCAGTGCATGGAAATTTAAATCTAGGTCCCCCCGAGGGGGGTCCAGATATTTAGCCGGTGTGGACAGCTGTTTCGGTCTCGGCGACCTCATCAGCACACCATCGGCGATACTGGAGGAGGCAGGAATTTCCGCCTACCTGCAAAGACAACCACATTTTACTGTGGTGTCTGCAAGGGCACACATTCCATGCCACCACCTAGAGCCAAATTTCCATGCACCCTAAAAGAGAACCTACCAAAAGGGGGGAAGGGGTTGCAGTCGATATTGTAGTAGTAAATGAAAAGAAAAGGGGAGACTGCCAGTGCTAATATTTTAGGAAGGTTACAAAGTAAAGTAGATTATAGCACTGTCAGGGGAGAGAAATGTGCATGATCGACCAGTGATCATAGATCTACTGTGGCCAAAGCACAAAAAAAAAAGAGATAGGAAAGAGAGGGGGCGCTAAAAAAGTGACTGAAAGCAATGCATATGGAAGCCCCCCCGAAGGGGGGCGTATCACATATCCCACTGTTCCAGCCACTCAGTGCATGGAAATTTAAATCTAGGTCCCCCCGAGGGGGGTCCAGATATTTAGCCGGTGTGGACAGCTGTTTCGGTCTCGGCGACCTCATCAGCACACCATCGGCGATACTGGAGGAGGCAGGAATTTCCGCCTACCTGCAAAGACAACCACATTTTACTGTGGTGTCTGCAAGGGCACACATTCCATGCCACCACCTAGAGCCAAATTTCCATGCACCCTAAAAGAGAACCTACCAAAAGGGGGGAAGGGGTTGCAGTCGATATTGTAGTAGCAAATGAAAAGAAAAGGGGAGACTGCCAGTGCTAATATTTTAGGAAGGTTACAAAGTAAAGTAGATTATAGCACTGTCAGGGGAGAGAAATGTGCATGATCGACCAGTGATCATAGATCTACTGTGGCCAAAGCACAAAAAAAAAGAGATAGGAAAGAGAGGGGGCGCTAAAAAAGTGACTGAAAGCAATGCATATGGAAGCCCCCCCGAAGGGGGGCGTATCACATATCCCACTGTTCCAGCCACTCAGTGCATGGAAATTTAAATCTAGGTCCCCCCGAGGGGGGTCCAGATATTTAGCCGGTGTGGACAGCTGTTTCGGTCTCGGCGACCTCATCAGCACACCATCGGCGATACTGGAGGAGGCAGGAATTTCCGCCTACCTGCAAAGACAACCACATTTTACTGTGGTGTCTGCAAGGGCACACATTCCATGCCACCACCTAGAGCCAAATTTCCATGCACCCTAAAAGAGAACCTACCAAAAGGGGGGAAGGGGTTGCAGTCGATATTGTAGTAGTAAATGAAAAGAAAAGGGGAGACTGCCAGTGCTAATATTTTAGGAAGGTTACAAAGTAAAGTAGATTATAGCACTGTCAGGGGAGAGAAATGTGCATGATCGACCAGTGATCATAGATCTACTGTGGCCAAAGCACAAAAAAAAAAGAGATAGGAAAGAGAGGGGGCGCTAAAAAAGTGACTGAAAGCAATGCATATGGAAGCCCCCCCGAAGGGGGGCGTATCACATATCCCACTGTTCCAGCCACTCAGTGCATGGAAATTTAAATCTAGGTCCCCCCGAGGGGGGTCCAGATATTTAGCCGGTGTGGACAGCTGTTTCGGTCTCGGCGACCTCATCAGCACACCATCGGCGATACTGGAGGAGGCAGGAATTTCCGCCTACCTGCAAAGACAACCACATTTTACTGTGGTGTCTGCAAGGGCACACATTCCATGCCACCACCTAGAGCCAAATTTCCATGCACCCTAAAAGAGAACCTACCAAAAGGGGGGAAGGGGTTGCAGTCGATATTGTAGTAGTAAATGAAAAGAAAAGGGGAGACTGCCAGTGCTAATATTTTAGGAAGGTTACAAAGTAAAGTAGATTATAGCACTGTCAGGGGAGAGAAATGTGCATGATCGACCAGTGATCATAGATCTACTGTGGCCAAAGCACAAAAAAAAAAAAGAGATAGGAAAGAGAGGGGGCGCTAAAAAAGTGACTGAAAGCAATGCATATGGAAGCCCCCCCGAAGGGGGGCGTATCACATATCCCACTGTTCCAGCCACTCAGTGCATGGAAATTTAAATCTAGGTCCCCCCGAGGGGGGTCCATATATTTAGCCGGTGTGGACAGCTGTTTCGGTCTCGGCGACCTCATCAGCACACCATCGGCGATACTGGAGGAGGCAGGAATTTCCGCCTACCTGCAAAGACAACCACATTTTACTGTGGTGTCTGCAAGGGCACACATTCCATGCCACTACCTAGAGCCAAATTTCCATGCACCCTAAAAGAGAACCTACCAAAAGGGGGGAAGGGGTTGCAGTCGATATTGTAGTAGTAAATGAAAAGAAAAGGGGAGACTGCCAGTGCTAATATTTTAGGAAGGTTACAAAGTAAAGTAGATTATAGCACTGTCAGGGGAGAGAAATGTGCATGATCGACCAGTGATCATAGATCTACTGTGGCCAAAGCACAAAAAAAAAAAAGAGATAGGAAAGAGAGGGGGCGCTAAAAAAGTGACTGAAAGCAATGCATATGGAAGCCCCCCCGAAGGGGGGCGTATCACATATCCCACTGTTCCAGCCACTCAGTGCATGGAAATTTAAATCTAGGTCCCCCCGAGGGGGGTCCAGATATTTAGCCGGTGTGGACAGCTGTTTCGGTCTCGGCGACCTCATCAGCACACCATCGGCGATACTGGAGGAGGCAGGAATTTCCGCCTACCTGCAAAGACAACCACATTTTACTGTGGTGTCTGCAAGGGCACACATTCCATGCCACCACCTAGAGCCAAATTTCCATGCACCCTAAAAGAGAACCTACCAAAAGGGGGGAAGGGGTTGCAGTCGATATTGTAGTAGTAAATGAAAAGAAAAGGGGAGACTGCCAGTGCTAATATTTTAGGAAGGTTACAAAGTAAAGTAGATTATAGCACTGTCAGGGGAGAGAAATGTGCATGATCGACCAGTGATCATAGATCTACTGTGGCCAAAGCACAAAAAAAAAAAGAGATAGGAAAGAGAGTGGGCGCTAAAAAAGTGACTGAAAGCAATGCATATGATATTCCTGATAAAGAATACAAATGAGAAAAATAGCACACAACCTAAAAGAAAAGAAAATTTCAAATGACGCAGAAACTCTGTCCACCCGAACAGTCACGAACACTGTTTCTAACGACAGTTTTATATATTCATATATAATGTGAACGGCACTTGGCACTGAATACACACGAGTGTCCACGTTCAGCTTGCAGTGTCCTACAACGCGAACCAACAAAATAATGCAGTCTGCGTTACAACAAACAAACATCCCTAACTTTCCTAATTACACCGGGGAGAGGGAGGAAGGGTCGGAAAGGGGGGAGGACGGAGGAGGGCGTGCGGCGAGGTGGAGGCAATGGGGTGGGGTGCGGGTTACTGCTGTGATTAGACTTGCAATATGGCTTGTGCAATGCTAACACTTAGCGCCTGAACTTGATGTGAATCAAGAGGGGAGGCAGTGGGGGCTAATCCCCTCTTCTCCCATCCTCTGGTATTAGGTGCTGAAAGATGGCTCGCTGTCATAGTAGATGGTAAGGGAGGGTACTCCGTAGCAGCGGACAGTTGTAGCGGCCGACTATGCCTCTGTTCCTGACACAGAGGGGTGGTGGTGTGTGCCCGAGACCTGCGAGAAGCCTCCATGCCACTGCTGTTGTTCGCAGAAGACTCACTCCTATCAGCGGCCTGACCAGGGGCTGGCTCAAGAGCGGCGGGGGCAGGCCCGGGCTGCTGGTGGTGTTGCGTAATACGCTTGTCCTCACCAGTGTACTGTGACTCGGGGAGAGGACGCGGATCGGATGAGTGGTCACTGCTCGGCTGTGCGGCCCGTCTGTCCTCACCCGGGGGCGTCGGCGGCAGGTCAGCGCGTCGTATGTTCCGGGCCAGTGCACTAACACCGTGGTCGCTGGGGTGCAGCTTATCATAATACATGACCTGCTTGGGTGCACCTCTGCTTGACAGGAAAGTTGATGTGTGGTCGATAAAAGTGACCTTTTCCTGTTTGCACACAGTTTTGAGTGCTTTGTTTGAGTCGTGTGCAGGTCGGTGTAGGGGATTGTGATCAAGCTCTATGCTCGTGCATAGTGCTCATACATTAGGGTTAGTACGGTACGGTTTTTGTTAACGGTTTGTTTGTGCCGATAGTCCGGGTGGCATGAGGCTCTACGTGAAATCTGTAAGACATGGTTAGCACGGAGTTTTGGTGAGTTCTGTTTAGTGAGTTCTAGGCAAAAGTCAGTCTGGCAGAGCAGTGGATCGGTAGTACGGGCTGTCTTGTCGTATGAAACGGATGTGTTTGAGATACCTAGCCCGTATTCCAAGACTCTGAAGCCTAGAATTCAGGTATGTTTCTATAAATGTAGTATTGATAGTTGTTTAGTTAAAGACAGTATGCGTTGGTAAGAGTAATGTGGTTGTATAGCGGTGTTCCGGTTTGGTTTAGTTATGTTTGTTTAGAATTCGGTGAAGTAACCGGTGTTTTTGTATACAGTTGTTACCGCGATAGATAACTAAAAGAATGCGAGGTGTGTATGTCTAAGCCGCTATGAAGATAGTACGTGGTTGGTTAAGCATAGTCTTTTCCAGTGTATAGAGTAATGTATAGCAAGAGTGTTAGGCTATAGTCTGTTTCAAGTTAGTGACAGATATGGGGGGTGATACGAAAATAAGATAGTTTATGAAGCACGTGTGTGTGTGTGAACGAACGTGTGAGTTATTTGTATCAGCCAGGTTACGTGACGTTTCTCATTGATCCAATATGTTGTGTGTTTAGCAAGTGTTACGTTGGGACTTTTGTTGTCTATTCAGAGTGCTTGTAAAGAGGGAGCGACGGACGCCGAGACGTCGAGTCACCAGACCTAACGTGAGGTCATCCCTCCAGCTCGTCACTCAGGGAGTGAAGCGACCGGGACCAAGACACCCGAGTCAAAGCGAGAACTGCGCTACAGTACGAGAACGAGGACGTCCGTGCCAAAGAGACAGGACGGCAAGAAGAAGCGTACGACGAAGGACTTTCACGCCTAGACGTGAGAAGGACCAACGTAACCAGGCAATAACTTCAAACAGGTTGGACGCAATGTGAGACTAAAACCTAGCCTGGCAAAGATATTGTGATTTGTGTGTGTGTGATGTTAGTAGAGCAGTGTATATAGTTTGATAGTCTTTAAAGCGTTTCTTTTCTTTTATATTGTATAAAGGTTATTTTAGAAAGGGAGCCCGTGTGTTGTGTTTTACCGCATGAATGCGCCCGTCTGGCGGTGTATGCGTCTGTTGCGTGAGAGTCTGTACGTGCGACTGTGGGCAAGTCTGCGTTCGTTACAGTGGTGACCCTGTTTTAGCGGTATTTTAGAGTAGTGCGGGCGATAGTCGGGTAGTGGACTTAAAGTTTCTGTATTGCTAGGTATTGCTAGGTGCGTGTTAGGTTGTTGATATTTTTGCCATTTATTTGTATTTTTACGTTTTCAAGTGTGGGAAATTGTTGTGTAAGTATGGGGTCAGACCCGGTAGAGGTGTACATTAAGCAGGGGGAGAGGCTAGGTCTTAAGGATGAGAAACTTTTTGATTACGTAGAAAAATGTAGGGATAGGGAGGATAGGGCGAGAGAAAGAGAAGTTCAGAGAGAGAGAGAGAGAGAGAAGAGAAAGAAAGAGTCTTAAAGGAGAAAGAGTTAGAAGTTCAGAGAGAGAGAGAAGAAAAGGAAAGAGTCCTTAAGAAAGAGGAACTGGAAGTTCAGAAGGCGTTAAAGGAGAAAGAGTTAGAAGTTCAGAGAGTGAAAGACGAGAAAGAGTTGGAGATTCGTAGACTTAGAGAGGAGAAAGAGTTGGAGATGCAGATACAGAGGGAGGAGAAGGAGCTAGAAATTCAGAGAGAGAGAGAAGAGAAAGACAGAATACTTAAGAAAGAGGAACTGGAGCTAAAGGAGAAAGAGTTAGAAGTACAGAGAGAGAGAGAGAGAGAGAGAGAGAGAGAGAGAGAGAGAGAGAGAGAGAGAGAGAGAGAGAGAGAGAGAGAGAGAGAGAGAGAGAGAGAGAGAGAGAGAGAGAGAGAGAGAGAGAGAAAGAGCTCTTAAGAAAGAAGAATTAGTGTTTCAGAGAGAGAAAGACGAGAAGTCTCTAGCGTTTCAGAGAGAGAAAGACGAGAAGTCTTTAGCGTTTCAGAGAGAGAGAGACGAGATATATATATATATATAAAATTATATACACAGGTATGAACCTGACATGTTAATGCAGACAGTCGAACTATTACATAATCTGTAGCAACAGTAGAAAAGTATTAGGTAATAGGAAACTTGTCACTAACTGTACTAACTATACGAATAGTAGCATAAGGGAGCCGAACATACTATTACTTCTGAAGTAAATATTTATGGAGGCGATCTTTGAAGACGCTAATCTTACAAATTGATTTCAGGTGTGGAGGTAACATATTCCACGCTTTAGCGCCTGAAAAAGACAGACTGGTTTTACAGATGTCTAATCTAATTTTTGGAAGGTGGATCAAACTATTTCTCGTGTTTTTCCTATTATTGTCGGAAAATAGAGTTTTTAGATAGGGTGGGGCTTTTCCGTGCATGATCTTGTGCAGTAGAACACAGCGATTAAATTCAAACTGTTTCTTCAATGTTAGTAACTTGAGAGATTTTAATTTTTCATCAGTCGAAGTAGGACTGGGAAGTATTAATTTAATGCCCCGACGATACAAGGAATTAACTTTTTTCATGTGAACTTCGCTGCATCCATCCCAGACGGTAGAACTGCAGTCACAATGCGTTTTGATATGCGCATGGAAAAAGAGTTTACGGATATCAGTATTAACTATATGGCGTAGTTTTGATAACAGGAACAAATTTTTGGAGATTGTTTTGCATATTGAGTCAGTATGCGGCTCCCAGCTTAATTGGTTGTCCACTATAACGCCTAATAAGCGATGCCTAGTTACTTGTTCAACAAGCTGTCTATCTAAGTAAAGTTTAAAGGTGGTAGGCCATGCTGGTGTTTCTGACGTGTAGTAACTAACATGCTCTTTGTCTTTGGAATACTAATAATCATGTGATTATCACTGCACCAGCCTGCTACTTCATCAAGACTTTGTTGGAGTACCTCATTAATGGTTGTGATATCTTTATCAGATGTGTGTATGGTCGTGTCATCTGCGAACAGATCGCAGTTTGCGTCTAAATGAGATATGCACAGTGGCAGATCATTAATAAAAAGATTAAATAATAAGGTCCCTAGAGAGAGAGAATTAGAGTACCAGAGAGAGAAAGAAGAAAAAGATAGAGAGGTGCAACTACAGTTAGCTCGGGATGCGGGGTCTAGAGCAGATAGTGATTCAGTAGGCCGGGGCATACGCAATTTTCCTAGACTGCCGATGTTTAAAGAGTCCGTGGACTCTATTGACCCTTTTTTTTGTGTCGTTTTGAGTCTCATGCGCAGGCGTTGAGTTGGCCTCCTGCCAACTGGCCCGTTTTGCTTTCGTCTGTGCTAGAGGGTCAGGCCTTGAGTCTTTACCATAGCTTGAACGTTTCGGGGAACGTAGAGTACGAGACTTTGAAGGAGTGTCTCTTACAGCAGTTTCAGTGTAATGCGGAGGGTTTTAGAGAACGCTTGAGAGCTTGTCGGCCAGAGACAGGGGAATCGTTTATGTCGTTTGGCAAACGATTGTCTCATTTGCTCGTACGTTGGGTCGAACTGTCAAAGATCGACCACACGTACGAAGCATTGTTCGATCTCATGTTGGCAGAACAGTTCTTTGGTAGCGTTTCCAAGGATCTAGCGGTATTCTTGAGGGAGCGTAACCTCAAGACTACGGACGAGTTAGTACAGAACGCGGAGGCTTTTCGGATGGCGCATCCTACGAAAAACCTCGCGCGTAGGACCAAGACACCGCCAGTCGAGTTGGTCGCTGCTAACACGTCTGGGGGTTACCGGGGCATCAATACCTTACGTGGAGCCCAGCTGGTTAACGGTAGAGGTACTTTGCGTTTTCGACGCGGTGATCGAGGTAACAGCAATGGCGGTAGCGATCCGTATGCACGTGGAGGGACATCTTTGCGTGGGTATGGTCGTGGTCGTATTGCGAATGCACTGTAACGCACGCAGACTTGCCCACAGTCGCACGTACAGACTCTCACGCAACAGACGCATACACCGCCACTGACTCAGACGGGCGCATTCATGCGGTAAAACACAACACACGGGCTCCCTTTCTAAAGTAACCTTTATACAATATAAAAGAAAAGAAACGCTTTAAAGACTATCAAACTATATACACTGCTCTACTAACATCACACACACACACACAAATCACAATATCTTTGCCAGGCTAGGTTTTAGTCTCACATTGCGTCCAACCTGTTTGAAGTTATTGCCTGGTTACGTTGGTCCTTCTCACGTCTAGGCGTGAAAGTCCTTCGTCGTACGCTTCTTCTTGCCGTCCTGTCTCTTTGGCACGGACGTCCTCGTTCTCGTACTGTAGCGCAGTTCTCGCTTTGACTCGGGGTGTCTTGGTCCAGGTTGCTTCACTCCCTGAGTGACGAGCTGGAGGGATGACCTCACGTTAGGTCTGGTGACTCGACGTCTCGGCGTCCGTCGCTCCCTCTTTACAAGCACTCTGAATACGACAACAAAAGTCCCAACGTAACACTTGCTAAACACACAACATATTGGATCAATGAGAAACGTCACGTAACCTGGCTGATACAAATAACTCACACGTTCATTCACACACACACACACACGTGCATCATAAACTGTCTATTTCCGTATCACCCCATCTCTGTCACTATCTTGAAACAGACTATAGCCTAACACGCTTGCTATACATTACTCTATACACTGGAAAAGACTATGCTTAACCAACCACGTACTATCTTCATAGCGGCTTAGACATACACACCTCGCATTCTTTTAGTTATCTATCGCGGTAACAACTGTATACAAAAACACCGGTTACTTCACCGAATTCTAAACAAACATAACTAAACCAAACCGGAACACCGCTATACAACCACATTACTCTTACCAACGCATACTGTCTTTAACTAAACAACTATCAATATACATATATACCTGAATTCTAGGCTTCAGAGTCTTGGAATACGGGCTAGGTATATCAAACATCCGTTTCATACGACAAGACAGCCCGTACTACCGATCCACTCAGGAAAGATCAATCCAGACCAAAAAGGTGACTGCCAAGCGTGTAATATGCAAAGAAGTACCCAACGGAGAAAGAAACACGCTTAGAAAAGACGGGTACAACACAATTTATTAATATTTCGGGTAAATACCCTTTGTCAAAATAGACAAACAAACAAACAGAGAGATTAGCCGCTACTTATCTTCATTGGCAGAAGGAATGTGGCAACTGAAGGAGGTGACGTAAAATAAAAGAAAAGGAAGAACAAAAGTGCGGAAAAAGTAAAAATGACGTGACTGGAGCATTTAGTTTTAGAAAAAATAGTTTTAGCATAAGAAAAGGACAAAAAGAAAAGAATCGGTGGTAAAAAAAGCAAAACGTGAAACCAAACGTGAATGCAAGCCAGTGAAAAAAGCTGACGAAGGCATGCTAGTACAAGGAAAACGAGACAAACATGGAGATGCAGTCAAAGAGAAATAAGCAATCCAGACCAAAAAGGTGACTGCCAAGCGTGTAATATGCAAAGAAGTACCCAACGGAGAAAGAAACACGCTTAGAAAAGACGGGTACAACACAATTTATTAATATTTCGGGTAAATACCCTTTGTCAAAATAGACAAACAAACAAACATAGAGATTAGCCGCTACTTATCTTCATTGGCAGAAGGAATGTGGCAACTGAAGGAGGTGACGTAAAATAAAAGAAAAGAAAAGGAAGAACAAAAGTGCGGAAAAAGTAAAAATGGCGTGACTGGAGCATTTAGTTTTAGAAAAAATAGTTTTAGCATAAGAAAAGGACAAAAAGAAAAGAATCGGTGGTAAAAAAGCAAAACGTGAAACCAAACGTGAATGCAAGCCAGTGAAAAAAGCTGACGAAGGCATGCTAGTACAAGGAAAACGCCCACATCTCTCTCTCTCTCTCTCTCTCTCTCTCTCTCTCTCTCTCTCTCTCTCTCTCTCTCTCTCTCTCTCTCTCTCTTTCTCTGGCCTCCTCTACACGCCTTTTCTTTCGCTCTCCTGCACGTGCTTGCACACACTCTTGTCTCTCGTGTTCAGGTTCTTTCCGAGTCTCTCTCTTACGATTTTTCGTTGACGTCATTTTTACTTTTTCCGCACTTTTGTTCTTCCTTTTCTTTTATTTTACGTCACCTCCTTCAGTTGCCACATTCCTTCTGCCAATGAAGATAAGTAGCGGCTAATCTCTCTGTTTGTTTGTTTGTCTATTTTGACAAAGGGTATTTACCCAAAATATTAATAAATTGTGTTGTACCCGTCTTTTCTAAGCGTGTTTCTTTCTCCGTTGGGTACTTCTTTACCGATCCACTGCTCTGCCAGACTGACTTTTGCCTAGAACTCACTAAACAGAACTCACCAAAACTCCGTGCTAACCATGTCTTACAGATTTCACGTAGAGCTTCATGCCACCCGGACTATCGGCACAAACAAACCGTTAACAAAAACCGTACCGTACTAACCCTAATGTATGAGCACTATGCACGAGCATAATAATAATAATAATAATAATGGGTACTTATATAGCGCTTAATCTTACTCAAAAGCTCTAAGCGCTTTACAATCTGTACACAAAAATAAAATACAATGACATATGCACATAACAAACAAAGCACAATGCCCGAACACACCACTTTTACAATAAACTAAACAACAATACATACATAATAATTTATATTCTAATTAACATTCAGTCTAAACAAGGAGGATTGCAAAACTACAACTAAGGCATCAAACACTGGCAGTCATTCAAAGTAAAGCTTGAAGAGGTGAGTTTTCAACGACCTCCTAAAGTCAGAGACAGACTCACTGTTTCTGACCTCAAGAGGAAGTGTATTCCATAACACTGGGGCATGATAAACAAAAGTGCGCTGACCAAATGTTTTAGTTTTGACAGAAGGTACACACAGCTTCCGTTTATCAGAAGAGGAGCGGAGCTCACGAGAGGGTGTATACACATGCAGCAAAGAGGACAAGTATTCTGGGCTGGTGCCTGAAAGGCAGTTAAAACAGATTGACATAACTTTGTATTGAATACGTGAGGACACAGGTAGCCAGTGAAGGGACTTCAAGATGGGTGTGACATGCTCAGTCTTACGGACTCTCACAACAAGCCGGGCTGCATTGTTCTGAATTTTTTGGAGGCGATCAATGAGATACTGAGGGCAGCCACAAAGCAAAGAGTTACAATAATCATAGAGCATAGAGCTTCATCACAGGGATGATGGCTGCCACGTGTCGGTAGGAGGGAAGACATTTGTAGTCTGGCCTTTGGGAACTTTGCTGACACCAGGCCACAAAGTTTGAGCCAGGTCTGTTGGCTGACAGCCCCATCCCAGCAGCTGTTGATGCCGACGTGGATGGTGACAGTCCGTATATTAGGGTTTAGTGACAGAATCTCCAATGAGAGAGAGAGAGAGAGAGAGAGAGAGAGAGAGAGAGAGAGAGAGAGAGAGAGAGAGAGAGAGAGAGAGAGAGAGAGAGAGAGAGAGAGAGAGAGAGAGAGAGAATTGAATTGAATTGAATTGAATTGAATTGAATTGAATTGAAACTTTATTTTCTAAGGATGAAGACAGTAGACACGCAGGCCTTTTTACACGTCTGTCCTTAATAACATTTTAAATAAAAATAACAGCAGCCAAAAAGATAACATGACATATAAATAAAAATAAAAAGAAGAGAGAATAATAATAATAATAATAATAATAAACAGAAATATTTCGCGCGAGCACACACACACACACACACACACACACACACACACACACACACACACACACACACACACACACACACACACACACACACACACTTTCAGTCAGATGTAAGGCAGAAGAGAGTGCCTATTACTCAATCATGCACGCACCCACACACACAGACGCACACATATTCACACATGCGCATACATTAGATTTAAATAAATCTAAAAGTAATCATAGATTATATGAAAGAATATTAACTCTAAGATTTCAACTAAAAACTAAATGAGTAAAGTTAAAACTTCAAAAGTAAACTATTGAACACTAACCATCAACTGTAACTATCGAGGATCTGAAAATATCACACACACACACACACACACACACACACACACACACACACACACACACACACACACACACACACACACACACACACACACACACACACACACACAGAGATAGAGAGAGAGAGAGAGAGTGAGTCCGATGTAAGGCAGCACAAGGATAACGAATGACGCCTATTAATCGAGTGATGCGTTACAATCACGGACACACACACACACACACACACACACACACACACACACACACACACACACACACACACACACACATTTGAGCGTGCAAATATGATGCAAGTTGAATGTATGATAGCAGATCAAAGTAGCATGATACGGAATCAGAATTAATGATCATCTTTATGATACTATTAATAAAGTTTGTAGAGTACATCTAATCTGTTCGATTATTTCTGAGTAAATATTGTAGTAGTTGGGCTTTGAAGGAGCTCACAGACTGTGCTGATTTAATCTTTTTGGGGAGTGCGTTCCACAGTATTGTACCCGAGTAAGAAAAAGACATCTTGAATATGTCTATTCTGGGCTTTGGACCTACCAGGTCATTTTTACGTGTGTTGTAGGGTGTGCTACAAGTCTTGAAAAGATTAGATATGTAAGCTGGTGTTTTTCCTACTGTGGCCTTATATACCATTACTAACTTATTAAAAACAAAGTGTTGACGGAGAGGGAGCATATGAAGTAAAGCAAGTTTTTCGTCGGTACTGCTTTGTTTTGGAATGTTTTTATCTAATATAAATTTCGCTGCTCGCCTATGGAGTGAGTTTAATCTTTTTAAATTTGCATCGCTACAGCCATCCCACACAGATGAGACATAATCAATATGCGATTTAATGTGTGCATTATAGAATAGTTATCTTGTTTTTCTGTCAGTGAAATATTTTAGTTTAGCAAGAAGAAACAATTTCTTGAGACCACCTTGCATATCTTATCTGTTTGGCTCTGCCAGCTGAGACAGTTATCAATGTGTGTGCCAAGTACTCGATGTTCTTTAACTTGCTGAATTTGTTCTGATCCCAGAAACAAGTTCAAAGGAGGGGGATTGAGCTGATGTTTTTGTCTGGTGGCGACGAGCATGCACTTTGTTTTACCAGTGTTTGGAATCATGAAATTATCAGCACACCATTTTGATGTAACATTTAGACCCTGCTGAAGGGTGAGGTTGAAACTGAAAACATTTGCATCAGAAAAGTCTAATGTGCCATCATCTGCATAAAGGCTGCAGGTGACTCCAGTGGGAGAAATATGTAGAGGAAGATCATTTATAAAAAGATAAAATAATAAGGGGCCGAGTATTGATCCCTGTGGCACACCATGACGAATTATACCCTCTGTAGATTGTTTGCCATTTACAAGAACAAATTGAGTTCTATTCTCTAGGTATGACTGAAAAAACGCCAGAGCGTTGCTACTAAGCCTATATGCTTTAAGTTTCTGTGTAAGTAGATTATGATTGACTAAGTTGAAAGCTTTGCTAAAATCTAAGAATACTGTCCCTGTTGTTTGCAGTTTGTTCATTGCATCGAGCCATCTATCGATCAGATGAATCAGCGCTGTATGACAAGAATGGCGTTGTTGAAAGCCTGATTGCAAGGGGTGTAAAACTTGATGATTTTCCAGGAACTGTTGTAAATGATGGTGAATATGTTTTTCTATTGGTTTCGACAAAGTCGAAAGTAAGGAAATGGGCCTAAGGTTATTTAGCTCAGAAAGATCTTTAGTTTTGGGCAAAGGAATGACTTTTGCTTTCTTTAGGCTGGACGGAAATGTTCCCTGTCGAATACAAAGATTGTAAATATACGTCAGAGAATCAACGACATATGGGAGAGCTAGTTTTAGTATTGCAGTACTAATGCCGTCATGACCAGTTGATTTCTTATTTTTTAGCTGAGATATCGTTTCACCCACGTCATAAACCGTTATAACATTAATGTTGAAAATACTTGACTTGAGCTTTTCGGCACAGAATTTATCAAGTACGTCTGATATTTGTGACATGTTTGGACAACTTTGTAATAGGACATCAGCAGCAGATAGGAAATGTTTATTAAATGTATCTGCTGAAACACTGGTGCATGCCGGTTTTTGTTTAGATTTTGTAAATGTGTTCAGGGGGCGCCACACTCTAACTGTGTCCCTTTTCTCATCAATGATCCTTTTAAAGTGACACTTTTGGGCTTCACGGACAAGATATTTTACCTTATTTCGCTGTTTACGATAGGCATCAAATTCCTTGTGCTTTTTAAGTTCATTACGAAGTGACATAGGATCCTTGATATCTTTATTTAACCACAATGGAGGCTGTGCACTTTTTACACGTTTTTCTCGGTATGGTGCATGTTTATCCAGTACACTTAGAAAAAGCTCATACCATTCTGCAAGCGCAGTATTGGGATCCGTGTAATTATAAACGTGACTGAAACATACTTGACAGAGATCCGATAGGAAAACATCTTTGTTAAAGTGTTTATAAGATCTGAATTTAATAGTGATGTGTTGGTGATTTTTGGGGCGTCGGTCACCTTTCAGAGCCCAGCTACAACAGACGGGGTAATGGTCACTAATAGCAACCTCGGGCACCTGCACCCCTAATACTCTAGTCTTGTTGTTTGTGTAAATATGGTCGATCAATGTTGAGGAATTGGCAGTTACTCGTGTTGCTTTAGAGACCAACTGTTTGAGACCAAACAAAGTAAGAGTAGTTTCCCAAGCTGGATTGGAAGAAAACAAATTGATGTTAAAGTCGCCTAAGATTAATAGATCAGAAGTACATTTGGTTGCATTGTCCATCATTTCCGTAAATGTGTCATACCATTCAAAAGTGGCTGAGAGATTTCGATAAACAAAGCAGATTAATAATGGGGTGGCTTTGCTTGCTTTTAGTTCAATCCAAACGCTTTCCACTAGGTCTGATTCTAGATCTGTTCTTCGAGCGCAATCCCTAATTGAATTGTTTAAATACACGGCTATACCCGTGTGTTTAGGGGAAACAGGATCGCGACGAAATACATGAAAACCCGGGATATAAATGGCAAAAGATATATATTATTGTATAGACGTATGTTTTTCAGTGCAGATGAAGAAAAACAAGGCAGTCTATACGTTGACACACTACAAGTTCAATGTGTCTTGACCAACTGTCAAGAAGATGAAGAGTTACTCGAAGTTTTCCAAAAGGCGTCAATAATCGATTATGACTGATGGTGTGCTGGGAAACACAAGGAAAAGATAGTGTCACATTGCACTCGATGTGTGGTACGCTTACACAAAGATACCTAACCAGCGTGCCAAATCGCTCAAAATGTAACTTATGTATTCTCGTAGTGATAATGTTACTGATGTAGTTATAGACGAAGGATAGGAAACACCGTTACAGTGCGCACACGATATAAGAGATTAATTAGGAAGCAATGTCTATGATGTAGGAGATCACTTAGGAAGCAATGTGTATGATGTAAGAGATCACTTAGGAAGCAATGTCTAGTCACTGAAATTCTGCTGAACAACTGGCCCAACAGACAATTCATAGAATATAATGTTTAATAGATGTATATAGGAGGATGCTCTGGTTATAGTCTCAGTAAACATAAGCTGGGCGATTGTACTGAGCCCAGACGTCGTGGTGCGTATACGGAGTGTGTGCCGGTGCGGTGACGTTAAATGGGTAGGGTTGCGCCATAGTGTTCCCCGAAAAGTGGTCCGTTGGCGCCGCACGATACTGCGGGTACATTGCAGGAACTGTCGGGAACTGCAGTATGTTAGGTGACTGCCACATAGTCACGAACTGTTGATCTGGTGCCTCCTGTTGCCTCGGGAGTGACATGTCTTGTATCAGCATGTGTCTGGCTTGCCTCCCTTCCGCCAGCCCAGAGGGGACAAAAGCCGAACAGGCCCATCGCTGTTGCTGTTGAGATGTGCTGTTGAAACAATCTCCTGTTATCTGGTGGATATTTGCATCATACTGTGATCCTGGGTAGGACGTAGATGTAGAGGACGCAGTCCCTGCCACAATTTCAGAATACAGTCCATGAGAGTTGCCGCTAAGCCTCTCACCACGGTCCCGGCCACTGCTCGGAGCACGGATGGCTGTGGAGGTGTCAGAAGGCACCCCACCCCTTTTCACGTTCATGGCCAAGCTAATTGTGCCCTGCCGGCTATGGTAGATTGGGTCACTGCGCCTGTAGAGCCTTTTGCGCGGAAATCCGTCTGTAGTAGAGAAAAATCAGCGTGTTGTCCACAAATGTTACCCCACGCTTTTTGCACATGTGGTATAGGTTTCCGTTGGAGGCAGTAATAGACCTGTTCAGCTGTTGTCCCCGCTGGGCCGGCAGAGTGGAGGAAGCTTGGATGCATGCGCTGGGGAATACCCGCCGACATTGCCGGGAAAGCTGGTCCCACACAGCGCTGGTCACTTCTGTCTGCTTACAGTCGTTCACTCCGACATGGAAGGTCACAAGAGAGACTGTGTGAGAGGGTTCTTGACTCCGGAGCCAGCCAATCAGGTGGGGAGTTTTCAGGCCAGACACAGATATGACCTGCACCTTTTCCTCTGGGTACGTAGACATCTTCTCCGCCTTGATGTAGTGAACAACGGAGTCTCCGATAACTAGAGTATTGGTGTCGGCGAATACCGAGTGTTGAAGTATCTGTTCCTCCGGAGACAGCCTGTGAGACGGTCTGTTGTTTTGCTGCTGTTCGCCGCTGGCTTCAGTAGTTTGGTTGATGATCTCGGGCTGGCCGGCGGTTATCCGGTCAGGAATGCAGTGTTCCCGGCTTTCGTTCTCACCCACTCTCATAGCCTGGAGGGACACAGCCATGATGTCGTCTTGTGTAAGAAGCGGAGGGGCGGAGAGTGGGGATGTAACTGTTTCTTTGTCCATTGCACACCTCTGAGAGGTACTGCTGTCAAGGGCAGCAGACAGAGGTGTAGGTGTACTGTCAGAGTTATCAGTCACTGATCGACTGTTTGTATGGGCTGATGCTTTGTTCAGTTTCTTTTGCAGATCTTGGAGGCGCTGCTTGTGATTCTGTTTAGCCGTGGATAAACCGTTAACAGTGCTGTCCATAGCGTGCTGAGCTGATTCCACACTATTTATCCTTTCGTCGAGACTAGACAACATCTCGCCCATGCAGGACTCTGTGGCTTGCAGATCCTTGGCTTTCCTCACTGCTTCATCACGGATGTGCCCATGCGGGACTCTGTGGCTTGCAGATCCTTGGCTCTCCTCACTGCTTCATCACGGATGTGGCTGTCAAGTTGATCAATCTTGACGAGAGCCGCTGACAGCCCTTTAACTCATTCTACCCCAACACCGAAATCCCCAAACGTTGCCGTTTGTCCTCAGAAGACTGCTTTGTAGTGCAGGACGCAGATCGACCATGATAGTTCAAGGGTGATGCCAGAATAGCTTGGCGCCCATAAGCGCCAAGCTATTCTGGCATCACCCTTGAACTATCATGGTCGATCCATATCTTGCTGTGGTGTGTCTGGGGTAGAATGAGTTAAACAAAGTGTCTACATCAGCACGAAGACCCGCGATGATATTAAGAGCATCGTGTAGGCGGGAGTACAACTGTGATGAATTCTGTAGTGCTGGTAGAGCGGCAAGATGTCGGAGAGGAAGCACGGTGTTCATGGAGATAACATGAGCGGTTGCCTGGGTCATACCTGGGTCGCTGCTGTTGGTTATCTCAGGTGGACAGGAAGCTGGTCGAGACGCAGGGAGAAAAGTCACGGTGTGTAACTCTGCCTCTGACGGGCTGATCTCAAAGTAAGTTGCGGGAAGGAGGGTTTGCATGCCAGGAGATGACACTTGCAAATCATTCACGGCTGCCATAACAGGAACAACACAGGCTGAATCTGTAGGTGGTGTGGCTGTAAAGGAGACACGATCTGCCGACGATGACAAGTGCTGGGGCGAGATCGGCCTTAGCATGTTATCCACCTTCGGTATCAGCATTAGGAGCGAAACTCCTGAGGTTTCCGTTAGAGTGGAGCGGGTGCGAGTGATGGGAGTGTCTGCCAAGGAGACGTCGAGCAACAACCCACGTGATTCGCTAGGGGAGATGGTGGGGGAGGTGAAGGATGGTGTGACTGTGAAGGGTGATGTGGTCTGGTTGCTAACAACCCTGTTATCCCTCGCCTCAGTGGATGTGAAATCACACACTGCAGTGGAGGATGAGGACTGGTGCGGATATGGGGGGTGCTGTGGCTCGCAGCTAGAACACAGGGGTAGGTGACTGAATGTTGGCGGGGGCACATCATCTTCGTTAAAGTTCCCGTCCTGTAGTGACCTGACCAGAGCACACAGCTGGTGGAATTCCGTCTTCACCCACTCTTCAGCTCGTATTCCCTGGATCAGACAGGTTCCGCCTATGCTACGCTTCCGTTTGTAATACAGGGTCACAGTAATGTAGTTGACGCCCGCCCGTTTCACTTGTACGAATGTCTTGGCAAGTGTATCAGGAATTCCTGCTGCCCTTGTACGAACACTGAAGTCAGTGCGGTCGATAGTGTTATTGTCAAAGTCCACATCCTTCCAAGTCACGTCAAACCCACTGTTAGTGGACTCTAGAAGGTGAACATAGCGAACGGACAAGGCCTTTCTCCAGCGTTTCAGAACATGGACATTTGTGTCATTGAACACTTTCTGTTTTTCATCCAGAGTGTCTTTCACAATGGGATCTTCGGGATTAGGTGATTGGGAAAGGGTCTGGGACTGGAGGGTAGGCTGACACGACTGGACCGGGTAGAAACATGCCATGGTGAAGACCATATCGCTATGGAAAAATAAAAGAAGAAAAAAGGCGGGGTGGGGGTGGGTGGGTAGTGTGTGTGTGTGTGTGGGGGGGGGGGGGGGGAGCTGATTTTGAGAACGGGGTCAGAATAGTGGATGGATGGAGGGATAGGTAAGGTGTAGAGTAAGATTGGGGGGGGGGGGGGCAAGAAGGGGAGGTACTTTCATTGTAGCAGGTTCAGTGATGCTTAAGTGAAATAGAGTAGTAGTTCCATCTCATCATTTCTTTACAGTACCCATGCGCCGTCAGGCAAACTCAATATCAAGGACGACAATTAAGAACTGGGAGAGAACTCGTTGAAAATTATAGTACCTTTGCGCTGCCAGGGAACCTCAATTATCAAGGGCGACAATCGACAATAGGGAGAGAACTCGTTGCAGTTGCACCAACGAGACGACTCCTAGAGACCATGTTTTAAATCCAATTGAAGCATATCACTATGTAGCGAACAGTAAATGACACAGGTTAGAGAGAAAGAAATAATGAGCGGATTGAAGCTTCATTATCATAATGACTGAGTTAACCCTCTCAATATTAACTTTATGAACCCTCCTTACCCATGTTCCCCACACAGAGTAAATACCATTGGAAGTTACCACTCAAACATTGATATTAAAACATTTACAATTTTATGTTTCCCCACAGTAATATTTTACGGGGTTAACTCAGTCATAGTGTTAATAATACTTCAAATCCCCCCCCCCACCCCCCCACCCCCAATAGACAAAACACCCGATCAAACCAGTGCTTGTAACCCAAAGCAATTACATATACATAAACACCTCATGTCTACGCCTGACTGGTTCTGAAAGAAACTCAAACCCTCCACTTCAATTCAGGTAAGATATGAATAGACCTGTTCTGAAAATACAAAGGGCCTGCAATTATTCACATTTTCATGTCGGGACTAGATTGCCTTTTGAAACCGGGATCAAAATCTTTTGAATCAGATCGGTATGTACCCCACCTGACTCGATATGTACCACACTTG
This sequence comes from Semisulcospira habei, assembly GCA_036245525.1. Lineage (NCBI taxonomy): Eukaryota > Metazoa > Mollusca > Gastropoda > Semisulcospiridae > Semisulcospira > Semisulcospira habei. The sequence continues at coordinate 100,903 of BTPG01000013.1, read as the reverse complement.
ACTCGATATTTATAAAGGAATTTTTAATTTTTCCAATTATGTGTTCACCCGTTTTGATTTGTCATTAAATGTAAATGGCCAACACCCACACACACAGTCAATCTCACCCCTTTCTTACACAGAGAGAGGCCCGTTATAAAGTCAGTAATCATACACCTTTACCGCTCTGTTTTATGTCTGTGCTTATAACAACATTACAAGCACTGACGAAAGATTTTGGACGGGCTGACCCACTCTTTGTATAAACGCCATGAAGTCTTCACAGACACAGAGTTAAAATGAGTTTGCAATCTGTTGGAAAACAGAGAAAGGCTTTAAGTTAAGATCTTTCTTGTATTTTATGCTGAGGGGGGTGTTTACTGTTGACTGTTATTTCTACACAGAATGAAACAGGCATGATCAAGCCAGTTTAAACATGACTGGTAGCGCATGCACTGACAAAGGGTGTAGGTTGATTTTGCTGGTCATTTCAAAAGGCATTGAACTTAATGTTGGCACAGTAATTGATTTGCCGCTCTTTGAAGACATACAGTGAGCGTCACGAGTGGCGTTTTATATCTCTGCTTGTTAGACTGCCTGGTTTTGTCAGCTGATTTTATTCCGCACGTTTTGCACATTTCGAAATCAGGCACGATGAAGCCAGTTTGAACATGACTGGTGGCGTGCCTTGGAACTAATGCGTGTTAAGATATTTTCTAGTATAAAACCAAACCCCAGAGCTAGGTACAGTCAATCATGACACAATATTCTGGAAGAAGTGCGATTGCACAAGTCTGTCTTCTTCGTAAGCAGTCGTGTGCTCGTAATGAAAAAGTGGCTCGTTTTAAAGAAGTATTGGAGAAACTTAATGATAATTTACAGGAGTGTTACACAAGATTAAATAATACTGAAGAAGAGATGAAACCTATTGCTGATACAATAATTGCTTTTCAGGAAGAAAAGAACTTTCAGTCAGTGCCAGCCATGGTAAAAGAATATGGCAAACTTGAGGAAAAGGTAGCAAAAATTAAAAAAGCTATTTTTCAACAACAGCAAAAAATAAGAATAAAAGAAAAGGATGTAAAAATGAATGAAATGGTTGAAAATAAAATCAATGCCAAAATAGAGAAATTAGAAAAAGAAAACCCATCACTTCAAAAATTGCTTGCAATTATTGAACAGAGAAAACAAGAAAAAGCAGCAACAGCAAGTGGAAACAATGCATAAATAACAGAGTAGTTCCACAACTGCTTACGAAGAACCAAAATTTAAGCAGCTACATTGCTCTCGGCTTTGTACATACCATCAAATTTTACACACCACAGAATATTTTTATCTTAGTTTGGTGTGTTGGAAAATCACTTTCACAATGGTATGCGTTTACACAACGCAGTCCGGGAGTGCCATGTTCGAGTGTTTTTCCTAGGGATGTACCACAGCTCAGCACACAGACACACACAAAACTACATCCGAGAGCAATACACCTGTTTGGCTTTGACATGTGGTCTTTGGTACAATGTAGGTGACCACGAAAATTTTCATCTACAATTGAGCTGTCAAGGGTTGATGACCTTTCTGATGAGACTAATTAAGTTGAAACAGCTCCTCGTTTTAAAGGTAAGTGCATTTTTATTTCACTTATTATTAAAAATATATTTTATTATAAAATGAATTCAGATGAACTGCTATTATTAAATGATATCAGCGCTGTAGAAAACATAGACTTAGATTCGAAAAGGGAACGACTCTTATCTGTAGTGATTTCTGGTCATTCCAAAACATATCTCGGAAAGCAATATTCAACCGAAGATATACAATCCCTCACGGCTGCTGATTTATTTAAACTTCATTTTAAATATGAACAGCACATGGCTTCACTAATGACCCATGATTTGAGCAAATCAATTGTCTGTTTGTATTCAAAAGTTGTGAGTTATGCCCTTCCTGTTGACATTGAAAATCTTACAAATGACCTCGAGAGTAACCCCATTGTAACGAGTGCAATTGGTAAATTAGCTTGCCTTTTATTCTACAGGTTTGGTAATTTGCTTGCTCCACTGGTAACATTAATTGTAACTAGCAGCCATGTCGATTTTACGAAATTAAATTTTTTTGTTGATAAAAATGGACGACCAACAGACGACCCCCCAAACGACCCCACAGATGAATCCTGTTTCAGATCCTGCCCAGACCCCGATTCACACAGTGACAAAAATTAAAAACCCAGGCAGAATTCAGTCTGGTAAACGTTTAGCCGAATGGAACAAGCAGAAAAAGTTACAGCTACAGGCGCTAACAGAAAAGGCTCATGTAAGTGACCCGCCGTCAACACCGTTAGGACCGTTAGAACCGTTAGGACTGTCAGAACTGACAGGACTCCCAACACCCCTGTCACACCCACATCAAAGTGAAAGACCTTCAACCCAGTCTAATTCTGAAACAGCAAAATATGTAGTTGCCGCATTTGTTGTCGGATCTGGTTTTGTAGCTTACCAATTATACAAAAAATACAAGCCACACACTCGAACAGTGTCCAAAAAATTAAACACTCCATCATCAAAAACAGAAGTCTCCACATTACCAACAATATCCAAAGTTGTCGACCCATTTATCATGCACTAATAAATTTATTATTTTAATTTTTATTTGCATAAGAAATGAATGACTCAAAGAATTTAATGAATCTTGTGTATCACTCTGCAGTAATCAGTGGACTAGCAGTAGCGTTTTCTATGCTGGGAAAAAGTCTACTCAAAATGAAATCAGCAGACCTCAGTAGATTGGATCTGGAAGATTCAGTTAAGCTAATTGCAGTTGTTACAGCGTCAATTGCAACAAAAGATTTTCTTGTCAAGCAGGGAATTATTCCCGAAAATGTTTCTATGTAAATAAAATAAATATGGCGACGATAGCTGTTATTGTGGGAGGAGCGATGGTCAACGCCCTCGCGTTTAGTGGCTCTAATTATCTCTTTTCTAAAATGGGTAGAGAAGAATCTGCAGAAGAAATGAAGCGTCATAATGAAGCGTCAGAAAAATTAGCACAGGCAGAACAGGCGTATGAAAAACAAAGAATTGAAAAACTTGATTTTATCAATGAAAAACTCCATCTAGAAAACCACGCACAGCATACGTTTTCAAATACAGACGACGCAATCAGGGAATACTATCTTGTCACGGGTGAAGACATGTCTATCCCAAAACCAAAACTAAGTGACTACTATCAACCAAGCCCAGAACAAAGAAACGGGGAGATAATCTTTGTTCTAGTGGGAATGATATTTGTTTATTTTACTGGAGTTTTCATTGCTAGAAAAAATGGCAGCCGAAAATAAACTATCGAAAATATATTACTCACCATCAGGGTATTATAAAGGAGCAACCGCTATTCAGAAATTACATGCCGCTGTGGGCGGAGATATAACACTCAATCAAGTCAAACAATGGTTACAGAGACAAGCAATTTGGCAGATATACCTCCCTGCTCCAAGAAAGATATCTAGACCCCATTTTCAAAACACAACACCAAATGACACACACCAAATGGACCTCCTGTTTCTTCCACATGACACAATAAGAAAGAAACGATACAAGTACGCATTAACTGTCGTAGACATAGCTTCAAGATACAAAGACGCTGAACCCATATCTGACAAAACAGCCAGTACAGTTGCTACTGCTTTATCAAAAATATATAGTCGAGGCCCCTTAAGATACCCCAGACTTGTACAAGTTGATGATGGATCAGAATTCAAAGGTGCAGTTAATCAGTTATTTGCGAAGCATGGCGTACTGGTCAGACGCGGCATTCCAGGTGTGCACAGATCACAGGCAATTGTAGAGAACTTTAACAAACAGTTGTCAGAGAGACTTTTCAGTTACCAGTATTCTAAGGAACTCATGCATGACACCCGTAACACTGAATGGGTTAAGAGATTACCACATGTGATAAAAGCAATGAACAATGAAGGACACCCAAAACCTGCTGATGCTATTAAATTGAAAACAATTACAGAGCCAAAAACAGCCCCAACCCCAGCACCAGACACAAGTTTATTTACCAAACAGGTGAGATATTTATATCAACCAGGTGAAGCTGAAAATGACATAAAGCGCAGGGCAACAGACCCCATCTGGTCCACGTCCATTCATAATATAAAAAAATAATTCCCGGTCCTGACGCAACAATATATTATCTGTATGACCCTGCGCCCCAGAGGGCATTTGTCAGAGAAGAATTACAGATTATTCCCCCAGACACCGTTACTCATTTCAGTAACTAAGTCATCAATTAATTCATCAACCAGTTCATCACAAATGTCTTCAGATAACTTGAGCCTGTAATGTCCAGGTGCATAAGCCTTTTCCTTAGTGTGAAAAACACGTTTCGTGCCTCCAACTGCAAGTGACTTTTTGTGTGTTTGAATCATTTCAAGATTATGTTTGTTTGATCTCAGTGACTTGTTTGGATAGTCAGGCATTAATGCACCATCTAACACTTGCTTGTAATGTTCATGACGTATGTCTTTATTTTTTATTGCTGTTTTTTTAATTCCTTTGGCTTTCGACTGACTTCCCTTTTGGTGCAGTATAGAATACATTTTTGATCTCAGTCCAATGTACTCAACTATTGGCACACGATTTAGTTCATCTTTAAACTTACCAGGCACTTTTTTGTTTTGTGTGCTGAACAGTGGATGATCTTTAGGATAGTCAGATGTGTCATACATGTGTAACTCTGTTTTCATATCTTCATAAAAGTCTTCAGTACACACATCTATGATCATAGAGTCAGTGTCAGTGTATAGCAGACGACACTCAGGATACTTTAATTTGAAGTAATCATAATAAAATTCAAGCATCAACAGTTTTGACAACTCAAGAATTGCCATACCAATGAATACTGGCTTGTCCAGTTTGACAATCTTTTTTTTGAGTGACACTGCATACAAAGATGAACGAAACTCTTTGTATCCTGTGTACTGAGGCTTGCCTGTAAGTTTAATTGCACCCAATTCAGTTGTGACCAGTCTCACATCTTTTCTGTGATGAGGATTTTCCATTGTCTTGCCAAAACAGGCATTGTTCATAAGCTTAAAGAAGTCTTTGTCAAATGCAGTGTTGCCGTCTCTGGCACGAAGGGTTGTGTTCTTCATTATGTAATCTTTCATGAAAGCACTCTGATCAAATTGAATTCCTCTGTGAACTTTCTTTAGTACTAACCCATGTCTGATTTAAAACTGTAGCAAGCGGTAGTGACAAACGTAATTGAATTTGTCATTCAGATTCGGTACAAGTTTGGTGTCTTCTTTTTTCCCTGTCATACTCATTTTCTCAACAGCTAATGGATAATCATTGTGGAAATCGTGTAGATGATGTGGATACTCCTGGTCAACTTCAAAGATCCAACCCTTTGCGTCGTTTCGGTCATGATTTATAATATTGTTTGTTATGTCTGTTATGTCATACTGTGACAAATCATACAGACAAAAGTTTTTCAAGGGCAATAACTCACACATTGCAAACCCATACAAATTGTTCGAGTCAAGGTACGTAATGAATGACCTTGACCTTGAGGGGTCAAACCCAAGGTCACCATGGGCGTCCAGATATTTATTATTTGCCTTGGCGTAATTGTTCGCTGCAATACTAATACCACCTCTCAATCCATGTTCCACCATTTCACCCATCGTACGATCAGACAACAGGTCTATAGATATCTTACTGGATTTCAAAAATGCATCCCATGTCATGCCAGGACTAGTTATGTAACAGGCTGGGTCAAGTTTGTAGTGTAACAAACCCTTCTCACGGTAACTTTCAAATACGTCTGCTAGCAAACAAACGTCAGCTTTCAAGTACTGGTCGTGATAGTCACCAATTGTCTGACATCCTAACTTCCCCCATGCATCAAGTGCGTGTTGGTATTCAGAGTCAGAAATACCTTTTCCAGTTAGTGTGGAATAAAATTTCTCTTTTGGTGGCAGTCTTGTTTCCTCAAACACAACCCAGTGATCAATGTACTCATACGGATACACACCTTTCTTAACCAAGTCTGGCTCAAAATATTTACTCGTTATTGGACACTCAGTCAGTCCTTCTGCCAGACTAGCAAGACCTAAAGACAAATGTTGCATGGAGTCATAAAATGCTAATTTATCTAACCTAAAAGTTAAGTATTTCTCAGTTGTCTGGGCAATGCAACTTATGTTTTTGTACGACTCGTCTACAGCCTGCATGATAATGTGTGAATCATATCCTTTGAGATTGTGGAAAAAGATAGGCAGTTTGTATGCCTTGGGATCTATTTTTAATAACAAGTTACAATTGTTATGTGCAGCACCTCTGAAACGCCCAGTTATGTGATCATGGTCACGAACTTTGTCACCCCCTAAAGTCTGTTCACAAATCCAACACTTCTCTGCTGTATCAAATTTTAGTTTGTCTTCTTCTGTCATCACCAGAGGCATCTGACATGTTGTGAGATATTGTACTACCTGACTATACAGTTGTCTCATTTCTGTTAAAAACAAACATGCTGCATTTTCACCCCTGTAGATAACAGGTTCTGAATGAAGACCGTCTGACCTAACAAGAATGTATCCAAAAGAACACACCACTTGGTCACTCAACTTTATAGTCTTTGGTAATGATTCTGGAACAGGACCTTCATATTGAACGACTAATGATTCAAAATCAGCATACACTACAAACGGCAGCTTTTGCTGATTCCCATAGTTCTTAAAATACACTTGACTACCAGGATCTGGATACTTAAGTACAGTTTGTATGTCATCAGGTGACCTACAATATAGGATGTGATTATGTGCTATTTTAATAGAAGAGAATCTCTGTAAACATCTCTTGCACACTTCCTGTTTCCCATTGTGTTTCGTTGTATGTGCATGAATTAGACGTGACATATTCCTGATAATTGTGTAGTGAAAGTTATTGTCATCGCCGATTAGCAACATGTCAGCATGTTTATCTTCTGACTGACCGTAGGTTGGAGCTAGAGGTGATATTCTAATTGGTTGTAACTTGTTCTCAGATTCATTATCCCACACAAACACATTCACAGATATACCAGGATTTAATTTTTCAAACAAGTCTATGTCCTCTATTTTAACAGGGAACTCAATGCCACTAAAGTTGAGTTCATTTACAAATTTGATGTAGTTAGATACGCGATCAGGTCTTGACCTCACAAAGTGTAGTTTAGCAAGCACACACCACATGAAACAGAAATTGTCTTTGTTCTGTATGTTAACAACTGCCTTTTTGTTTGCAACCTCTGTTGGCAGTGGTATCCATGCTTTACCTAATATAGGATGATACCTAGACTGCTTTAGTTGCAGTTCATGTACATGACCTTCATGCCAACCAGATCCTTTCATTTTTGCACTGTCAATTGCTTGGAGAAAGTCTGGTAATAGTCTGTCTCTAAACACGTTCTCCAATTGTCTTTTTGTGTTAACAGTGTGTTGTCTTGTTGATATATACGATACAATCAATTCACCGTCCATTCTAGTAAATTCTATTTTTGCAACAATTTGAATTTTAACACTGCCTGTAATAAGATTTTGCTGTATGACAGAAAAAGAGTTTTCTATTGATTCATAAACATTGTTACTATTAGATATAGGCAAGTCTGTTGTGTGAAACACGTTTCTTAAACCAGATAGGCCAGGGTTTGATGGGCCAGGGCTTTGTGAATTGTCCGTCATTTTTATTTGACCGACAAAATAATAAAATAAAAAATATTACCGCTGGCTCTGCTTGCTCACCTTGTGTAATACCACTTTATTAACTGTAACACTGTCAATATAAACATTTAGTTTGCGTAGTTGCTTAAATATGCTATAACAAACTTCTCCTAAACAACCATAGTTGGTATCATCAACTTTAAAAGTAGGTGTCTTTAAATCAACTGTCATGCGCTCCACATCTGGATGCTCATCGACATAATCCAAAGTCACACTATATGTAGCATATATTTCTGATGGTGCTGAAAGGCTTATGTAAGTCTGTTTGGGTGATATTAAGTCAGTAAAGTGCATAACATCTTTGAAAAGGTGTGTGAGATCAAACACCTGTATGATTTGTCCGTCTGTCATTTTTATTGGACAAACAAATGTATAAATTAATTTACTAACCCATACCCTGTGGGCTGATCTGTCTTTAAAATAAACTTTAGATGCTTAGTTGATTTCAGTTTATTTTTTACATCATCCCGTTCATGCTTATTTGGGATGACATCATTTTCTCTGAGACAGTCTTCAAAGCTGTCACGATCCTTACAGTAAAACAAACAGATAAACTTTAACTGTTCTCGAAAATCTTTCAGTACAGCATTATATTTCTGAGTGAGAATCCATACACTTACATTTGCGTGTCTGCCACTGAAGGCAAGTTCTGCTAGAGTGTTTCTTTTCTTGACAATGTCTTTCTCTGCTGAGCAGTCATCGACTATGAACAATGTTGGCCGTCCTTCAAATTGCTTGTAAAAATATTGTAGGTAGTCATTCAGTTTTTTCTCAGGGTCGACTAAGTATATGTTGCTGTCAGTCCAAATGAATAAACGATTGTGATAAGCTTTGTTGTGTTTGATTGTTGGACAAAATATTACAATGTTTTCAAAATGGTGGATGTATCTTGTTTGTAATAAGTCAAGTACGAATTGAGTTTTCCCACACCCTGTGGCACCAACAAATAAGCCACAATGGGGGTCAAGGGTCATTAAGCTTCGGTTCATTTTAATACACAATATAATTTTAATATATGTGTCCACTTAGTCTACTGTCTTGTATATTGAGTTGTGCGTCATATATCAGGTACAAATATATATTTATGGCTTCGGCTTTTTCAACCTTTTTTTGTATCTGGATTGTTATTCCATCACTGCCGTTCTCAACAGTTCGACCTGACCCATGAAGGTAATCATCATCTGTACTACAAAGGTCTAACCAAAGAGCATATTTGTTTGTAAGGTATTGTCCAATCCTTACGTCATACAGATGTAGATCTTTGCACGCAATGTTTGCTGGTTTATCTCTAATCCTTCCACCCGCAAAATACTTTGTGATCTCATCGTAGTGCTGATAAGGTAACAAACCTGAAGCATACACTTGATTAGGGCGGCCTTCAATTGTACAGGATAAATGTGTAATCTTTGGATTGTAGAATTTTTCTGAATCTCTTTTGTATGGACTCACCGGTTCAACAAACAACATAAGAATACCTTTCAGTGACCTGGCAGGCATGTTCAAGTTTATGTTCCACATTGGGTCACTCTTGTCTTTGGGTATTAAACTATGTCTAATCACCCTGTCATAATAAATTGGAAGTCTTGACTGGTACTGATTTTGTATGAGTCTGGCTAGTTCAGTGTGTGTGACAATTTCATATTCCAAAGAAATGTTAGAGATCTTATATGTTGCATCTGTGGCAGATGATTTTATAACTTTGGAGTAGTCATTGAAAGTTAGTTCAAAACTCAAACGGTCATTCAGTGCCCCTTGATAATAAGGCAAATGTGCTGTTAGAATTTCAAACTCAAGTGGAATGTAAAATCTGGTTCCATATGTTTCGGCCATTATAACGTCTTTGGCTACCCCAGTAGTTACCTTATCTGCTGCATTGATTCGAAGTTTACCAACATTATCAGACTGTATGCCTTGGTAAACACGGTCTTCTCGTTCTTCTCTTGTGAGCCAAAGGTCTTTGTAACAGTAGAATACATCGGAGTCATCAAGACTAAACACTTCCTGTCCTTCAAGTTTTACTTTAATAGTTCTAACAATTGCTCTGCCAAGATTGTCAACCAGTGTTCTGTTTACATCTGCGTCTGATGATAGTTCGATATTAAATGCTAGGCGTGCAGTGCCAGGAACAATAACGTCACTGGGACCTAGGTTTGGAAACTTGACTGTAAGTGTTTGGTTCTGGTCTATGGTACTTGGATTGTTTGTGATGACGATTGATTGTCTAACGCCCTTAACACCCAGAGGCTCACGTAGTTTTCTGTATGGGTCTAACTTTGATCCGTAAGACGGTGTCATTTTTATTATGCACAATAAAAAATAATAAATTAATAAAACAATGGCAGCGGGAGGATTTAATCATGAAGATTTTGAAATGGATGACACGTATGATTTTGGTAATACAACAGATATGACAGATATGGCAGATATGACTGGTACAAGAAATATTTGCAGTTTACGTCATGAACTTTTAGAAACCAAAGTGAACTCGTTTTATGATCATGTTGGTAATCGCCCAGACAACATAGACCCTAATCAGTTTGAACTTGATGGCAGGGGTCATTTATATTTAAACACTGTTGACAAAGGAAAAGTACTATTGACTAACAAAAAAGACCCTAGTAGGTTTAAGGCTTTAAGTACAATAAAAAATGAAGGTGGTGTTAGTGCCTTGCGTCAACTTGGTATTGGTGGGTCTCCTGTCACGCCAAGACTGGTTAGTGTTCTTCACGACACACAAATAAAGTTGCCAACAGGGCAACAAATTGAAATGGCACCAGTAACAAGCCTACCAGAAATAGCAAACACAGTGATACAAGAAACCTCATTTACTGAAGGACAAATAAATGACGCTTTGAAAACAATAGATGATCCACCTTTGTCAATGAGAGAGATTATGGGTTTGGATAAATCATTGCAGACAATAAGAGGTGAGATGGTTAATAATCTTGCCAAACTGGGAGAGCTTGATAAACACATAGAACGTGAAAAAGAGAAACTGGCTACCGCAGACACAGAAATGAAAGAAAGAATACAACACAGATTAAATGATTTGCAGATAGAAAGATCTGGATGATTAGAAGTGATTAGTATTGGGAGGGAAAAACTAAAATCACAGGTCAACAGAATTAGAGAAACTATTCAGAAAATACTTCACGAAGACACTACTCTGGCTGAGAGACTAAAAACACTTTTCAGAGAACAGGGTATTACAATTGCTAGTTTAATTACTGCTCTTGGATTTATTATCAGTACTGTTGTGTTTGCTGTCTCCGGCAGTGGTGGTGGAGGTGGTCCAGCCCCGGCCCCAGCACCACCAACCCCAGGCCCACCGACTCCAACAGACCCAAAAGATTTACAGTCATGGGTAAAGAAACAACTGTCCCACATATCAGACTTGCTTAAGAAATTGGCTGTGAAAGCAATAGACGCGTTACCCAATATAATTGGCTCTGTTGTCAGTTGGTTGATTAGTACAGCGGCGAAGGTAGTTGGGTTTATGGCAGAACATGTGTGGGTATTTTTGGTGACAGTAGGAGGGTTAATGGTGGGTTATTTAATGAAACAGGTAAAGAAGTAAAACCCCTAATCCTGTTAATCCTATTGTCAATGCGGTTCTTTCTGATTCATGTGTGTTAGGGGTTGGTAGTGATGTTTGGGGCATTACTGACTGTATGGGTGCCGGTGGTGGGGCAGGGGAAGTAACCACCTGTAATGATTTTAATGACAGTACAAGCGCAGTGGTTCCTCCTAAGTTTACAGATTGATTGAGACCGAGTTTTTGACCAACACCTGCAACAATGATTTCATTATTATAATTTGTTATTGTACCCATTTGGAGTTGAAGATCAGATGGTAACATGTATAACCCGACGCCAACTACAAAGTCAACTTTTGATCTAGCATATCTGAGTACGTCTTGGTAGCGTTGTATGCTAGATGGGAGATCAACTGTTGAGTTGATTGAATCTTCCAGGTTTGTGAGAAATTGTTTTTGAGATTCAAATTTTCCACTTCCATTCAAAATATTTGATTTTGTTAGTGATTGTGCACCTAGTATACACCAGACATATGTTCTGATAGACTCATTGACGCGCTCGACTCCTGCTTGAGTAAACCCGTCAGTTTTATCTAAAATAAATGTGGTCCACGCATTAGTCTGCTTCTGCTCTATTGATCCTAACCAGACTTGCGATTTAGATGAGAATGAAGTGTACCCAGGGTAATAATCTTGAGGGTATTGTCTGTGACTCAAAGCGTAATACAATGTACCAATGCCGTGGTGATCATCAAGTTTTTGTGTGAAGTCATACTTAGTGCTTATGTTAAATTCATTACAGATGCGTTCAAATGCTTTCATATCCATGGCCGCCGTGAGATGGCCTTAGTCGCCTGCTCGGCGTTAAACCCAAATAACTAACTCATATCCATGGGGTTGTTATACCTGTTGAAACTGGATTCAGTTGGTAGTGGTGTATGAAGTTCTGACAAAATACGTCTAAGCTGGTAATAAACATGGAAACGATACACAGATCTAATAAGTTTGTTTGAGTGATTCAAGTGGTCTGTGAATGAAACACCACAGCCTGTAGTTGAGCATAGTATAGCAAAGTTGAGTTGGTTTTGAAACATCTGTAGTGGACTTGAAGACCACTTTCTTGCAGTAGAGTCGTCTGTTATTGGAGGGTTTAGGTAATGATCAAATGGATTTGGTACTTTGACTTGGAATAGATCTTGTTCAGACACAGCTATGTCAAGCTGATTTAGTTGAATTATTTTCTGTTCATAAGTAGGTGCAACATTATATTTGGCATCCACATTAAATTGAAATGCGTTTGTAGTGGTAATGGTTGGTGATTTAAATTCCATCCTTCTTTTTATATGAGATAATAAAAATGTTTATTACCTTAACAAATCTTGACACAAGCAAACCAGTGTGGTTAACTAATGGGATTGATAATCGAGATGGTAGCAAGGCTGTAGCTATCCATGAAATGTTCTATACAGTAAAATGGTTTAATGTTACAAATGATACAGATTATAAAGTAGTTTTTTATGATATGACTGAAACTTTACCAGCTGGGTATTATGATTTTTGTACTATAGCTGAATGGTTTCAAAGTAATTTTAAAATTAAAGCAACTTTAAATCCAGCTAACCTACTTGTTACATTAGAATTTCCAAAAGATAGTCATTTTTCTTTATCAATTCATCTTGTAACTTTACTTGGTTTTTATTGCACATTTATATTTTCAGATGATGAAGATTGGAAACTGACAGATTTAAAACTATTTGCACCCAAAAAACAAAAAATAACTGGCAGATGCCCTGTTTATTTGGCAGTACACACAGTATTTAATGTGCATTTGAAAGAACTAAACACGACTGAAAATGTACACAATGGAAAGCCTTCAACTTTGTTGAGATGTGTGCCAGCTGGAACTGCACCCTATTGCGAAAGTGTGGTTGTTAGATTTCCAGCACAGTTTAAGAAATTAGGTTCTAGTTTCTTTGAGTCACTGAGTATATCTGTAACTAATCAGGATGACAAACCAGTTGTTATGCATGATTTTAGTGTTGTGTTGGAAATTAAATAATTTTATTTTTGTTTATAAAAAATGAGTGGTGGTCCAAAGCCGAGAATCATACAAGTTGCGTGTCC
>BTPG01000013.1:0-82500 GCA_036245525.1 Semisulcospira habei | reverse complement strand
TGTGGTTTCCTGAACACCGATCCTTTTTCCATCTGCTAAAAAACTAGCCTTTAGTTCTTCAACATTCACGGGAGATTGACTACGCATCTTATTTTGTATTTCAGACTTCTGTTTCTTGTAATTATTTAAATCATCCTGGACCCGCTTAAATTCTTCGTCATCAATAAAATTATCATTCAATGCCTTACTGATAATAAGTTTCATACTGCTCAGCTTTGCACCAGCAAGCGTACTCAATGCTTCATGTTTCTGTAATTTTGTGTGAAACCTCTTGTTCAAGGCCTCCAAACCAAAGCAAGCCAGGCATGTAGCAACGCTAACACCCTCAACTGCTATTCCAGCCAAACTTCCAATTCCTGTGGCGAACAGAACTATACCCCCTACAGAACATGAAGCTGAAACTGCACCAATAGCCATAGAAGTGTTTTGAACAGAATTAAATACTGACTTATACCATCTCTTACACCGTGAATATTTCGCTTCTTCACTTTCCAAATATTTCAAAGCTTCTGTAATATTATTTAATCTGAATGCGTCTGCCTGTAATGTTTTATCTGAAGCAATTGGCACAGCTGTCACCTGTGTATCAGGCGCAAGTGTTGTTTTAGTCATCACATTTGTTTCAGTCGGCTCAAGCGTCGGTAGTTGCGGATAGAAGTTTACCATTTTTTTTTATTGACAAATATTTTTTTTTATTTAATCAGCAATTACATTTTGCAACTCTTCAAAAGTATACAATTTGCTGGCATAATAAAATGCAACAAGATCAATGTGTTCAAGGTTTATGTAAGTTAGACGAACAAAAGTTGTTTTGTCGACCACCACCTTGACAGCTGGAACACTGCTCGAAACATTAATAACATCATTATTTTTTGTAATGGCAATAAAGACCTTTGATGATTCTGTTACTGTTTCATTCCATGTAAGTTTAATTCCTTGTGCTATATTTGCCTCTTTTGCAGAAGCAACAGATTTCATGATAATTTCAAATACTTTTGTCACTTCTCTAGCCACGACTAAGCTTGCTGGCATAAACACAACAGAAGTATCTGATCTACCCTTTCTAGTTGTAAGAAGATATCTCCGTTTCTCATAATTTTCAACTTTCAGTTTTTCTCTGCTATTGTTGTCTGGGGCAAAGCTTGGAACAAGACTTACAATAAGCGGCCCCGAGTTAACAACCTTCCTAAACACTAAGGCACCTTCGTCATCAGTGTATACATAAGGACTAATAAATTCAATCTTTATCTCCCAGTCAATTGTGGGTGGTGGAACAGGTACAGGTGAAACAACCCACTTACTACCCACATGTATTAAGTTGTAGGGCGCATTATTTACAGGTGGAGTAGGTACAGTGACATCACGAAGCTGACCAAGTTTAGGAATCTGTTTTTCACCGTCTTTCATGTCAACAATTACTTTCCTCTTGTACATGCCATTTGAATCAAGTTCAAAACCATATATTTGTCCAACATCCCCCTCCTTCTCAAAATCCTGTACATCTGCCAAATCTTTCAACTCTGTTACTGGACACGCAACTGGTATGATTGTTCGCTTCGGACCAAGACCACTCATTTTTATAAACAAAAATAAAATTATTTAACTTCTAACACAACACTAAAATCATGCATAAGAACTGGTTTGTCATCCTGATTAGTTACAGATATACTCAGTGACTCAAAGAAACTGGAACCTAATTTCTTAAACTGCAAATTAGGAAATCTAACAACTACACTTTCACAATACGGAGCAGTTCCAGTAGGTAAGCATCTCAACAAAGTTGAAGGCTTTCCATTGTGAACATTCTCAGATGTGTTTAGTTCTTTCAAATAAACATTTAGCACTGTGTGTACTGTCAAATTGACAGGACGTTTTCCAGTTATTTTAAGTTTTTTTGTCTTCATTGTTATAATACCAAACATAGCTTCATCTAAATCATCTGATCTCCACCAATCTTCGTCAATATAAAATCCAAGTAAATATGCAAATCTATCTGAGATCTTTAACCAATCTTGTGTCGGAGATTCTAATGTAACAAGTAGGTTAGCTGGATTTAAAGTTGCTTTAATTTTAAAATTACTTTGAAACCATTCAGCTATAGTACAAAAGTCATAATACCCAGGTGGTAAAGCTTCCGTCTTACCACCAAAAATTACTTTATTATATATATCATCTTCTACATTAAACCATTTTACTGTGTAGAACATTTCATGGATAGCTACAGCCTTACTCATCATCATCATCATCAGTCCCTTGCCCGAACTGGGCGTTGGGGGGACTGAAAGGCAGCAGCAACAGACAGTGCTCTCCACTGAGTTCTATTTTGGGCGGTGGCAAGCAAGTCTGACATCTCGAGTTCGGTCCATTCTTTTATGTTTGCGACCCAACTCTTTCTCTGACGACCTCGCCGACGACTTCCTTCGAGAGTGCCTTGGAGGATAGTCTTGGACAATGTGTTGTGTCGGGTCACGTGGCCAAACCAAGCAAGCTTGCGCCGTTTCACGGTTGCCAGAAGGGGTTCATGTGGGCCCACCAGGGAAGTGACGATGCTCCGTACATATTCGTTGGTCTTGTGCTCGCGGTACGAGATGCGGAGCAACTTCCTCAGGCACTTGTTCTCAAAGGCCTGGATTTTCTTTTCTGAGTCTGCAAGCAGTGTCCAAGTCTCACAGCCGTAGAGTAGAATAGACACTATGAGGGACTTGTAAAGCCTGTACTTGATGGTGAAGCTGATGGAGTTACTTCGCCATATCCTGTCCAGCCTGGCCATTGCGGATGTTGCTGTTACAGCCTTACTACCATCACGATTATCAATCCCATTAGTTAACCACACTGGTTTGCTTGTGTCAAGATTTGTTAAGGTAATAAACATTTTTATTATCTCATATAAAAAAGGATGGAATTTAAATCACCAACCATTACCACAACAAACGCATTTCAATTTAATGTGGATGCCAAATATAATGTTGCACCAACTTATGAACAGAAAATAATTCAACTAAATTAGCTTGACATAGCTGTGTCTGAACAAGATCTATTTCAAGTCAAAGTACCCAATCCGTTTGACCATTACCTAAACCCTCCAATAACAGATGACTCTACTGCAAGAAAGTGGTCTTCAAGTCCACTACAGATGTTTCAAAACCAACTTAACTTTGCTATTCTATGTTCTACTACAGGCTGTGGTGTTTCATTTACAGACCATTTGAATCACTCAAACAAACTGATTAGGTCTGTGTATCGTTTCCATGTTTATTACCAGCTTAGACGTATACTGTCAGAACTGCATACACCATTACCCACTGAATCCAGTTTCAACAGGTATAACAACCCCATGGATATGAAAGCGTTTGAACGCATTTGTAATGAATTTAACATAAGCACTAAGTATGACTTCACACAAAAACTTGATGATCACCACGGCATGGGCACATTGTATTATGCTATGAGTCACAGACAATACCCTCAAGATTATTACCCTGGTTACACTTCATTCTCATCTAAATCACAAGTCTGGTTAGGATCAATAGAACAGAAACAGTCAAAAGCCTGGACCACATTTATTTTAGATAAATCTGACTGGTTTACTCAAGCAGGAGTCGAGCGCGTCAATGAGTCTATCAGAACATATGTCTGGTGTTTACTAGGAGCACAATCACTAACAAAATCAAACATTTTGAATGGAAGTGGTAAATTTGAAGCACAAAAACAGTTTCTTGCAAATCTTGAAGATTCAATTAATTCAACAGTTGATCTCCCATCTAGCATACAACGCTACGAAGACGTTCTCAGATATGCCAGATCAAAAGTTGACTTTGTAGTTGGAATCGGGTTATACATGTTACCATCTGACCTTCAACTCCAAATGGGGACAATAACAAATTATAATAATGAAATAGTTGTTGCAGGTGTTGGTCAAAAACTAGGTCTCAATCAATCTGTAAACTTGGGGGCCACAACCACACATGTACAGCCGTTAAAATCATTACAGACGGTAACACCCCCGGCCCCGGCCCCAGCCCTCACACCGGCACTCATACAATCAGTACAGTCAACCCCTGACACACATGAGTTGGAAAGAACTGCATTGGTAATAGGTCTAACAGGGTTAGGGGTTTTACTTCTTTATCTGTTTCATTAAATAACCCACCATCAACCCTCCTACTGTAACCAAAAAGACCCACACATGTTCTGCCATAAACCCTACTGCCTTTGCTGTAGTAGTAATCAGCCAACTGACAACAGTGCCTATAATGCCAGGCAACGCATCCACTGCTTTCACAGCCAATTTCTTAAGCAAGTCTGATATGTGAGACAGTTGTTTCTTTACCCATGACTGTAAGTCTTTTGGGTCTGTTGGTGGCGGGGGACCCAGGGTTGGTGGTGCCGGGGCTGGCGGTGTTGAACCACCGGGTCCACCAGCACCGGAGACAGCTAACACTACAGTACTAATAATAAATCCAAGAGCAGTAATTAAACTAGCAATTGTAATACCCTGTTCTCTGAAAAGTGTTTTTAGTCTCTCAGCCAGAGTAGTGTCTTCGTGAAGTATTTTTTGAATAGTTTCTCTAATTCTGTTGACCTGTGATTTCAGTTTTTGTCTCCCAATACTAATGGTTTCTAACCTTCCTGATCTTTCTATCTGCAAATCATTTAATCTGTGTTGTATTCTTTCTTTCATTTCTGTGTCAAGATTCCCATTGTCTGCTGTAGCCAGTTTCTCTTTTTCACGTTCTATGTGTTTATCAAGCTCACCCAGTTTGGCAACATTATTTACCATCTCACCTCTTATCGTCTGCAATGATTTATCCAAGCCCATAATCTCCCGCATTGACAAAGGTGGATCGTCTATTGTTTTCATAGCGTCATTTAATTGACCTTCAGTAAATGAGGTTTCTTGTATCACTGTGTTTGCTATTTCTGGCAGGCTTGTTACTGGTGCCATTTCAATCTCTTGCCCTGTTGGCAACTTTGTTTGCGTGTCGTGAAGAACACTAGCCAGTCTTGGCGTGACAGGAGACCCTCCAATTCCAAGATACCTTGCCAACCCAGAGTTACCACCGACGTCACCTTTAATTGTACTTAAAGCCCTAAACTTAGAAGGATTATTTTTATGTGTTAGATATATTTTCCCTCTGTCTGTATTTACAAATAAGTGCCCTTTATCATATTCAAATTGATTAGGATCTATTACATCTGGGTGGACACCAACACTGTCATAAAATGAGTTTACTTTATCTTTTAGCAGTTCGTGATACATACTAGAAGTAGTTACCATTCCAGTCATATCTGTGATACTGGTATCTGAGACATTCATGTCATCCATTTCAAAATCTTCATGATTAAATCCTCCTGCTGCCATTGTTTTATTAATTTATTATTTTTTATTGTGCATAATAAAAATGACACAGTCTTACGGATCAAAGTTAGACCCATACAGAAAACTACATGAGCCTCTGGGTGTTAAGGGCATAAGACAATCAATCGTCATCACAAACAATCCAAGTACCATAGACCAGAATCAAACACTTACAGTCAAGTTTCCAAACCTAGGTCCCAGTGACGTTATTGTTCCTGGCACTGCACACCTAGCATTTAATATTGAACTATCATCAGATGCAGACGTAAACAGAACACTAGTTAACAATCTTGGTAGAGCAATTGTTAGAACTATTAAAGTAAAACTTGAAGGACAGGAAGTGTTTAGTCTTGACGACTCAGATGTATTTTACTGTTACAAAGACCTTTGGCTCACAAGAGAAGAACGAGAAGATCGTATTTACCAAGGCATACAGCCAGATAATGTTGGTAAACTTCGAATCAATGCTGGAGACAAAACAACTACTGGGGTACCAAAGGAAGTTATTATAGCTGAAACATATGGAACCAGGTTTTACATTCCACTCGAGTTTGAAATCCTCACAGCTCATCTGCCTTATTATCAAGGGGCACTGAATGACCGTCTGAGCTTTGAACTAACCTTCAATGACTACTCCAAAGTTATTAAATCATCTGCCACAGATGCAACATACAAGATCTCTAACATTTCCTTGGAATATGAAATTGTCACACACACTGATCTAGCCAGACTCATTCAAAATCAGTATCAGTCAAGACTGCCAATTTATTATGACAGGGTGATTAGACATAGTTTAATACCCAAAGACAAGAGTGACCCAATGTGGAACATAAACATGAACACACCAGCTAGGTCACTGAAAGGTATTCTTATGTTGTTTGTTGAACCAGCAGATCCATATAAACGGGATTCAGAAAAATTCTACAATCCTAAGATTACACATTTGTCCTGCACAATTGAAGGCCGTCCTAATCAAGTGTATGCTTCAGGTTTGTTACCTTATCAACACTACGATGAGATCACAAAGTATTTTGCGGGTGGAAGGATTAGAGATAAACCAGCAAACATTGCGTGCAAAGATCTACATCTGTATGATGTTAGGATTGGGCAATATCTTACAAACAAGTATGCACTGTGGCTAGACCTTCGTAGTACAGATGATGATTATCTTCATGGGTCAGGACGAACTGTCGAGAACGGTAGTGATGGAATAACAATTCAGATACAAGAAGGTTGAAAAAGCCGAAGCCATAAACATATATTTGTACCTGATATATGATGCACAACTCAATATTGCAGAAAGCAGACTGAGTGGACACATATATTAAAATTATATTGTGTATTAAAATGAACCTGAGCTTAATGACACTCGACCCACACTGTGGATTGTTTTGTGGTGCCACAGGGTGTGGGAAAACTGAATTTGTTCTTAACCTATTACAAACAAGATACATACACCACTTTGAAAACATTGTCATATTTTGTCCTACAATCAAACACAACAAAGCTTATCACAACCGTTTATTCATTTGGACTGACAACAACATATATTTAGTTGACCCTGAGAAAAAACTGAATGACTACCTACAATATTTTTACAAGCAATTTGAAGGACAGCCAACATTGTTTATTGTTGATGACTGCTCTGCAGAGAAAGACATTGTCAAAAAGAGAAACACCCTAGCAGAACTTGCTTTCAGTGGCAGACACGCAAACGTCAGTGTATGGATTCTCACTCAGAAATATAATGCAGTACTGAAAGATTTTCGAGAACAGTTAAAGTTTATCTGTTTGTTTTACTGCAAGGATCGTGACAGCTTTGAAGACTGTCTCAGAGAGAATGATGTCATACCAAATAAACATGAACGTGATGATGTAAAAAATAAACTGAAATCAACTAAGCATCTAAAGCTCATTTTAAAGACAGATCAGCCCACAGGGTATGGGTTAGTAAATTAATTTTTGTTTTTTAAAATAACAATATAAATGAACCCTGATGAAATCCTTCTATTGAATGATATCAATGCTGTAGAGAACAAAGACTTAGACTCTAAGAAACAGCGTCTTTTGTCTGTGATTGTCTCAGGCAAATCAAAGACTTATCTCGGGAAACAATACACAACAGAGGATATTGAATCTCTTACCTCTGATGAGCTAATCAAGCTTCATTCAAAATATGAAAACCACATCGCTTCACTAATGACTCGTGATTTAAGCCGGTCTCTTGTATGCCTATACACAAAAGCAGTGAGTCACTTTTTACCTGTGGATAGTGACAGTCTTTCACACGACCTTGAAAGCAATCCTATTGTTTCAAGTTCAATTGGCAAATTAGCATGTGTCATGTTTTACAAGTTTGGAAATTACCTTCCACCAGTCGTAACATTGCTTGTTACTGGGAGTCATATTGATTTTTCGAAAATAAATTTTACTGCAGAAGAAAATGGACGAAACCCAGACAACTCCACAACTGAACCCCGACCCTGTTTTGACACAGGTTCAAACTGTGACGAAGACTAAAAGTCCAGGCAGGGTTGAGGCTGGAAAAAGATTAGCTGAATATAATAGGCAAAAAAAATTACAGCTTAAGGCACAAACAGAAAAGACTCATGTGACTGACCAGGCGTCAGGATCGTCAGGACCGTCACTACCGTCAGGACTGACACCGACAGGACACCTTCATCAAAGTGAGAGACAAACAACTAAGTCTGACAGTGAAACAACAAAATATATAGTTGCCGGATTTGTTGTCGGATTTGGTTACGTAGGTTATCAATTATACAAAAAATACAAACCACAGACTCGTACAGTGACCAAAAAATCAGACACTCCAAAAACAAAACCAGAAGTTGCCACATTACCAGTAACATCCAAAGCCGTTGACCCATTTTATATGCAGTAAATAAAAATATTATTTTAATTTTTCTTGCCTTAAAAAATGAACGACTCAAAAAATTTAATGAACCTTGTGTATCACTCTGCCGTAATCAGTGGATTAGCAGTAGCTTATTCTATGCTAGGAAAAAGTCTACTCAAAATGAAATCAGCAGACTTGAGTAGACTCGATTTCGAAGACAGCGCTAAGCTAATTGTAGTTGTCACAGCGTCGATTGCGACAAAAGATTTTCTTGTTAAGCAAGGAATTATTCCCGAAAATGTTTCTATGTAAATAAAAATAATATGGCGACGATAGCTATTATGATTGGTGGGGCAGTTGTTAACGCATTGGCATTCAGTGGTTCAAACTATCTCTTTTCAAAAATGGGTAGAGAAGAATCTGCTCTGGAGATGAGACGACACAATGAGGCGTCAGAAAAATTAGCACAAGCCCAGCAGGAATATTAAAAGAATAGAATTGAGAAACTTGATTTCATCAATGAAAAACTCAGGCTTGAAGGCCACACACAACATACGTTTTCAAATACAGACGAAGCAATCAGGGAATATTTTCTTGTCACAGGTGAAGACATGTCTATCCCAAAACCGAAACTAAGTGACTATTACAAACCGAGTACAGAACAAAGAAACGGGGAGATAATCTTTGTTCTAGTGGGAATGACATTTGTTTATTTTACAGGAGTTTTCATTGCTAGAAAAAATGGCAGCCGAAAATAAACTATCAAAAATATATTACTCTCCATCAGGCTATTGGAAAGGAGCAACAGCTATTGAAAAATTACATGCCGCTGTGGGCGGAGATATAACACTCAATCAAGTCAAGCAATGGTTACAGAGACAGGCAATTTGGCAGATATATCTCCCCGCTCCAAGAAAGATATCTAGACCTCATTTTGAGAACACATCACCAAATGACACACACCAAATGGACCTCCTGTTCCTACCACATGACACAATAAGAAAGAAACGATACAAGTATGCATTAACTGTTGTAGACATTGCTTCAAGATATGAAGACGCTGAACCCATATCTGACAAAACAGCTACCACTGTTGCTACAGCATTATCAAAAATATATAGTCGAGGCCCTTTAAGATACCCCAGACTAGTGCAGGTTGATGACGGATCTGAATTCAAAGGTGCAGTTAATCAGTTATTTGCGAAGCATGGCGTACTGGTCAGACGAGGCATTCCAGGTGTGCACAGATCGCAGGCAATTGTTGAAAACTTTAACAAACAATTATCAGAAAGACTTTTCAGTTACCAGTATTCTAAGGAACTCATGCATGACACCCGTAACACGGAGTGGGTTAAGAGATTACCACATGTGATAAAAGCAATGAACAATGAAGGACATCCTAAGCCTGCTGATGCTATTAAATTGAAAACAATTACAGAGCCAAAAACAGGACCAACCCCACCTCCAGACACAAGTTTGTTTACTAAACAGGTGAGATATTTATATCAACCAGGTGAAGCTGAGAACGACATCAGGCGCAGAGCGACAGACCCCATCTGGTCAACGTCTGTTCATAATATAAAAAAAATAATTCCCAGTCCTGACGGTCCTGGCGCAACAATATATTACCTGTACGACCCTGCGCCCCAGAGGGCATTTGTCAGAGAAGAATTACAGATTATTCCCCCAGACACCGTTACTCATTTCAGTAACTAAGTCGTCAATTAATTCATCAACCAGTTCATCACAAATGTCTTCAGATAACTTGAGCCTGTAATGTCCAGGTGCATAAGCTTTTTCCTTAGTGTAAAACACTCTTTTCGTGTCTCCAACTGCCAGTGATTTCTTATGTGTTTGAATCATTTCAAGATTATGTTTATTTGATCTCAGTGACTTGTTTGGATAATCAGGCATTAATGCACCATCTAACACTTGCTTGTAATGTTCATGACGTATGTCTTTATTTTTTATTGCTGTTTTTTTAATTCCTTTGGCTTTGGACTGACTACCCTTCTGGTGCAGTATAGAATACATTTTGGATCTCAGTCCAACATACTCAACTATTGGCACACCATTTAGTTCATCCTTAAACTTACCAGGCACTTTCTTGTTTTGTGTGCTGAACAGTGGATGATATTTAGGGTAGTCAGACGTGTCATACATGTGTAACTCTGTTTTCATGTCTTCATAAAAGTCTTCAGTACACACATCAATGATCATAGAGTCAGTGTCAGTGTATAACAATCGACACTCAGGATACTTTGGTTTGAAGTAATCATAATAAAATTCAAGCATCAACAGTTTTGACACCTCAAGAATTGCCATACCAATGAATACTGGCTTGTCCAGTTTGACAATCTTTTTTTTGAGTGACACTGCATACAATGATGAATGAAACTCTTTATACCCTGTGTACTGAGGCTTGCCTGTAAGTTTAATTGCGCCCAATTCAGTTGTGACCAGTCTCACATCTTTTCTGTGATGAGGATTTTCCATCGTCTTGCCAAAACAGGCATTGTTCATAAGCTTAAAGAAGTCTTTGTCAAATGCAGTGTTGCCGTCCCTGGCACGCAATGTTGTGTTCTTCATTATGTAATCTTTCATGAAAGCACTCTGATCAAATTGAATTCCTCTGTGAACTTTCTTTAGTACTAACCCATGTCTGATGTAAAACTGTAACAAGCGATAGTGGCAAACGTAATTGTCATTTAGATTTGGTACAAGTTTAGTGTCTTCTTTTTTCCCTGTCATACTCATTTTCTCAACAGCTAATGGATAATCATTATGGTAATCGTGTAGATGGTGTGGATACTCCAGGTCGACTTCAAAGATCCAACCCTTCGTGTCGTTTCGGTCAAGAGTCATAATATAGTTTGTTAACCCTGACTCTGTTACATCATACTGTGACAAATCATACAGACAAAAGTTTTTCAAGGGCAATAACTCACACATTGCCCAGCCATAAAGGTTATTAGCGTCCAAGTACGTAATGAATGACCTTGACCTTGAGGGGTCAAAGTCAAGGTCATCAAGATATTTATTGTTGGCCTTGGCGTAGTTATTTGCTGCAATACTAATGCCTCCCCTCAATCCACGTTCCACCATTTCACCCATCGTCCGATCAGACAACAGGTCAATAAATATCTTACTGGATTTCAAAAATGCATCCCATGTCATGCCAGGACTAGTTATGTAACAAGCAGGGTCAAGCTTGTAGTGTAACAAACCCTTTTCACGGTAACTTTCAAATACGTCTGCTAGCAAGCAAACGTCAGCTTTCAAGTACTGGTCATGGTAGTCACCAATTGTTTGACACCCCAACTTCCCCCACGCATCAAGTGCATGCTGGTATTCAGAGTCAGAAATACCTTTTCCAGTTAGTGTAGAATAAAATTTCTCTTTTGGTGGCAGTCTTGTTTCCTCAAACACAACCCAGTGATCAATGTACTCATACGGATAGACTCCTTTCTTGATCAAGTCTGGCTCAAAATATTTACTTGTTATTGGATACTCAGTCAGTCCTTCTGCCAAACTAGCAAGACCTAAAGACAAATGTTGCATGGAGTCATAAAATGCTAATTTATCTAATCTAAAAGTCAAGTATTTCTCAGTTGTCTGGGCAATACAACTAATGTTTTTGTACGACTCATCTACAGCCTGCATGATAATGTGTGAATCATATCCTTTGAGATTGTGGAAAAAGATTGGCAGTTTGTATGTCTTGGGATCTGTTTTTAATAATAAGTTACAATTGTTATGTGCAGCACCTCTGTAACGTCCAGTTATGTGATCATGGTCACGAACTTTATCACCTCCCAGAGGCTGTTCACAAATCCAACATGTCTCAGCTGTATCAAATTTTAGTTTGTCTTCTTCTGTCATCACCAAAGGCATCTGACATGTTGTGAGATACTGTACTACCTGACTATACAGATGTCTCATTTCTGTTAAAAACAGACATGCTGCATTTTCACCTCTGTAGATAACAAGTTCTGAATGAAGACCGTCTGACCTAACAAGAATGTATCCAAAAGAACACACCACTTGGTCACTTAGTTTTATAGTCTTTGGTAATGACTCTGGAACAGGACCCTCATACGGAACAACTAATGATTCGAAATCTGCGTACACTACAAACGGCAACTTTTGCTGATTCCCATAGTTCTTAGAATACACTTGACTACCAGGATCTGGGTACTTAAGTACAGTCTGTATATCATCAGGTGACCTGCAGTGTAGGATGTGTTTGTGCGCTACGTTTATGGAGGAAAATCTTTGTAAACATTTTTTACAAACTTCCTGTTTCCCATTGTGCTTTGTAGTATGACCATGAATTAGACGTGACATATTTCTGATAATTGTGTAGTGGAAGTTATTGTCATCGCCGATTAGCAACATGTCAACATGTTTATCTTCTGACTGACCGTAGGTTGGGGCAATTGGAGATACTCTAATTGGTTGTAACTTGTTCTCAGACTCATTATCCCACACATACACATTTACAGATATACCAGGATTTAGTTTTTCAAACAAGTCTATGTCCTCTATTTTAACAGGGAACTCAATGCCACTAAAATCAAGTTCATTTACAAATTTGATGTAGTTAGATACACGTTCTGGTTTTGATTTTACAAAGTGTAGTTTAGCAAGCACACACCACATGAAACAATAGTTGTCATTGTTCTGTATGTTGACGACAGCCTTTTTGTTTACTACTTCTGTTGGCAGTGGCAACCATGCTTTACCTAATATGGGATGATACCTTGACTGCTTTAGTTGTAGTTCATGTACATGTCCTTCGTGCCAGCCAGACCCCTTCATTTTTGCACTGTCAATTGCCTGTAGAAAGTCTGGTAATAGTCTGTCTCTAAACACGTTCTCCAATTCTCTTCTTGTGTTAACAGTGTGTTGTCTTGTTGATATATACGATACAATTACCTCACCGCCCATTCTAGTGAATTCGATTTTCGCAACAACCTGAATCTTAACACTGCCTGTGAGAAGATTTTGTTGTATGACAGAAAAAGAGTTTTCTATTGATTCGTAAACATTATTAGTATTGGTTATGGGTAAGTTTGTTGTGTGAAACACGTTTCTTAAACTAGATGAGCCAGGGTTTTGAACATTGTCCGTCATTTTTATTTGTCCGACAAAATAATAAATGAAAAAATATTACTGCTGGCTCACCTTGTGTAATACCACTTTATTAACTGTAACACTGTCAATATAAACATTTAGTTTGCGTAGTTGCTTAAATATGCTATAACAAACTTCCCCTAACCAACCATAGTTGGTATCATCAACTTTAAAAGTAGGTGTCTTTAAATCAACTGTCATGCGCTCCACATCTGGATGCTCATCAACATAATCCAAAGTCACACTATATGTAGCATATATTTCTGATGGTGCTGAAAGGCTTATGTTAGTCTGTTTGGGTAATATTAAGTCAGTAAAATGCATAACATCTTTGAAACAGTGTGAGATATCAAGCACTTGTATGATTTGTCCGTCTGTCATTTTTATTGGACAAACAAATGTATAAATTGTTATCAAGCAAAATCATGTTTTCTAGGAAATTACACTGAGCAGTAACCTTTTACGTTTGCATCACTCCAGCAATATTGCCAAATAGTTTTTGAGTTTACCCCAGACAAGACTTACCCTGTCCCAGTAGGTATAAAGCGTGGTTTCAGCATGTGCTAAAATCATGCTTTTTTCCTGCTGCTTTTCTGCTATATTCCTGCTGGTTAAAGCGTGGTTTCAGCATGTGCTAAAATCATGCTTTTTTCCTGCTGCTTTTCTGCTATATTTCTGCTGGGCTATTAAATGATTTGGGTGGGCTTATAAATGGCAAGCATCACAGATTAAGAGACAACCCCTGTCACTCTAACCTGCTGAGAGACTGCCTTAAAACAATGAATGTGTCATGTTGCTTTCATTTGTATTCATTCCCCTGTTATAAACCTAATAGAACACCTTAGGCTCACCATTGTGAATACTAACATTACAGTTTTAGTCAAGACATAACGCCGGTTGGCACTTACTTGGCAGTGGGCCTGAAATGTCTTACAAATCAATTGTGATGTCATGTGTAGTGACCCTGTCCCACCTGAAGGTCTCTATGTTAAAGCAAACAAACCTCACAGTCTATGTAATTATCTTATTAACAAATCTACCTTTCATAGAAAGACCTGTTTACCCACCTGTTCGCACGCTAGCAGAAAGCCCTTTGTAAGGCGATCACAGCTCTTGACACCTGCTATTCAATTTCAATCCTGCTATGGGGAAATTCCCTTCAGTCAATACAGGCCCCAAAATAGTCTAGACAGGTTGTTCCGCATTTAGATATGCATAACATTTTGGAAAGAGCAAGATCGATTTTAGGATCAGGTTTTGCCGGATCCGTCTTATTCTTGCCAGTTAGTGTTCAAAATGACCGGTTGTTTTTATTATAATTTATTCATTGGACCATTAGCCGGTTGAGATGTATGACGTCAGCTCTGTAAACCGCTAAGTTGTGTATGCGTGTCTGTGTTGTTTGAGTGTTAGTGTGTCTGTGTGTGCGTGTGTGTGTGTGTGTGTGTGTGTGTGTGTGTGTGTGTGTGTGTGTGTGTGTGTGTGTGTGTTTAAAAGTTCACTTGGTCCCTACTTGATCAGAATGTTGGTTGTGTTAAATCGATCTATGTAAGCAGGTAATTGCTTAAGTTTATTCATAACATACCCGAATTGAGGTGGAGGTCTTTCAGAACCGGTCAAGCTTAGACATGAGGTGTCGGACTTTTACCATTATTTGGTTCCAGACCTCGACGACTTGACCAATGACCTTGACCCATGACCTTGACCCATGACCTTGACCCTGGTGACCTTGACCCATGACCTTGACCCATGACCTTGATCCATGACCTTGATGACCTCGATGACCTTGACCCATGACCTTGACCCATGACCTTGACCCATGACCTTGACCCATGACCTTGACCCATGACCTTGACCCATGATCTTGACCCATGACCTTGGTGACCTTGATGACCATGGCACGTGACCTTGACCCATGACCTTGATCCATGACCTTGGTGGCTTTGATGACCTGGCACGTGACCTTGACCCATGACCTTGACCCATGACCTTGGTGACCTTGACCCGTGACCTTGACCCGTGACCTTGACCCATGACTTTTGACCTTGATGATCTTGACCCATGACCTTGACCCATGACCTTTGACCTTGATGTCCTTGACGACCTTGGCCCATGACCTTGACCTTGGTGAGAGAAAGATAATAGGAGACCCGTAAGATAATCAGATCAATAGAGCCGCATCCGTCATGCTCGTCACTTTTTTAAAATCAAAGGGTTGATTTAGAATTAACGGGGGGGGGGGGGGGGGGGGGGGGGGTAAAATTGGGGTCAAAATTTTGATATTAAAAATGGCGTAAATTAATGATGGATGCGGCTCTATTGAATTCATTGTCTTACGGGTCTCCTATTATCTTTCTCTGATGTAAGGCAGCACAAGGGTAACGCATGGTGTCTGTTACTCGAGTCATGCGTTACATTCACACATGCACGCACACATGTGTGCCAGATGCAATGCAGCGCAAGAGTAATGCGAGACGGTCATTACTCAAGTGATGCGTTGCACCACACACACACACACACACACACACACACACACACACACACACACACACACACACACACACACACACACACACACACTGTGAGTTAGATGTAAGGCAGCACAAGGATAACGCATGACGCCTATTACTCGAGTGATGCGTTACAATCACGCACACACACACACACACACACACACACACACACACGCACGCACGCACGCACGCACACACACACACATTTGAGCGTGCAAATATGATGCAAGTTGAATGTATGATAGCAGATCAAAGTAGCATGACACGCAATCAGAATTAATGATCATCTTTATGATACTATTAATAAAGTTTGTAGAGTACATCTAATCTGTTCGATTATTTCTGAGTAAATATTGTAGTAGTTGGGCTTTGAAGGAGGTCACAGACTGTGCTGATTTAATCTTTTTGGGGAGAGCGTTCCACAGTATTGTACCCGAGTAAGAAAAAGATGTCTTGAATATGTCTATTCTGGGCTTTGGACCTACCAGGTCATTTTTACGTGTGTTGTAGGGTGTGCTACAAGTCTTGAAAAGATTAGATATGTAAGCTGGTGTTTTTCCTACTGTGGCCTTATATACCATTACTAACTTATTAAAAACAAAGTGTTGACGGAGAGGGAGCATATGAAGTAAAGCAAGTTTTTCGTCGGTACTGCTTTGTTGCGGAATGTTTTTATCTAATATAAGTTTCGCTGCTCGCCTATGGAGTGAGTTTAATCTTTTTAAATTTGCATCGCTACAGCCATCCCACACAGATGAGACATAATCAATACGCGATTTAATGTGTGCATTATAGAATAGTTGTCTTGTTTTTCTGTCAGTGAAATATTTTAGTTTAGCAAGAATAAACCAATTTCTTGAGACCACCTTGCATATCTTATCTGTTTGGCTCTGCCAGCTGAGACAGTTATCAAGGTGTGTACCAAGTACTCGATGTTCTTTAACTTGCTGAATTTTTTCTGATCCCAGAAACAAGTTCAAAGGAGGGGGATTGAGCTGATGTTTTTGTCTGGTGGCGACGAGCATGCACTTTGTTTTACCAGTGTTTGGAATCATGAAATTATCCGCACACCATTTTGATGTAACATTTAGACCCTGCTGAAGGGTGAGGTTGACACTGAAAACATTTGCATCAGAAAAGTCTAATGTGCCATCATCTGCAAAAAGGCTGCAGGTGACTCCAGTGGGAGAAATATGTAGAGGAAGATCATTTATAAAAAGAGAAAATAATAAGGGGCCGAGTATTGATCCCTGTGGCACACCATGACGAATTATACCCTCTGCAGATTGTTTTCCATTTACAAGAACAAATTGAGTTCTATTCTCTAGGTATGACTGAAAAAACGCCACAGCGTTGTTACTAAGCCTATATGCTCTAAGTTTCTGTGTAAGTAGATTATGATTGACTAAGTCAAAAGCTTTGCTAAAATCTAAGAATACTGTCCCTGTCGTTTGCAGTTTGTTCATTGCATCGAGCCATCTATCAATCAGATGAATCAGCGCTGTATGACAAGAATGGCGTTGTCGAAAGCCTGATTGCAAGGGGTGTAAAACTTGATGATTTTCCAGGAACTGTTGTAAATGATGGTGAATATGTTTTTCTATTGGTTTCGACAAAGTCGAAAGTAAGGAAATGGGCCTAAAGTTATTTGGCTCAGAAAGATCTTTAGTTTTGGGCAAAGGAATGACTTTTGCTTTCTTTAGGCTGGACGGAAATGTTCCCTGTCGAATACAAAGATTGTAAATATACGTCAGAGAATCAACGACATATGGGAGAGCTAGTTTTAGTATTGCAGTACTAATGCCGTCATGACCAGATGATCTCTTATTTTTTAGCTGAGATATCGTTTTACCAACGTCATAAACCGTTATAACAGGAATGTTGAAAATACTTGACTTGAGCTTTTCGGCACAGAATTTATCAAGTACGTCTGATATCTGTGACATGTTTGGACAACTTTGTAATAGGACATCAGCAGCAGATAGGAAATGCTTATTAAATGTATCTGCTGAAACACTGGTGCATGCCGGTTTTTGTTTAGATTTTGTAAATGTGTTCAGGGCGCACCACACTGTAACTGTGTCCCTTTTCTCATCAATGATCCTTTTAAAGTGACACTTTTGGGCTTCACGAACAAGATATTTTACCTTATTTCGCTGTTTACGATAGGCATCAAATTCCTTGTGTTTTTTTAAGTTCATTACGAAGTGACATAGCATCCTTCATATTTTTATTTAACCACAAGGGAGGCTGTGCACTTTTTACACGTTTTTCTCGGTATGGTGCATGTTTATCCAGTACACTTAGAAAAAGCTCATACAATTCTGCAAGCGCAGAATTCGGATCCGTGTAATTATAAACGTGACTGAAACATACTTGACAGAGATCCGATAGGAAAACATCTTTGTTAAAGTGTTTATAAGATCTGAATTTAATAGTGATGTGTTGGTGATTTTTGGGGCGTCGGTCACCTTTCAGAGCCCAGCTACAACAGACGGGGTAATGGTCACTAATAGCAACCTCGGGCACCTGCACCCCTAATACTCTAGTCTTGTTGTTTGTGTAGATATGGTCGATCAATGTTGAGGAATTGGCATTTACTCTTGTTGCTTTAGTGACCAACTGTTTGAGACCAAACAAAGTAAGAGTAGTTTCCCAAGCAGGATTGGAAGAAAACAAATTGATGTTAAAGTCGCCTAAGATTAATAGATCAGAAGTACATTTGGCTGCATTGTCCATCATTTCCGTAAATGTGTCATACCATTCAAAAGTGGCTGAGGGATTTCGATAAACAAAGCAGATTAATAATGGGGTGGCTTTGCTTGCTTTTAGTTCAATCCAAACGCTTTCCACTAGGTCTGATTCTAGATCTGTCCTTCTTCGAGCGCAATCCCTAATTGAATTGTTTAAATACACGGCTATACCCGTGTGTTTAGGGGAAACAGGCTCGCGACGAAATACATGAAAACCCGGGATAGAAATGGCTTCATCGCTGATGTTAGAGCACAATCGTGATTCAGTTATTCCAAACACATGGAAAGCGTTTGGTTGACTCAACATCACACATAAATCTGGAACTTTGTTATACAAATGATATATATTTAAATGTCCTATAAGCAAATGATGCGTATCAGGCTTGTCTGTAGACATAACTGATGTAGAAAGATAACAATAAATCAACACCTATGAGCCAAGAGCAAAAGATATATACTATTGTATAGACGTGTGTTGTTTTTCAGTGCAGACAAGGAAAAACAAGGCAGTCTATACGTTGACACACTACAAGTTCAATGTGTCTTGACCAACTGTCCAGTAGATGAAGAGTTACTCGAAGTTTTCCAAAAGGCGTCAATATAATAATCGCTTATGACTGATGGTGTGCTGGGAAACACACAAGGAAAAAATAGTGTCACAGTGCACTCGATGTGTGGTACGCTTACACAAAGATACCTAACCAGCGTCCCAAATCGCTCAAAATGTAAATTATGTATTCTCGTAGTGATAATGTTACTGGTGTAGTTATAGACGAAGGATAGGAAATACCGTTACAGTGCGCAAACGATATAAGAGATTAATAATATTAGGAAGCAATGTCTATGATGTAGGAGATCACTTAGGAAGCAATGTGTATGATGTAAGAGATCACTTAGGAAGCAATGTCTAGTCACTGAAATTCTGCTGAACAACTGGCCCAACAGACAATTCATAGAATATAATGTTTAATAGATGTATATAGGAGGATGCTCTGGTTATAGTCTCAGTAAACACAAGCTGGGCGATTGTACTGAGCCCAGACGTCGTGGTGCGTATACGGAGTGTGTGCCGGTGCGGTGACGTTAAATGGGTAGGGTTGCGCCATAGTGTTCCCCGAAAAGTGGTCCGTTGGCGCCGCACGATACTGTGGGTACATTGCAGGAACTGTCGGGAACTGCAATATGTTAGGTGACTGCCACATATTCACGAACTGTTGATCTGGTGCCTCCTGTTGCTGTGGGGGTGACATGTCTTGTATCAGCATGTGTCCGGCTTGCCTCTCTTCCGCCAGCCCAGAGGGGACAAAAGCTGAACAGGCCCATCGCTGTTGCTGTTGAGATGTGCTGTTGAAACAGTCTCGTGTTATCTGGTGGCTATTTGCATCATACTGTGATCCTGGGTAGGACGTAGATGTAGAGGACGCAGTCCCTGCCACAATTTCAGAATACAGTCCTTGAGAGTTGCCGCTACGCCTCTCACCACGGTCCCGGCCACTGCTCGGAGCACGGATGGCTGTGGAGGTGTCAGGATGCACCACACCCCTTTTCACGTTAATGGCCAAGCTAATTGTGCCCTGCCGGCTAGGGTGGATTGGGTCACTGCGCCTGTAGAGCCTTTTGCGCGGAAATCCATCTGTAGTAGAGAAAATCAGCGTGTTGTCCACAAATGTTACCCCACGCTTTTTGCACATGTGGTATAGGTTTCCGTTGGAGGCAGTAATAGACCTGTTCAGCTGTTGTCCCCGCTGGGCCGGCAGAATGGAGGAAGCTTGGATGCATGCGCTGGGGAATACCCGCCGACATTGCCGGGCAAGCTGGTCCCACACAGCGCTGGTCACTTCTGTCTGCTTACAGTCGTTCACTCCGACATGGAAGGTCACAAGAGAGACTGTATGAGAGGGTTCTTGACTCCAGAGCCAGCCAATCAGGTGGGGAGTTTTCAGGCCAGACACAGATATGACCTGCACCTTTTCCTCTGGGTACGTAGACATCTTCTCCGCCTTGATGTAGTGAACAACGGAGTCTCCGATAACTAGAGTATTGGTGTCGGCGAATACCGAGTGTTGAAGTATCTGTTCCTCTGGAGACAGCCTGTGAGACGGTCTGTTGTTTTGCGGCTGTTCGCCGCTGGCTTCAGTAGTTTGGTTGATGATCTCGGGCTGGCCGGCGGTTATCCGGACAGGAATGCGGCGTTCCCGGCTTTCGTTCTCACCCACTCTCATAGCCTGGAGGGACACAGCCATGATGTCGTCTTGTGTAAGAAGCGGAGGGGCGGAGAGTGGGGATGTAACTGTTTCTATGTCCATTGCACACCTCTGAGAGGTACTGCTGTCAAGGTCAGCAGACAGAGGTGTAGGTGTACTGTCAGAGTTATCAGTCACTGATCGACTGTTTGTATGGGCTGATGCTTTGTTCAGTTTCTTTTGCAGATCTTGGAGGCGCTGCTTGTGATTCTGTTTAGCCGTGGATAAACCGTTTACAGTGCTGTCCATAGCGTGCTGAGCTGATTCGACACTATTTATCCTTTCGTCGAGACTAGACAACATCTCGTCTGTGGCTTGCAGATCCTTGGCTCTCCTCACTGCTTCATCGCGGATGTGGCTGTCAAGTTGATCAATCTTGACCAGAGCCGCTGACAGCCCTTTAAACAAAGTGTCTACATCAGCACGAAGACCCGCGATGATATTAAGAGCATCGTGTAGGCGGGAGTACAACTGTGATGAATTCTGTAGTGCTGGTAGAGCGGCAAGATGTCGGAGAGGGAGCACGGTGTTCATGGAGATAACATGAGCGGTTGCCTGGGTCATACCTGGGTCGCTGCTGTTGGTTATCTCAGGTGGACAGGAAGCTGGTCGAGACGCAGGGAGCAAAGTCAAGGTGTGTAACTCTGCCTCTGACGGGCTGATCTCAAAGTCAGTTGCGGGAAGGAGGGTTTGCATGCCAGGAGATGACACTTGCAAGTCATTCACGGCTGCCATAACAGGAACAACACAGGCTGAATCTGTAGGTGGTGTGGCTGTAAAGGAGACACGATCTGCCGACGATGACAAGTGCTGGGGCGAGATCGGCCTTAGCATGTTATCCCCCTTCGGTATCAGCATTAGGAGCGAAACTCCTGAGGTTTCCGTTAGAGAGGAGCGGGTGGGAGTGATGGGAGTGTCTGCCAAGGAGACGTCGAGCAACAACCCACGTGATGCACTAGGGGAGATGGTGGGGGAGGTGAAAGATGGTGTGACTGTGAAGGGTGATGTGGTCTGGTTGCTAACAACCCTGTTATCCCTCGCCTCAGTGGATGTGAAATCACACACTGCAGTGGAGGATGAGGACTGGTGCGGATATGGGGGGTGCTGTGGCTCGCAGCTAGAACACAGGGGTAGGTGACTGAATGTTGGCGGGGGCACATCATCTTCGTTAAAGTTCCCGTTCTGTAGTGACCTGACCAGAGCACACATCTGGTGGAATTCCATCTTCACCCACTCTTCAGCTCGTATTCCCTGGATCAGACAGGTTCCGCCCATGCTACGCTTCCGTTTGTAATACAGGGTCACAGTAATGTAGTTGACGCCCGCCCGTTTCACTTGTACGAATGTCTTGGCAAGTGTATTAGGAATTCCTGCTGCCCTTGTACGAACACTGAAGTCAGTGCGGTCGATAGTGTTATTGTCAAAGTCCACATCCTTCCAAGTCACGTCAAACCCACTGTTAGTGGACTCTAGAAGGTGAACATAGCGAACCGACAAGGCATTTCTCCAGCGTTTCAGAACATGGACATTTGTGTCATTGAACACTTTCTGTTTTTCATCCAGAGTGTCTTTCACAATGGGATCTTCGGGATTAGGTGATTGGGAAAGGGTCTGGGACTGGAGGGTAGGCTGACACGACTGGACCGGGGAGAAACATGCCAAGGTGAAGACCATATCGCTATGGAAAAATAAAAGAAGAAAAAAGGCGGGGTGGGGGTGGGTGGGTAGTGTGTGTGTGTGTGTGTGGGGGGGGGGAGCTGATTTTGAGAACGGGGTCAGAATAGTGGATGGATGGAGGGATAGGTAAGGTGTAGAGTAAGATGGGGGGGGGGGGGGGCAAGAAGGTGGAGGTACTTTCATTGTAGCATGCTCAGTGATGCTTAAGTGAAATAGAGTAGTAGTTCCATCTCATCATTTCTTTACAGTACCCATGCGCCGTCAGGCAAACTCAATATCAAGGACGACAATTAAGAACTGGGAGAGAACTCGTTCAAAATTATAGTACCTTTGCGCTGCCAGGGAACCTCAATTATCAAGGGCGACAATCGACAATAGGGAGAGAACTCGTTACAGTTGCACCAACGAGACGACTCCTAGAGACCATGTTTTAAATCCAATTGAAGCATATAAGGGGCGCAACTCTGTTCGTCGACCCTCGGCTCGTCACTGTCCCGGTTATTTGTGGAGTTTTGTAAGGATGCAGAGTATTATTGTGTATGAAAGTGTGCAAGCATCCGTGCAATGATGGGAGGACATTACATATCGACCATGATAGCTTTGTGCCTCTTTAGCGACCTGTTGGTTGTGACTTTAGTCTTGGGCCAGCATGGACCGACCGTTTCATCCGCCATTTTGCCTGTGTACCAGTACAGTCGTGAGTTTTTGACCGCTTTGCAACACACGGGTGTAAACGATGATTTGAACTTGAGCATGATCGATCTTTCTGAATGTGGGGGGAAGAAGAAGAAGCAGAAAAAGAGAGGGTTGAGAGGCGGAGTGAGGGAGAGACTGAAGAGACGGGGTAGTAGACACCCCCTCCCTACCATAACATTATCAAATGTCCGCTCCTTGCAGAATAAAATGGATGAACTAACAGCTCTAATACAGTTTGACGGTGACTTTAGGCGGACTAATTTATTCTGTTTTACCGAAACATGGCTGACGGAGGACTCTGGGGAAGTGACATTGCCTGGTTTTACAACTGTACGGGCTGACAGGGACAGGGTTAAGATTCAGAAGAATGTGGGCGGTGGTGTGTGTATGCTCGTCAGCGAAAAGTGGGCTACACAGCTGACTGTCCGTGAGCGGGTGTGTACACGCAACCTTGAACTGCTAACCGTGTCGCTGCGACCACACTACTTGCCACGTGAATTCGGCCAGCTGACTATAATTACCGTTTATGTTCCGGGTCCCGACTTCAAAGCTGCAGCTGAGACGATCGCTGACTGTTATTCTAGAGTCGTATCAAACTATCCTGACCAGCCAGTATTTATTCTTGGCGACTTCAATCAGTGCGATCTAACACCACACCTCTCTCTACAACAGTACATTACATGTCCTACAAGACTTAATCGCACCATTGATCTCTGCTTTGGCAACATTGACGATGCGTTTAAGCCGTTGTGTAGGCCCCCACTGGGGCGCTCGGACCACAACGTCATACACTTGTTGCCAAAGTATAGACAAAAAATAAAGACGTCCAAGACTGTAACGAAAACCACACAGCTGTGGACACCGGACAGCATGGAGGAGCTCCGTGGGTGCTTTGAGGCGACAGATTGGGATATGTTTACTCATAACTGTGATGACCCTAATGAACTTGTTGAGACAGTCACTTCTTACGTAAGATTTTGTGAGAACACTGTAATTAAAACCAAGACAGTGAAGGTGTTTGCTAACAATAAGCCATGGGTCAGCAAGGAGCTAAAGGTGTATTTGAACCAGAAGAAACTTGCTTTCTTACAGGGTAACACTGATGACTTTCGGGAAAAGGAGAGGGATTTTAGAAGGGCTGCTAGGACTGCCAGACTGAACTATAAAAGCAAGATCGAAACAAAATTTTCTTCTGGCAACGCTAGAGATGCATGGAATGGTCTGAACGGCATGATGGGCAGGCAGCAAAAGAAACAAGCCAGGCTCTGCACTGGGAATCCAGTTGAGATGGCCAATGATCTAAACCGTTTTTACTCACGGTTCGATGGCAGAAACCTTAGTGATAACTGTGATGAATTGTGCCAGTCCATTGTGCCGGAACCTTTGTCAATTACTGAAGAGGAGGTAGTAAACATCTTTTCTAAGCTGAATGCACACAAAGAACCTGGACCAGATGGGTTAGGTGGAAGAGTATTGAAAACCTGTGCAGGTCAATTGGGGAAGATCTTCACTACTATCTTTCAGTTCCTGCTTGATCATCATACTGTCCCTACGGCTTGGAAATCATCAATCATTGTCCCGATTCCTAAAAAAAACAACGCTCATGAATTTAACGATTTCCGTCCAGTTGCATTGACTTCTATTCTGTCAAAATGTATGGAAAAAGTGGTGAGGAGGCATCTGTTAAATGATGTTGCCGAACTACTGGATCCATTCCAATTTGCTTACAAAAACCATAGGGGTGTGGAGGATGCATGCCTTACTCTGTACAATCTTGTATTTCAACATCTTGAGAAATCAAAAGCACATGTGAGAATTCTATTTATTGACTTTTCTAATGCTTTTAATACTGTTGAACCACTGATGCTTTTGCAGCGTATGATGGACTTTAATGTGAACACAAACATTATTCTGTGGGTGCGAGACTTTTTGAAGGACAGGCCACAACGTGTAAATGTACACGGCAGTCTGTCTGACCAAGTGGTGCTAAATTCAGGCTGCCCTCAAGGTTGTGTCCTCTCTCCGACATTGTTTTCTATATACACAGACCATATGCGTTGTCACACTGCCACTTCTCGTCTCTTAAAGTTCTCAGACGACATGGCCCTTGTACGCCTACTCCAAAAAGAAGACAGTCTGGCCGAGTACTTTGCACAGATAGCAGTATTAGAGTCATGATGCAAAGAGAGTTTTCTGGAAATGAATGTACAGAAAACCAAGGAACTCGTCATTGATGACAGGAAAGTTGATGATATTTTTGTACCTGTCTCAATTAATAATCAACCTGTAGAGGTGGTCACTGAATTTAAGTACCTTGGCACAGTCGTGGATAGTGGGCTGTCCTTCACTGGAAACACTGATCTGATTGTGAAAAAAGCAAACCAGCGTCTGTACCTTCTTAGGAAACTGAGAAGTTTTGATGTCAGTTCCAGGGTTTTAGAATCCGTTTATAGAAGCCTGATCGAAAGCATACTGACGTTTAACATCACTGCTTGGTATGGCAATCTCAGTATGAAAAAAGGGGCAGACTGTCACGTATCGTCAGAACAGCTGAGAAGATCATTGGCCTAGGACAGTACCCAGTAGATGATCTGTACCATAGAGCTGTCCGAAGGATAGCTGCTAGCATTGTCAATGATCCTAGTCACCCACTCTCTGATCAGTTTCAAATGCTACCATCAGGCAGACGTTTCAACATGCCACTTGCCAAAAGGAATGATTTTAAGAAGTCTTTTATTCCAACTGCTGTCTCGATTTTGAACTCTCGTTTATAACGCCGCGATAAGTATGATCTGCTTAACATTACCTCCCATCTTGTGACAGATTGCTTGTGATAGATTGCTGCAATGATAATTTTTCATGATATGCTTTTGCAGCGTTTGTTAATGTCTTATATTGTTGTTTCATGACGAGCCGAAAGGCAAATTTCTGTCGTGCCTGGACTCGAACAGACAATAAAGTTGTATTGTATTGTATTGTATTGTATTGTATTGTATTGTATATCACTATGTAGCGAACAGTAAATGACACAGGTTAGAACCAAAAGTAAAAATACACGGCTATCACACAAATCACAGCTAGTGACAAGAGCGGGACTGGAAATCCGTTCGAAGCAATAGAAACGTATGCACAGTTCAAACACGAACTCACACTCGAGCAATTAGAGTCTGGAATATGAATGAGAGAGAGAGAGAGAGAGAGAGAGAGAGAGAGAGAGAGAGAGAGAGAGAGAGAGAGAGAGAGAGAGAGAGAGAGAGAGAGAGAGAGAGAGAGAGAGACAGACAGACAGACAGACAGACAGACAGACAGACAGTTACCTGTTCAACCTGAGGGTTGGTACTCAGAGCGTGTAACAGCTGTGTGGTCGTGATGTTGGGCAACATCAGTATCTTGGTGATGTTGATGCACGCCATGTCCGACACCAGATGTCTCAGCAAATCCTCCTCCTTGTCCAGCTGTTTGATAGCTTTCTCTACTGCTTTCACCACCGCCTTGTCTAGGTCCGGGGTCTTGCTGTGGTCAGCTCCCACTGACTTAATTTCTCCCACTATCAGGCCGTACCGGGCATTGATCATCAGCATGTCAAAGTCCCCATCTGTATATTCCCTGCTAAGTGTGGCGGGTCGTGGCAGCAGGCAGATTGCTGCAACGGAGATCGGATCGACTTGCTTGTCGAGGTATTTCCTGAACTCTAGCTGGGACAACACCAGCATCACCTCATGCTCCCTCTCCGCCAGATCCCGGATGTAGTTACGAACTCGCTGTATCGCGTGATCGTCTCTAGTATCGCTGTCCTGCACTACAGGTAGCGGACCAGGTGGGACTACCTGGTAGTGAGGCCAGATTCTTGCTGCTAGAGGTGGGTCAGACGGATGAGGGGGAGGACCGGTGGGAGGGAAGTAAGCGGGCGCCTGGCCGGGTTGATATGGTGCCTCCTGTGGAACTAGAACCGACTGACCGGCCACAGTCTGCACGTCGTATGACACACGGTTGGCGTGAATCGGGGGGAGGAGGTAGGTTTGGTCGTGAAGGTTGGGATACCAGTGACGTACAGACTGACGCCAGAAGGCTTCGGCCGCCGCTACTTGTGCTGGTTGTCGTGATTGAACTGTACCCATACTAGTGTTGTTTCTTGTCCAAAGCTGAGGAAAAAACAAACAAACAAGGTGACAATATCATTCCCAATAAACAGCTGTGTCTGAGTTATACTGAAACACTGCTTCAGTGCTGAACACATCAGCTTGTTTTCTGTCTTTTGTTCTAGAATAATTGTCTACACAGCTGTATTCACAGTTACACAGGGAGTGAGAATAATTGTCTATACAGCTGTATTCACAGTTACACAGGGAGTGAGAATAATTGTCTACACAGCTGTATTCACAGTTACACAGGGAGTGAGAGAGAAAGAAAAAGCCGGTTCTTAACCAGCCGTAGTATTGGTGGACCTTGGCGGGGTATAAAATTAACCCCTCAAAACACGAAAAGCACCATAAACGTACCCATTACCAATATTTCAGCATTTATTTACGACCACAAATAAGGGAAAGAACTGACCATAAATAGATGGTGAAATTTCCCATTTTGTGGGTTATGTTTACCCCTTCCAGGTCCATCCTACCAGCACTGGTTAAGAACACGGCTTTCTTTTTTTCTGTATATATAAGGATGTATGTTTTAGCCATAAAAAATCACCACCAAAGCAGTGAACAAGATGAGGATTTCATCGCAAAGTATACCGTATTGTTTGGAGCTCAGATGCGTTTATCTTTTAGGAACATTCAGAGTTGTTCATAGTTTTAGGCTGATTATGCTGATCCATTTCTATCTTCTCTATGTCAACATCTGATCAACACACACGTCGGCGCACACAAATAAAGACAGACACACTGCACTTCCTGCCATTAGTACGCTCTGTGGGCTCGTGTAGCGACAGGATGCCATCTCCATCTACTTTAACCCACCCTCAGATTCACACACACTTGCACACAGAAATAAAGACGGGCACACTTCCTGCCATTAGTACGCTCTGTGGGCTCGTGTAGCGACAGGATGCCATCTCCATCTACTTTAACCCACCCTCAGATTCACACACACTGGCACACAGAAATAAAGACGGGCACACGGCTATTTCCACCATTCGTAAGCTCTATAGTCTGGCGTACCTTAGCTATTCTGAAGAAGCCGAATGATGGCAGATCAGCGAAATGACGTCACTTCAAGCTTTACATCATGGCATTATTAGTCTCAGGACGCCGTGTTCATTGTGACGACTAGATGCTATAAGTCACTCATCGCAGTACTAACATTTGACGTATCAGAGAATCAACTTTGCAATTTTCTTGCTGATTTTTACGCCTAGGGCTTACAGGTCACAATTCGACCTAATCCTAACCTCATCTTATCCCAGGACCGGGACAAACAGCAGGCTTATACGAACACTGTTTATGAAAAACCGTGCTGGTATTAATGAGAAGATAGTTTTTTAATAAAAAAATAACTGAAGTTATGTTAGCTGTTTCACAAATGACTCCAAAATTGTGATGCAGAAAACTGTCTGATTTTCACACATAGGGCATACAGGTCACAATTGACCTAATCCTACTGGACAGCCAAGACAAACTGTAGGCTTATGTAAATAACGTATAAGAAAAATAATGCGATTATTAATGAAAAGATTTTTTTTCATAAAAAAAGTGGCGAGGGACGTTATACAGGAACAATAATAGCGAGTCGTCCTTAATCCCCTCAGTGGCGAGGGACGTTATACAGGAACTAAACAGTAAGAGCGTGTTGCCTTTAATCCCCTCAGTGGCGAGGGACGTTATACAGGAACTAAACAGTAAGCGCGAGTCGTCCTTAATCACCTCATTGGCGAGGGACGTTATACAGTAAGAGAGAGTCGTCCTTAATCCCCTCAGTGTCGAGGGACGTTATACAGGAACTAAACAGTAAGTGCGAGTCGTCCTTAATCCCCTCAGTGGCGAGGGACGTTATACAGTAAGAGCGTGTTGCACTTAATCCCCTCAGTGGCGAAGGACGTTATACAGGAACTAAACAGTAAGAGAGAGTCGTCCTTAATCCCCTCAGTGGCGAGGGACGTTATACAGGAACTAAACAGTAAGCGCGAGTCGTCCTTAATCCTCTCAGTGGCGAGGGACGTTATACAGGAACTAAACAGTAAGAGCGAGTCGTCCTTAATCCTATCAGTGGCGAGGGACGTTATACAGTAAGAGCGAGTCGTCCTTAATCCTCTCAGTGGCGCGTGACGTTATACAGGAACTAAACAGTAAGCGCGAGTCGTCCTTAATCCCCTCAGTGGCGAGGGATGTTATACAGTAAGAGCGAGTCGTCCTTAATCCCCTCAGTGGCGAGGGACGTTATACAGAAACTAAACAGTAAGCGCGAGTCGTCCTTAATCCCCTCAGTGGCGAGGGACGTTATACAGGAACTAAACAGTAAGCGCGAGTCGTCCTTAATCCCCTCAGTGGCGAGGGACGTTATACAGGAACTAAACAGTAAGAGCGTCCTTAATCCCCTCAGTGGCGAGGGACGTTATACAGGAACTAAACAGTAAGCGCGAGTCGTCCTTAATCCCCTCAGTGGCGCGTGACGTTATACAGGAACTAAACAGTAAGAGCGAGTCGTCCTTAATCCCCTCAGTGGCGAGGGACGTTATACAGTAAGAGCGAGTCGTCCTTAATCCCCTCAGTGGCGAGGGATGTTATACAGAAACTAAACAGTAAGAGCGAGTCGTCCTTAATCCCCTCAGTGGCGAGGGACGTTATACAGGAACTAAACAGTGAGCGCAAGTCGTCCATAATCCCATCAGTGGCGAGTGACGTTATATAGGAACTAAACAGTAAGCGCGAGTCGTCCTTAATCCCCTCAGTGGCGAGGGACGTTATACAGGAACTAAACAGTAAGAGCGAGTCGTCCTTAATCCCCTCAGTGGCGAGGGACGTTATACAGAAACTAAACAGTAAGCGCGAGTCGTCCTTAATCCCCTCAGTGGCGCGTGACGTTACACAGGAACTAAACAGTAAGAGCGAGTCGTCCTTAATCCCCTCAGTGGCGAGGGACGTTATACAGTAAGAGCGAGTCGTCCTTAATCCCCTCAGTGGCGAGGGACGTTATACAGAAACTAAACAGTAAGAGTGAGTCGTCTTTAATCCCCTCAGTGGCGAGGGACGTTATACAGGAACCAAACAGTAAGCACGAGTCGTCCTTAATCCCCTCAATGGTGAGGGACGTTATACAGGAACTAAACAGTAAGCGCGAGTCGTCCTTAATCCCCTCAGTGGCGAGGGACCTTATACAGTAAGAGCGAGTCATCCTTAATCCCCTCAGTGGCGAGGGACGTTATACAGTAAGAGCGTGTCCTCCTTAATCCCTTCAGTGGCGAGTGACGTTATACAGGAACTAAACAGTAAGAGCGAGTCGTCCTTAAACCCCTCAGTGGCGAGGGACGTTATACAGTAAGAGCGAGTGGTCCTTAATCCTCTCAGTGGCGCGTGACGTTATACAGGAACTAAACAGTAAGCGCGAGTCGTCCTTAATCCCCTCAGTGGCGAGGGACGTTATACAAGAACTAAACAGTAAGAGCGAGTCGTCCTTAAACCCCTCAGTGGCGAGGGACGTTATACATGAACAAAACACTAAGCGCGAGTCGTCCTTAATCCCCTCAGTGGCGAGGGACGTTATATAGGAACTAAACAGTAAGCGCGAGTCGTCCTTAATCCCCTCAGTGGCGAGGGACGTTATAGAGGAACTAAACAGTAAGAGCGAGTCGTCCTTAATCCCCCTAGTGGCAAGAGACGTTATACAGTAAGAGCGAGTCGTCCTTAATCCCCTCAGTGGCGAGTGACGTTATATAGGAACTAAACAGTCAGCGCAAGTTGTCCATAATCCACTCATTGGCGAGTGACGTTATACAGGAACTAAACAGTAAGAGCGAGTCGTCCTTAATCCCCTCAGTGGCGAGGGACGTTATACAAGAACTAAACAGTAAGAGCGAGTCGTCCTTAAACCCCTCAGTGGCGAGGGACGTTATACAGTAAGAGCGAGTCGTCCTTAATCCTCTCAATGG
The DNA here is from genome assembly GCA_036245525.1 of Semisulcospira habei. Lineage (NCBI taxonomy): Eukaryota > Metazoa > Mollusca > Gastropoda > Semisulcospiridae > Semisulcospira > Semisulcospira habei. Next base: position 51,180 of record BTPG01000013.1, on the reverse strand, counting down.
CGCGTGACGTTATACAGGAACTAAACAGTAAGCGCGAGTCGTCCTTAATCCCCTCAGTGGCGAGGGACGTTATACAGGAACTAAACAGTAAGCGCGAGTCGTCCTTAATCCCCTCAGTGGCGAGGGACGTTATACAGGAACTAAACAGTAAGAGCGAGTCGTCCTTAATCCCCTTAGTGGCAAGGGACGTTATACAGTAAGAGCGAGTCGTCCTTAATCCCCTCAGTGGCGAGTGACGTTATATAGGAACTAAACAGTGAGCGCAAGTTGTCCATAATCCACTCAGTGGCGAGTGACGTTATACAGAAACTAAACAGTAAGAGCGAGTCGTCCTTAATCCCCTCAGTGGCGAGGGACGTTATACAGGAACTAAACAGTAAGAGCGAGTCGTCCTTAATCCCTTAGTGGCGAGGGACGTTATACAGTAAGAGCGAGTCGACCTTAATCCCCTCAGTGGCGAGGGACGTTATACAGAAACTAAACAGTAAGCACGAGTCGTCCTTAATCCCCTCAGTGGCGCGTGACGTTATACAGGAACTAAACAGTAAGAGCGAGTCGTCCTTAATCCCCTCAGTGGCGAGGGACGTTATACAGGAACTAAACAGTAAGCACGAGTCGTCCTTAATCCCCTCAGTGGCGAGGGACGTTATACAGTAAGAGCGAGTCGTCCTAAATCCCCTCAGTGGCGAGGGACGTTATACAGTAAGAGCGTGTCCTCCTTAATCCCTTCAGTGGCGAGTGACGTTAGACAGAAACTAAAAAGTAAGAGCGAGTCGTCCTTAATCCCATCAGTGGCGAGGGACGTTATACAGGAACTAAACAGTAAGAGCGAGTCGACCTTAATCCCCTCAGTGGCGAGGGACGTCATACAGGAACTAAACAGTAAGCGCGAGTCGTTCTTAATCCCCTCAGTGGCGAGGGACGTTATACAGGAGCTAAACAGTAAGAGCGAGTCGTCCTTAATCCCCTTAGTCGCGAGGGACGATATACAGTAAGAGCGAGTCGTCCTTAATCCCCTTAGTGGCGAGGGACGTTATACAGAAACTAAACAGTCAGAGCGAGTCGTCCTTAATCCCCTCAGTGGCGAGGGACGTTATACAGAAACTAAACAGTAAGCGCGAGTCATTCTTAATCACCTCAGTGGCGAGGGTCGTTATACAGGAACTAAACAGTAAGCGCGAGTCGTCCGTAATCCCCTCAGTGGCGAGGGACGTTATACAGAAACTAAACAGTAAGCGCGAGTCATCCTTAATCCCCTCTGCGGCGAGGGACGTTAAACAGAAACTAAACAGTAAGTGCGAGTCGTCCTTATTCCCCTCAGTGGCGAGGGACGTTATACAGTAAGAGGGAGTCGTCCTTAATCCCCTCAGTGGCGAGGGACGTTATACAGTAAGAGCGTGTCGTCCTTAATCCCTTCAGTGTCGAGTGATGTTATACAGGAACTAAACAGTAAGCGCGAGTCGTCCTTTATCCCCTCAGTGGCGAGGGACGTTATACAGTAAGAGCGAGTCGTTCTTAATCCCCTCAGTGGCGCGTGACGTTATACAGAAACTAAACAGTAAGCGCGAGTCGTCCTTAATCCCCTCTGTGGCGAGGGACGTTAAACAGAAACTAAACAGTAAGTGCGAGTCGTCCTTATTCCCCTCAGTGGCGAGGGACGTTATACAGTAAGAGGGAGTCGTCCTTAATCCCCTCAGTGGCGAGGGACGTTATACAGTAAGAGCGTGTCGTCCTTAATCCCTTCAGTGTCGAGTGATGTTATACAGGAACTAAACAGTAAGCGCGAGTCGTCCTTTATCCCCTCAGTGGCGAGGGACGTTATACAGTAAGAGCGAGTCGTTCTTAATCCCCTCAGTGGCGCGTGACGTTATACAGGAACTAAACAGTAAGCGCGAGTCGTCCTTAATCACCTCAGTGGCGAGGGACGTTATACAGTAAGAGAGAGTCGTCCTTAATCCCCTCAGTGTCGAGGGACGTTATACAGGAACTAAACAGTAAGAGCGAGTCGTCCTTAATCCCCTCAGTGGCGAGGGACGTTATACAGAAAGAGCGTGTTGCCCTTAATCCCCTCAGTGGCGAGGGCCGTTATACAGGAACTAAACAGTAAGAGAGAGTCGTCCTTAATCCCCTCAGTGGCGAGGGACGTTATACAGGAACTAAACAGTAAGCGCAAGTCGTCCTTAATCTTCTCATTGGCGAGGGACGTTATACAGGAACTAAACAGTAAGAGCGAGTCGTCCTTAATCCCCTCAGTGGCGAGGGACGTTATACAGTAAGAGCGAGTCGTCCTTAATCCTCTCAGTGGCGCGTGACGTTATACAGGAAAAAAACAGTATGAGCGAGTCGTCCTTAATCCCCTCAGTGGCGAGGGATGTTATACAGTAAGAGCGAGTCGTCCTTAATCCACTCAGTGGCGAGGGACGTGATACAAAACTAAACAGTAAGCGTGAGTCGTCCTTAATCCCTTCAGTGGCGAGGGACGTTATACAGGAACTAAACAGTAAGCGCGAGTCGTCCTTAATCCCCTCAGTGGCGAGGGACGTTATACAGGAACTAAACAGTAAGAGCGTCCTTAATCCCCTCAGTGGCGAGGGACGTTATACAGGAACTAAACAGTAAGCGCGAGTCGTCCTTAATCCCCTCAGTGGCGCGTGACGTTATACAGGAACTAAACAGTAAGAGCGAGTCGTCCTTAATCCCCTCAGTGGCGAGGGACGTTATACAGTAAGAGCGAGTCGTCCTTAATCCCCTCAGTGGCGAGGGACGTTATACAAAAACTAAACAGTAAGAGCGAGTCGTCCTTAATCCCCTCAGTGGCGAGGGACGTTATACAGGAACTAAACAGTAAGAGCGAGTCGTCCTTAATCCCCTCAGTGGCGAGGGACGTTATACAGTAAGAGCGAGTCGTCCTTAATCCCCTCAGTGGCGAGGGACGTTATACAGAAACTAAACAGTAAGAGTGAGTCGTCTTTAATCCCCTCAGTGGCGAGGGACGTTATACAGGAACCAAACAGTAAGCACGAGTCGTCCTTAATCCCCTCAATGGTGAGGGACGTTATACAGGAACTAAACAGTAAGCGCGAGTCGTCCTTAATCCCCTCAGTGGCGAGGGACCTTATACAGTAAGAGCGAGTCATCCTTAATCCCCTCAGTGGCGAGGGACGTTATACAGTAAGAGCGTGTCCTCCTTAATCCCTTCAGTGGCGAGTGACGTTATACAGGAACTAAACAGTAAGAGCGAGTCGTCCTTAAACCCCTCAGTGGCGAGGGACGTTATACAGTAAGAGCGAGTGGTCCTTAATCCTCTCAGTGGCGCGTGACGTTATACAGGAACTAAACAGTAAGCGCGAGTCGTCCTTAATCCCCTCAGTGGCGAGGGACGTTATACAGGAACTAAACAGTAAGAGCGAGTCGTCCTTAAACCCCTCAGTGGCGAGGGACGTTATACATGAACAAAACACTAAGCGCGAGTCGTCCTTAATCCCCTCAGTGGCGAGGGACGTTATATAGGAACTAAACAGTAAGCGCGAGTCGTCCTTAATCCCCTCAGTGGCGAGGGACGTTATAGAGGAACTAAACAGTAAGAGCGAGTCGTCCTTAATCCCCCTAGTGGCAAGAGACGTTATACAGTAAGAGCGAGTCGTCCTTAATCCCCTCAGTGGCGAGTGACGTTATATAGGAACTAAACAGTCAGCGCAAGTTGTCCATAATCCACTCATTGGCGAGTGACGTTATACAGGAACTAAACAGTAAGAGCGAGTCGTCCTTAATCCCCTCAGTGGCGAGGGACGTTATACAAGAACTAAACAGTAAGAGCGAGTCGTCCTTAAACCCCTCAGTGGCGAGGGACGTTATACAGTAAGAGCGAGTCGTCCTTAATCCTCTCAATGGCGCGTGACGTTATACAGGAACTAAACAGTAAGCGCGAGTCGTCCTCAATCCCCTCAGTGGCGAGGGACGTTATACAGGAACTAAACAGTAAGCGCGAGTCGTCCTTAATCCCCTCAGTGGCGAGGGACGTTATACAGGAACTAAACAGTAAGAGCGAGTCGTCCTTAATCCCCTTAGTGGCAAGGGACGTTATACAGTAAGAGCGAGTCGTCCTTAATCCCCTCAGTGGCGAGTGACGTTATATAGGAACTAAACAGTGAGCGCAAGTTGTCCATAATCCACTCAGTGGCGAGTGACGTTATACAGAAACTAAACAGTAAGAGCGAGTCGTCCTTAATCCCCTCAGTGGCGAGGGACGTTATACAGGAACTAAACAGTAAGAGCGAGTCGTCCTTAATCCCTTAGTGGCGAGGGACGTTATACAGTAAGAGCGAGTCGACCTTAATCCCCTCAGTGGCGAGGGACGTTATACAGAAACTAAACAGTAAGCACGAGTCGTCCTTAATCCCCTCAGTGGCGCGTGACGTTATACAGGAACTAAACAGTAAGAGCGAGTCGTCCTTAATCCCCTCAGTGGCGAGGGACGTTATACAGGAACTAAACAGTAAGCACGAGTCGTCCTTAATCCCCTCAGTGGCGAGGGACGTTATACAGTAAGAGCGAGTCGTCCTAAATCCCCTCAGTGGCGAGGGACGTTATACAGTAAGAGCGTGTCCTCCTTAATCCCTTACGTGGCGAGTGACGTTAGACAGAAACTAAAAAGTAAGAGCGAGTCGTCCTTAATCCCATCAGTGGCGAGGGACGTTATACAGGAACTAAACAGTAAGAGCGAGTCGACCTTAATCCCCTCAGTGGCGAGGGACGTCATACAGGAACTAAACAGTAAGCGCGAGTCGTTCTTAATCCCCTCAGTGGCGAGGGACGTTATACAGGAGCTAAACAGTAAGAGCGAGTCGTCCTTAATCCCCTTAGTCGCGAGGGACGATATACAGTAAGAGCGAGTCGTCCTTAATCCCCTTAGTGGCGAGGGACGTTATACAGAAACTAAACAGTCAGAGCGAGTCGTCCTTAATCCCCTCAGTGGCGAGGGACGTTATACAGAAACTAAACAGTAAGCGCGAGTCATTCTTAATCACCTCAGTGGCGAGGGTCGTTATACAGGAACTAAACAGTAAGCGCGAGTCGTCCGTAATCCCCTCAGTGGCGAGGGACGTTATACAGAAACTAAACAGTAAGCGCGAGTCATCCTTAATCCCCTCTGTGGCGAGGGACGTTAAACAGAAACTAAACAGTAAGTGCGAGTCGTCCTTATTCCCCTCAGTGGCGAGGGACGTTATACAGTAAGAGGGAGTCGTCCTTAATCCCCTCAGTGGCGAGGGACGTTATACAGTAAGAGCGTGTCGTCCTTAATCCCTTCAGTGTCGAGTGATGTTATACAGGAACTAAACAGTAAGCGCGAGTCGTCCTTTATCCCCTCAGTGGCGAGGGACGTTATACAGTAAGAGCGAGTCGTTCTTAATCCCCTCAGTGGCGCGTGACGTTATACAGGAACTAAACAGTAAGCGCGAGTCGTCCTTAATCACCTCAGTGGCGAGGGACGTTATACAGTAAGAGAGAGTCGTCCTTAATCCCCTCAGTGTCGAGGGACGTTATACAGGAACTAAACAGTAAGAGCGAGTCGTCCTTAATCCCCTCAGTGGCGAGGGACGTTATACAGAAAGAGCGTGTTGCCCTTAATCCCCTCAGTGGCGAGGGCCGTTATACAGGAACTAAACAGTAAGAGAGAGTCGTCCTTAATCCCCTCAGTGGCGAGGGACGTTATACAGGAACTAAACAGTAAGCGCAAGTCGTCCTTAATCTTCTCATTGGCGAGGGACGTTATACAGGAACTAAACAGTAAGAGCGAGTCGTCCTTAATCCCCTCAGTGGCGAGGGACGTTATACAGTAAGAGCGAGTCGTCCTTAATCCTCTCAGTGGCGCGTGACGTTATACAGGAAAAAAACAGTATGAGCGAGTCGTCCTTAATCCCCTCAGTGGCGAGGGATGTTATACAGTAAGAGCGAGTCGTCCTTAATCCACTCAGTGAGGAGGGACGTGATACAAAACTAAACAGTAAGCGTGAGTCGTCCTTAATCCCTTCAGTGGCGAGGGACATTATACAGGAACTAAACAGTAAGCGCGAGTCGTCCTTAATCCCCTCAGTGGCGAGGGACGTTATACAGGAACTAAACAGTAAGAGCGTCCTTAATCCCCTCAGTGGCGAGGGACGTTATACAGGAACTAAACAGTAAGCGCGAGTCGTCCTTAATCCCCTCAGTGGCGCGTGACGTTATACAGGAACTAAACAGTAAGAGCGAGTCGTCCTTAATCCCCTCAGTGGCGAGGGACGTTATACAGTAAGAGCGAGTCGTCCTTAATCCCCTCAGTGGCGAGGGACGTTATACAAAAACTAAACAGTAAGAGCGAGTCGTCCTTAATCTCCTCAGTGGCGAGGGACGTTATACAGGAACTAAACAGTGAGCGCAAGTCGTCCATAATCCCATCAGTGGCGAGTGACGTTATACAGGAACTAAACAGTAAGCGCGAGTCGTCCTTAATCACCTCAGTGGCGAGGGACGTTATACAGGAACTAAACAGTAAGAGCGAGTCGTCCTTAATCCCCTCAGTGGCGAGGGACGTTATACAGAAACTAAACAGTAAGCACGAGTCGTCCTTAATCCCCTCAGTGGCGCGTGACGTTATACAGGAACTAAACAGTAAGAGCGAGTCGTCCTTAATCCCCTCAGTGACGAGGGACGTTATACAGTAAGAGCGAGTCGTCCTTAATCCCCTCAGTGGCGAGGGACGTTATACAGAAACTAAACAGTAAGAGTGAGTCGTCTTTAATCCCCTCAGTGGCGAGGGACGTTATACAGGAACTAAACAGTAAGCGCGAGTCGTCCTTAATCCCCTCAGTGGTGAGGGACGTTATACAGGAACTAAACAGTAAGCGCGAGTCGTCCTTAATCCCCTCAGTGGCGAGGAACCTTATACAGTAAGAGCGAGTCATCCTTATTCCCCTCAGTGGCGAAAGACGTTATACAGTAAGAGCGTGTCCTCCTTAATCCCTTCAGTGGCGAGTGACGTTATACAGGAATTAAACAGTAAGAGCGAGTCGTCCTTAAACTTCTCAGTGGCGAGGGACGTTATACAGTAAGAGCGAGTCGTCCTTAATCCTCTCAGTGGCGGGTGACGTTATACAGGAACTCAACAGTAAGCGCGAGTCGTCCTTAATCCCCTCAGTGGCGAGGGACGTTATACAGGAACTAAACAGTAAGAGCGTGTCGTCCTTAAACCCCTCAGTGGCGAGGGACGTTATACATGAACAAAACACTAAGCGCGAGTCGTCCTTAATCCCCTCAGTGGCGAGGGACGTTATACAGGAACTAAACAGTAAGAGCGAGTCGTCCTTAATCCCCTCAGTGGCGAGGGACATTATACAGGAACTAAACAGTAAGAGCGAGTCGTCCTTAATCCCCTTAGTGGCAAGGGACGTTATACAGTAAGAGCGAGTCGTCCTTAATCCCCTCAGTGGCGAGTGACGTTATATAGGAACTAAACAGTGAGCGCAAGTTGTCCATAATCCACTCATTGGCGAGTGACGTTATACAGGAACTAAACAGTAAGAGCGAGTCGTCCTTAATCCCCTCAGTGGCGAGGGACGTTATACAAGAACTAAACAGTAAGAGCGAGTCGTCCTTAAACCCCTCAGTGGCGAGGGACGTTATACAGTAAGAGCGAGTCGTCCTTAATCCTCTCAGTGGCGCGTGACGTTATACAGGAACTAAACAGTAAGCGTGAGTCGTCCTTAATCCCCTCAGTCTCGAGGGACGTTATACAGGAACTAAACAGTAAGCGCGAGTCGTCCTTAATCCCCTCAGTGGCGAGGGACGTTATACAGGAACTAAACAGTAAGAGCGAGTCGTCCTTAATCCCCTTAGTGGCAAGGGACGTTATACAGTAAGAGCGAGTCGTCCTTAATCCCCTCAGTGGCGAGTGACGTTATATAGGAACTAAACAGTGAGCGCAAGTTGTCCATAATCCACTCAGTGGCGAGTGACGTTATACAGGAACTAAACAGTAAGAGCGAGTCGTCCTTAATCCCCTCAGTGGCGAGGGACGTTATACAGGAACTAAACAGTAAGAGCGAGTCGTCCTTAATCCCTTAGTGGCGAGGGACGTTATACAGTAAGAGCGAGTCGTCCTTAATCCCCTCAGTGGCGAGGGACGTTATACAGAAACTAAACATTAAGCACGAGTCGTCCTTAATCCCCTCAGTGGCGAGGGACGTTATACAGTAAGAGCGTGTCCTCCTTAATCCCTTCAGTGGCGAGTGACGTTAGACAGGAACTAAACAGTAAGGGCGAGTCGTCCTTAATCCCCTCAGTGCCGAGGGACGTTATACATGAACTAAACAGTAAGAGCGAGTCGTCCTTAATCCCCTCAGTGGCGAGGGACGTCATACAGGAACTAAACAGTAAGCGCGAGTCGTTCTTAATCCCCTCAGTGGCGAGGGACGTTATACAGGAGCTAAACAGTAAGAGCGAGTCGTCCTTAATCCCCTTAGTCGCGAGGGACGATATAAAGTAAGAGCGAGTCGTCCTTAATCCCCTTAGTGGCGAGGGACGTTATACAGAAACTAAACAGTCAGAGCGAGTCGTCCTTAATCCCCTCAGTGGCGAGGGACGTTATACAGAAACTAAACAGTAAGCGCGAGTCATTCTTAATCACCTCAGTGGCGAGGGTCGTTATACAGGAACTAAACAGTAAGCGCGAGTCGTCCGTAATCCCCTCAGTGGCGAGGGACGATACACAGAAACTAAACAGTAAGCGCGAGTCGTCCTTAATCCCCTCTGTGGCGAGGGACGTTAAACAGAAACTAAACAGTAAGTGCGAGTCGTCCTTATTCCCCTCAGTGGCGAGGGACGTTATACAGTAAGAGGGAGTCGTCTTTAATCCCCTCAGTGGCGAGGGACGTTATACAGTAAGAGCGTGTCGTCCTTAATCCCTTCAGTGTCGAGTGATGTTATACAGGAACTAAACAGTAAGCGCGAGTCGTCCTTTATCCCCTCAGTGGCGAGGGACGTTATACAGTAAGAGCGAGTCGTTCTTAATCCCCTCAGTGGAGCGTGACGTTATACAGGAACTAAACAGTAAGAGCGAGTCGTCCTTAATCCCCTCAGTGGCGTGGGACGTTATACAGGAACTAAACAGTAAGAGCGAGTCGTCCTTAATCCCCTCAGTGGCGAGGGACATTATACAGGAACTAAACAGTAAGCACGAGTCGTCCTTAATCACCTCAGTGGCGAGGGACGTTATACAGTAAGAGAGAGTCGTCCTTAATCCCCTCAGTGTCGAGGGACGTTATACAGGAACTAAACAGTAAGAGCGAGTCGTCCTTAATCCCCTCAGTGGCGAGGGACGTTATACAGAAAGAGCGTGTTGCCCTAATCCCCTCAGTGACGAGGGCCGTTATACAGGAACTAAACAGTAAGAGAGAGTCGTCCTTAATCCCCTCAGTGGCGAGGGACGTTATACAGGAACTAAACAGTCAGCGTGAGTCGTCCTTAATCCTCTCATTGGCAAAGGACGTTATACAGGAACTAAACAGTAAGAGCGAGTCGTCCTTAATCCTATCAGTGGCGAGGGACGTTATACAGTAAGAGCGAGTCGTCCTTAATCCTCTCAGTGGCGCGTGACGTTATACAGGAAAAAAACAGTATGCGCGAGTCGTCCTTAATCCCCTCAGTGGCGAGGGATGTTATACAGTAAGAGCGAGTCGTCCTTAATCCCCTCTGTGGCGAGGGACGTTATACAAAACTAAACAGTAAGCGTGAGTCGTCCTTAATCCCTTCAGTGGCGAGGGACGTTATACAGGAACTAAACAGTAAGCGCGAGTCGTCCTTAATCCCCTCAGTGGCGAGGGACGTTATACAGGAACTAAACAGTAAGAGCGTCCTTAATCCCCTCAGTGGCGAGGGACGTTATACAGGAACTAAACAGTAAGCGCGAGTCGTCCTTAATCCCCTCAGTGGCGCGTGACGTTATACAGGAACTAAACAGTAAGAGCGATTCGTCCTTAATCCCCTCAGTGGCGAGGGACGTTATACAGTAAGAGCGAGTCGTCCCTAATCCCCTCAGTGGCGAGGGACGTTATACAGAAACTAAACAGTAAGAGCGAGTCGTCCTTAATCCCCTCAGTGGCGAGGGACGTTATACAGGAACTAAACAGTGAGCGCAAGTCGTCTATAATCCCATCAGTGGCGAGTGACGTTATACAGGAAATAAACAGTAAGCGCGAGTCGTCCTTAATCCCCTCAGTGGAGAGGGACGTTATACAGGAACTAAACAGTAAGAGCGAGTCGTCCTTAATCCCCTCAGTGGCGAGGGACGTTATACAGAAACTAAACAGTAAGCGCGAGTCGTCCTTAATCCCCTCAGTGGCGCGTGACGTTATACAGGAACTAAACAATAAGAGCGAGTCGTCCTTAATCCCCTCAGTGGCGAGGGACGTTATACAGTAAGAGCGAGTCGTCCTTAATCCCCTCAGTGGCGAGGGACGTTATACAGAAACTAAACAGTAAGAGTGAGTCGTCTTTAATCCCCTCAGTGGCGAGGGACGTTATACAGGAACTAAACAGTAAGCGCGAGTCGTCCTTAATCCCCTCAGTGGTGAGGGACGTTATACAGGAACAAAACAGTAAGCGCGAGTCGTCCTTAATCCCCTCAGTGGCGAGGGACCTTATACAGTAAGAGCGAGTCATCCTTAATCCCCTCAGTGGCGAGGGACGTTATACAGTAAGAGCGTGTCCTCCTTAATCCCTTCAGTGGCGAGTGACGTTATACAGGAATTAAACAGTAAGAGCGAGTCGTCCTTAAACTCCTCAGTGGCGAGGGACGTTATACAGTAAGAGCGAGTCGTCCTTAATCCTCTCAGTGGCGGGTGACGTTATAGAGGAACTAAACAGTAAGCGCGAGTCGTCCTTAATCCCCTCAGTGGCGAGGGACGTTATACAGGAACTAAACAGTAAGAGCGAGTCGTCCTTAAACCCCTCAGTGGCGAGGGACGTTATACATGAACTAAACACTAAGCGCGAGTCGTCCTTAATCCCCTCAGTGGCGAGGGACGTTATACAGGAACTAAACAGTAAGAGCGAGTCGTCCTTAATCCCCTTAATGGCGCGTGACGTTATACAGGAACTAAACAGTAAGAAAGGATCATCCTTAATCCTCTCAGTGGCGAGGGACGTTATACAGGAACTAAACAGTAAGCGCGAGTCGTTCTTAATCCCCTCAGTGGCGAGGGACGTTATACAGAAACTAAACAGTAAACGCGAGTCGTCCTTAATCCCCTCAGTGGCGAGGGACGTTATACAGGAACTAAACAGTTACCACGAGTCGTCCTTAATCCCCTCAGTGGCGAGGGACGTTATACAGTAAGAGCGAGTCGTCCTTAATCACCTCGGTGGCGAGGGTCGTTATACAGGAACTAAACAGTAAGAGCGAGTCGTCCTTAATCCCATTAGTGGCGAGGGACGTTATACAGGAACTGAACAGTAAGCGCGAGTCGTCCTTAATCCACTCAGTTGCGAGGGACGTTATACAGGAACTAAACAGTAAGAGCGAGTCGTCCTTAATCCCCTCAGTGGCGCGTGATGTTATACAGGAACTAAACAGTAAGAAAGGATCATCCTTAATCTTCTCAGTGGCGAGGGACGTTATACAGGAACTAAACAGTAAGCACGAGTCGTTCTTAATCCCCTCAGTGGCGAGGGACGTTATACAGGAACTAAACAGTAAGAGCGAGTCGTCCTTTATCCCCTTAGTCCCGAGGGACGATATACAGTAAGAGTGAGTCGTCCTTAATCCCCTCAGTGGCGCGTGACGTTATACAGAAACTAAACAGTAAGAAAGGATCATCCTTAATCCTCTCAGTGGCGAGGGACGTTATACAGGAACTAAACATTAAGCGCGAGTCGTTCTTAATCCCCTCAGTGGCGAGGGACGTTATACAGGAACTAAACAGTAAGAGCGAGTCGTCCTTTATCCTCTTAGTCGCGAGGGACGATATACAGTAAGAGCGAGTCGTCCTTAATCCCCTCAGTGGCGAGGGACGTTATACAGAACTAAACAGTAAGAGCGAGTCGTCCTTAATCCCTTCAGTGGTGAGGGACGGTATACAGAAACTAAACAGTAAGCGCGAGTCGTTCTTAATCACCTCAGTGGCGAGGGTCGTTATACAGGAACTAAACAGTAAGCGTGAGTCGCCCTTAATCCCCTCAGTGGCGAGGGACGTTATACAGAAACTAAACAGTAAGGGCGAGTCGTCCTTAATCCATTCAGTGGCGAGGGACGTTATACAGGAACTAAACAGTAAGATCAAGTCGTCCTTAATCCCCTCAGTGGCGAGGGACGTTATACAGTAAGAGCGAGTCGTCCTTAATCCCCTCAGTGGCGAGGGACGTTATACAGGAACTAAACAGTAAGAGCGAGTCGTCCTTAATCCCCTTAGTGGCGAGGGAAGTTATACAGGAACTAAACAGTAAGAGCGAGTCATCCTTAATCCCCTCAGTGGCGCGTGAGGTTATACAGGAACTAAACAGTAAGAGCGAGTCGTCCTTAATCCTCTCAGTGGCGAGAGACGTTATACAGGAACTAAACAGAAAGCACGAGTCGTCCTTAATCCCCTCAGTGGCGAGGGACGTTATACAGTAAGAGCGAGTCGTCCTTAATCGTCTCAGTTTCGAGGGTCGTGATACAGGAACTAAACAGTAAGAGCGAGTCGTCGTTAATCCCGTCAGTGGCGAGGGACATTATACAGGAACTAAACAGTAAGCGCGAGTCGTCCTTAATCCCCTCAGTGGCGAGGGACCTTATACAGTAAGAGCGTGTCCTCCTTAATCCCTTCAGTGGCGAGTGACGTTAGACAGGAACTAAACTGTAAGAGCGAGTCGTCCTTAATCCCCTCAGTGGCGAGGGACGTTATACAGGAACTAAACAGTAAGCGCGGATCGTCCTTAATCCCCTCAGTGGCGCGTGACGTTATACAGGAACTAAACAGTAAGAGCGAGTCGTCCTTAATCCCCTCAGTGGCGAGGGACGTTATACAGTAAGAGCGAGTCGTCCTTAATCCCTTCAGTGGCGCGTGTCCTTATACAGAAACTAAACAGTAAGAGCAAGTCGTCCTTAATCCCCTCAGTGGCGAGGGACATTATACAGGAACTAAACAGTAAGCGCGAGTCGTCCTTAATCCCCTCAGTGGCGAGGGACCTTATACAGTAAGAGTGTGTCCTCCTTAATCCCTTCAGTGGCGAGTGACGTTAGACAGGAACTAAACTGTAAGAGCGAGTCGTCCTTAATCCCCTCAGTGGCGAGGGACGTTATACAGGAACTAAACAGTAAGAGCGAGTCGTCCTTAATCCCCTTAGTGGCGAGGGACGTTATACAGTAAGAGCGAGTCGTCCTTAATCCCGTCAGTGGCGAGGGACGTTATACAGAAACTACACAGTAAAAGCGAGTCGTCCTTTATCCCCTTAGTCGCGAGGGACGATATACAGTAAGAGCGAGTCGTCCTTAATCCCCTCAGTGGCGAGGGACGTTATACAGAAACTAAACAGTAAGAGCGAGTCGTCCTTAATCCCTTCAGTGGTGAGGGACGGTATACAGAAACTAAACAGTAAGCGCGAGTCGTTCTTAATCACCTCAGTGGCGAGGGTCGTTATACAAAAACTAAACAGTAAGCGCGAGTCGTCCTTAATCCCCTCAGTGGCGAGGGATGTTATACAGAAACTAAACAGTAAGAGCGAGTCGTACTTAATCCCCTTAGTGGCAAGGGAAGTTATACAGGAACTAAACAGAAAGCACGAGTCGTCCTTAATCCCCTCAGTGGCGAGGGACGTTATACAGTAAGAGCGAGTCGTCCTTAATCACCTCAGTTTCGAGGGTCGTTATACAGGAACTACACAGTAAGAGCGAGTCGTCCTTAATCCCCTCAGTGGCGAGGAACGTTATACAGTAAGAGCGAGTCGTCCTTAATCCCCTCAGTGGCGCGTATCGTTATACAGAAACTAAACAGTAAGAGCAAGTCGTCCTTAATCCCCTCAATGGCGAGGGACATTATACAGGAACTAAACAGTAAGCGCGAGTCGTCCTTAATCCCCTCAGTGGCGAGGGACCTTATACAGTAAGAGCGTGTCCTCCTTAATCCCTTCAGTGGCGAGTGACGTTAGACAGGAACTAAACTGTAAGAGAGAGTCGTTCTTAATCCCCTCAGTGGCGAGGGACGTTATACAGGAACTAAACAGTAAGAGCGAGTCGTCCTTAATCCCCTCAGTGGCGAGGGACGTTATACAGGAACTAAACAGTAAGAGCAAGTCGTCGTTAATCCCCTCAGTGGCGAGGGACGTTATACAGTAAGAGCGAGTCGTCCTTAATCCCCTCAGTGGCGAGGGACGTTATACAGAAACTAAACAGAAAACGCGAGTCGTTCTTAATCCCCTCAGTGGCGAGGGACGTTATACAGGAACTAAACAGTTAGCACGAGTCGTCCTTAATCCCCTCAGTGGCGAGGGACGTTATACAGTAAGAGCGAGTCGTCCTTAATCACCTCAGTGGCGAGGGTCGTTATACAGGAACTAAACAGTAAGAGCGAGTCGTCCTTAATCCCATTAGTGGCGAGGGACGTTATACAGGAACTGAACAGTAAGCGCGAGTCGTCCTTAATCCACTCAGTTGCGAGGGACGTTATACAGGAACTAAACAGTAAGAGCGAGTCGTCCTTAATCCCCTCAGTGGCGCGTGACGTTATACAGAAACTAAACAGTAAGAAAGGATCATCCTTAATCCTCTCAGTGGCGAGGGACGTTATACAGGAACTAAACTGTAAGCGCGAGTCGTTCTTAATCCCCTCAGTGGCGAGGGACGTTATACAGGAACTAAACAGTAAGAGCGAGTCGTCCTTTATCCCCTTAGTCGCGAGGGACGATATACAGTAAGAGCGAGTCGTCCTTAATCCCCTCAGTGGCGAGGGACGTTATACAGAACTAAACAGTAAGAGCGAGTCGTCCTTAATCCCTTCAGTGGTGAGGGACGGTATACAGAAACTAAACAGTAATCGCGAGTCGTTCTTAATCATCACAGTGGCGAGGGTCGTTATACAGGAACTAAACAGTAAGCGCGAATCGTCCTTAATCCCCTCAGTGGCGTGTGACGTTATACAGCAACTAAACAGTAAGAGCGAGTCGTCTTTAATCCCCTCAGTGGCGAGGGACGTTATACCGTAAGAGCGAGTCGTCCTTAATCCCCTCAGTGGCGAGGGACGTTATACAGAAACTAAACAGAAAACGCAAGTCGTCCTTAATCCCCTCAGTGGCGAGGGACGTTATACAGTAAGAGCGTGTCCTCCTTAATCCCTTCAGTGGCGAGTGACGTTAGACAGGAACTAAACTGTAAGAGCGAGTCGTCCTTAATCCCCTCAGTGGCGAGGGACGTTATACAGGAACTAAACAGTAAGAGCGAGTCGTCCTTAATCCCCTCATTGGCGAGGGACGTTATACAGGAAATAAACAGTAAGAGCGAGTCGTCCTTAATCCCCTTAGTGGCGAGGGACGTTATACAGTAAGAGCGAGTCGTCCTTAATCCCCTCAGTGGCGAGGGACGTTATACAGAAACTAAACAGTAAACGCGAGTCGTCCTTAATCCCCTCAGTGGCGAGGGACGTTATACAGGAACTAAACAGTTAGCACGAGTCGTCCTTAATCCCCTCAGTGGCGAGGGACGTTATACAGTAAGAGCGAGTCGTCCTTAATCACCTCAGTGGCGAGGGTCGTTATACAGAAACTAAACAGTAAGAGCGAGTCGTCCTTAATCCCATTAGTGGCGAGGGACGTTATACAGGAACTGAACAGTAAGCGCGAGTCGTCCTTAATCCACTCAGTTGCGAGGGACGTTATACAGGAACTAAACAGTAAGAGCGAGTCGTCCTTAATCCCCTCAGTGGCGCGTGACGTTATACAGGAACTAAACAGTAAGAAAGGATCATCCTTAATCCTCTCAGTGGCGAGGGACGTTATACAGGAACTAAACAGTAAGAGCGAGTCGTCGTTTATCCCCTTAGTCGCGAGGGATAATATACAGTAAGAGCGAGTCGTCCTTAATCCCCTCACTGGCGAGGGACGTTATACAGAAACTAAACAGTAAGAGCGAGTCGTCCTTAATCCCTTCAGTGGTGAGGGACGGTATACAGAAACTAAACAGTAATCGCGAGTCGTTCTTAATCACCTCAGTTTTGAGGGTCGTTATACAGAAACTAAACAGTAATCGCGAGTCGTCCTTAATCACCTCAGTTTCGAGGGTCGTTATACAAGAACTAAACAGTAAGAGCGAGTCGTCCTAAATCCCCTCAGTGGCGAGGGACATTATACAGGAACTAAACAGTAAGCGCTAGTCGTCCTTAATCCCCTCAGTGGCGAGGGACCTTATACAGTAAGAGCGTGTCCTCCTTAATCCCTTCAGTGGCGAGTGACGTTAGACAGGAACTAAACTGTAAGAGCGAGTAGTCCTTAATCCCCTCAGTGGCGAGGGACGTTATACAGGAACTAAGCAGTAAGCGCGGATCGTCCTTAATCCCCTCAGTGGCGCGTGACGTTATACAGGAACTAAACAGTAAGAGCGAGTCGTCCTTAATCCCCTCAGTGGCGAGGGACGTTATACAGTAAGAGCGAGTCGTCCTTAATCCCTTCAGTGGCGCGTGTCCTTATACAGAAACTAAACAGTAAGAGGAAGTCGTCCTTAATCCCCTCAGTGGCGAGGGACATTATACAGGAACTAAACAGTAAGCGCGAGTCGTCCTTAATCCCCTCAGTGGCGAGGGACCTTATACAGTAAGAGCGTGTCCTCCTTAATCCCTTCAGTGGCGAGTGACGTTAGACAGGAACTAAACTGTAAGAGCGAGTCGTCCTTAATCCCCTCAGTGGCGAGGGACGTTATACAGGAACTAAACAGTAAGAGCGAGTCGTCCTTAATCCCCTTAGTGGCGAGGGACGTTATACAGTAAGAGCGAGTCGTCCTTAATCCCGTCAGTGGCGAGGGACGTTATACAGAAACTACACAGTAAAAGCGAGTCGTCCTTAATCCCCTCAGTGGCGAGGGACGTTATACAGGAACTAAACAGTTAGCACGAGTCGTCCTTAAATCCCTCAGTGGCGAGGGACGTTATACAGTAAGAGCGAGTCGTCCTTAATCACCTCAGTGGCGAGGGTCGTTATACAGGAACTAAACAGTAAGAGCGAGTCGTCCTTAATCCCATTAGTGGCGAGGGACGTTATACAGGAACTGAACAGTAAGCGCGAGTCATCCTTAATCCACTCAGTTGCGAGGGACGTTATACAGGAACTAAACAGTAAGAGCGAGTCGTCCTTAATCACCTCAGTGGCGTGTGACGTTATACAGGAACTAAACAGTAAGAAAGGATCATCCTTAATCCTCTCAGTGGCGAGGGACGTTATACAGGAACTAAACAGTAAGCGCGAGTCGTTCTTAATCCCCTCAGTGGCGAGGGACGTTATACAGGAACTAAACAGTAAGAGCGAGTCGTCCTTTATCCCCTTAGTCGCGAGGGACAATATACAGTAAGAGCGAGTCGTCCTTAATCCCCTCAGGGGCGATTGACGTTATACAGAAACTAAACAGTAAGAGCGAGTCGTCCTTAATCCCTTCAGTGGTGAGGGACGGTATACAGAAACTAAACAGTAAGCGCGAGTCGTTCTTAATCACCTCAGTGGCGAGGGTCGTTATACAGGAACTAAACAGTAAACGCGAGTCGTCCTTAATCCCCTCAGTGGCGAGGGATGTTATACAGAAACTAAACAGTAAGTGCGAGTCGTCCTTAATCCATTCAGTGGCGAGGGACGTTATACAGGAATTAAACAGTAAGATCGAGTCGTCCTTAATCCCCTCAGTGGCGAGGGACGTTATACAGTAAGAGCGAGTCGTCCTTAATGCCCTCAGTGGTGAGGGACGTTAAACAGGAACTAAACAGTAAGAGCGAATCGTCCTTAATCCGCTCTGTGGCGAGGGATGTTAAACAGGAACTAAACAGTAAGTGCGAGTCGTCCTTATTCCCCTCAGTGGCGAGGGACGTTATACAGTAAGAGCGAGTCGTCCTTAATCCCCTCAGTGGCGAGGAACGTTATACAGTAAGAGCGTGTCGTCCTTAATCCCTTCAGTGGCGAGTGATATTATACAGGAACTAAACAGTAAGCGCGAGTCGTCCTTTATCCCCTCAGTGGCGAGGGACGTTATACAGTAAGAGCGAGTCGTCCTTAATCCCCTCAGTGGCGAGGGACGTTATACAGGAACTAAACAGTAAGAGCGAGTCGTCCTTAATCCCCTTAGTGGCGAGGGAAGTTATACAGGAACTAAACAGTAAGACCGAGTCGTCCTTAATCCCCTCAGTGGCGCGTGACGTTATACAGTAACTAAACAGTAAGAGCGAGTCGTCCTTAATCCTCTCAGTGGCGAGAGACGTTATACAGGAACTAAACAGAAAGCACGAGTCGTCCTTAATCCCCTCAGTGGCGAGGGACGTTATACAGTAAGAGCGAGTCGTCTTTAATCACCTCAGTTTCGAGGGTCGTTATACAGGAACTAAACAGTAAGAGCGAGTCGTCCTTAATCCCCTCAGTGGCGAGGGACATTATACAGTAAGAGCGAGTCGTCCTTAATCCCCTCAGTGGCGAGGGACTTTATACAGAAACTAAACAGTAAACACGAGTCGTCCTTAATACCCTCAGTGGCGCGAGACGCTATACAGGAATTAAACAGTAAGAGGGAGTCGTCCTTAATCCTCTCAGTGGCGAAGGACGTTATACAGGAACTAAACAGTTAGCACGAGTCGTCCTTAATCCCTTCAGTGGCGAGGGACGTTATACAGTAAGAGCGAGTCGTCCTTAATCCCCTCAGTGGCGAGGGACTTTATACAGTAAGAGCGTGTCGTCCTTAATCCCTTCAGTGGCGAGTGACTTTATACAGTAAGAGCGTGTCGTCCTTAATCCCCTCAGTGGCGAGGGACGTTATACAAGAACTAAACAGTAAGAGCGAGTTGTCCTTAATCCCCTCAGTGGCAAGGGACGTTATACAGGAACTAAACAGTAAGAGAGAGTCGTCCTTCATCCCCTCAGTGGCGAGGGACGTTATACAGGAACTAAACAGTAAGAGCGAGTCGTCCTTAATCCTGTCAGTGGCGAGGGACTTTATACAGGAACTAAACAGGAACTAAACAGTAAACACGAGTCGTCCTTAATCCGCTCAGTGCCGCGAGACGTTATACAGGAAATAAACAGTAAGAGGGAGTCGTCCTTAATCCTCTCAGTGGCGAGGGACTTTATACAGGAACTAAACAGAAAGCACGAGTCGTCCTTAATCCCCTCAGTGGCGAGGGACGTTATACAGTAAGAGTGAGTCGTCCTTAATCCTCTCAGTGGCGCGTGACGTTATACAGGAACTAAACAGTAAGAGCGAGTCGTCGTTAATCCCCTCAGTGGCGAGGGACGTTATACAGTAAGAGCGAGTCGTCCTTAATCCCCTCAGTGGCGAGGGACGTTATACAGTAAGAGCGAGTCGTCGTTAATCCCCTCAGTGGCGAGGGACGTTATACAGGAACTAAACAGTGAGCACGAGTCGTCCTTAATCCCCTCAGTGGCGAGGGACCTTATACAGTAAGAGCGAGTGGTCCTTAATCACCTCAGTGGCGAGGGTCGTTATACAGGAACTAAACAGTAAGAGCGAGTCGTCCTTAATCCCATTAGTGGCGAGGTACGTTATACAGGAACTGAACAGTAAGTGCGAGTCGTCCTTAATCCACTCAGTTGCGAGGGACGTTATACAGGAACTAAACAGTAAGAGCGAGTCGTCCTTAATCCCCTCAGTGGCGCGTGACGTTATACAGAAACTAAACAGTAAGAAAGGATCATCCTTAATCCTCTCAGTGGCGAGGGACGTTATACAGGAACTAAACAGTAAGCGCGAGTCGTTCTTAATCCCCTCAGTGGCGAGGGACGTTATACAGGAACTAAACAGTAAGAGCGAGTCGTCCTTTATCCTCTTAGTCGCGAGGGACGATATACAGTAAGAGCGAGTCGTCCTTAATCCCCTCAGTGGCGAGAGACGTTATACAGAACTAAACAGTAAGAGCGAGTCGTCCTTAATCCCTTCAGTGGTGAGGGACGGTATACAGAAACTAAACAGTAAGCGCGAGTCGTTCTTAATCACCTCAGTGGCGAGGGTCGTTATACAGGAACTAAACAGTAAGCGTGAGTCGCCCTTAATCCCCTCAGTGGCGAGGGACGTTATACAGAAACTAAACAGTAAGTGCGAGTCGTCCTTAATCCATTCAGTGGCGAGGGACGTTATACAGGAACTAAACAGTAAGATCAAGTCGTCCTTAATCCCCTCAGTGGATAGGGACGTTATACAGTAAGAGCGAGTCGTCCTTAATCCCCTCAGTGGCGAGGGACGTTATACAGGAACTAAACAGTAAGAGCGAGTCGTCCTTAATCCCCTTAGTGGCGAGGGAAGTTATACAGGAACTAAACAGTAAGAGCGAGTCGTCCTTAATCCCCTCAGTGGCGCGTGAGGTTATACAGGAACTAAACAGTAAGAGCGAGTCGTCCTTAATCCTCTCAGTGGCGAGAGACGTTATACAGGAACTAAACAGAAAGCACGAGTCGTCCTTAATCCCCTCAGTGGCGAGGGACGATATACAGTAAGAGCGAGTCGTCCTTAATCACCTCAGTTTCGAGGGTCGTTATACAGGAACTAAACAGTAAGAGCGAGTCGTCGTTAATCCCGTCAGTGGCGAGGGACATTATACAGGAACTAAACAGTAAGCGCGAGTCATCCTTAATCCCCTCAGTGGCGAGGGACCTTATACAGTAAGAGCGTGTCCTCCTTAATCCCTTCAGTGGCGAGTGACGTTAGACAGGAACTAAACTGTAAGAGCGAGTCGTCCTTAATCCCCTCAGTGGCGAGGGACGTTATACAGGAACTAAACAGTAAGCGCGGATCGTCCTTAATCCCCTCAGTGGCGCGTGACGTTATACAGGAACTAAACAGTAAGAGCGAGTCGTCCTTAATCCCCTCAGTGGCGAGGGACGTTATACAGTAAGAGCGAGTCGTCCTTAATCCCTTCAGTGGCGCGTGTCCTTATACAGAAACTAAACAGTAAGAGGAAGTCGTCCTTAATCCCCTCAGTGTCGAGGGACATTATACAGGAACTAAACAGTAAGCGCGAGTCGTCCTTAATCCCCTCAGTGGCGAGGGACCTTATACAGTAAGAGCGTGTCCTCCTTAATCCCTTCAGTGGCGAGTGACGTTAGACAGGAACTAAACTGTAAGAGCGAGTCGTCCTTAATCCCCTCAGTGGCGAGGGACGTTATACAGGAACTAAACAGTAAGAGCGAGTCGTCCTTAATCCCCTTAGTGGCGAGGGACGTTATACAGTAAGAGCGAGTCGTCCTTAATCCCGTCAGTGGCGAGGGACGTTATACAGAAACTACACAGTAAAAGCGAGTCGTCCTTAATCCCCTCAGTGGCGAGGGACGTTATACAGGAACTAAACAGTTAGCACGAGTCGTCCTTAAATCCCTCAGTGGCGAGGGACGTTATACAGTAAGAGCGAGTCGTCCTTAATCACCTCAGTGGCGAGGGTCGTTATACAGGAACTAAACAGTAAGAGCGAGTCGTCCTTAATCCCATTAGTGGCGAGGGACGTTATACAGGAACTGAACAGTAAGCGCGAGTCATCCTTAATCCACTCAGTTGCGAGGGACGTTATACAGGAACTAAACAGTAAGAGCGAGTCGTCCTTAATCACCTCAGTGGCGTGTGACGTTATACAGGAACTAAACAGTAAGAAAGGATCATCCTTAATCCTCTCAGTGGCGAGGGACGTTATACAGGAACTAAACAGTAAGCGCGAGTCGTTCTTAATCCCCTCAGTGGCGAGGGACGTTATACAGGAACTAAACAGTAAGAGCGAGTCGTCCTTTATCCCCTTAGTCGCGAGGGACAATATACAGTAAGAGCGAGTCGTCCTTAATCCCCTCAGGGGCGATTGACGTTATACAGAAACTAAACAGTAAGAGCGAGTCGTCCTTAATCCCTTCAGTGGTGAGGGACGGTATACAGAAACTAAACAGTAAGCGCGAGTCGTTCTTAATCACCTCAGTGGCGAGGGTCGTTATACAGGAACTAAACAGTAAGCGCGAGTCGTCCTTAATCCCCTCAGTGGCGAGGGACGTTATACAGAAACTAAACAGTAAGTGCGAGTCGTCCTTAATCCATTCAGTGGCGAGGGACGTTATACAGGAATTAAACAGTAAGATCGAGTCGTCCTTAATCCCCTCAGTGGCGAGGGACGTTATACAGTAAGAGCGAGTCGTCCTTAATGCCCTCAGTGGTGAGGGACGTTAAACAGGAACTAAACAGTAAGAGCGAATCGTCCTTAATCCGCTCTGTGGCGAGGGATGTTAAACAGGAACTAAACAGTAAGTGCGAGTCGTCCTTATTCCCCTCAGTGGCGAGGGACGTTATACAGTAAGAGCGAGTCGTCCTTAATCCCCTCAGTGGCGAGGAACGTTATACAGTAAGAGCGTGTCGTCCTTAATCCCTTCAGTGGCGAGTGATATTATACAGGAACTAAACAGTAAGCGCGAGTCGTCCTTTATCCCCTCAGTGGCGAGGGACGTTATACAGTAAGAGCGAGTCGTCCTTAATCCCCTCAGTGGCGAGGGACGTTATACAGGAACTAAACAGTAAGAGCGAGTCGTCCTTAATCCCCTTAGTGGCGAGGGAAGTTATACAGGAACTAAACAGTAAGACCGAGTCGTCCTTAATCCCCTCAGTGGCGCGTGACATTATACAGTAACTAAACAGTAAGAGCGAGTCGTCCTTAATCCTCTCAGTGGCGAGAGACGTTATACAGGAACTAAACAGAAAGCACGAGTCGTCCTTAATCCCCTCAGTGGCGAGGGACGTTATACAGTAAGAGCGAGTCGTCTTTAATCACCTCAGTTTCGAGGGTCGTTATACAGGAACTAAACAGTAAGAGCGAGTCGTCCTTAATCCCCTCAGTGGCGAGGGACGTTATACAGTAAGAGCGAGTCGTCCTTAATCCCCTCAGTGGCGAGGGACTTTATACAGAAACTAAACAGTAAACACGAGTCGTCCTTAATACCCTCAGTGGCGCGAGACGTTATACAGGAATTAAACAGTAAGAGGGAGTCGTCCTTAATCCTCTCAGTGGCGAAGGACGTTATACAGGAACTAAACAGTTAGCACGAGTCGTCCTTAATCCCTTCAGTGGCGAGGGACGTTATACAGTAAGAGCGAGTCGTCCTTAATCCCCTCAGTGGCGAGGGACTTTATACAGTAAGAGCGTGTCGTCCTTAATCCCTTCAGTGGCGAGTGACTTTATACAGTAAGAGCGTGTCGTCCTTAATCCCCTCAGCAGCGAGGGACGTTATACAAGAACTAAACAGTAAGAGCGAGTTGTCCTTAATCCCCTCAGTGGCAAGGGACGTTATACAGGAACTAAACAGTAAGAGAGAGTCGTCCTTCATCCCCTCAGTGGCGAGGGACGTTATACAGGAACTAAACAGTAAGAGCGAGTCGTCCTTAATCCTGTCAGTGGCGAGGGACTTTATACAGGAACTAAACAGGAACTAAACAGTAAACACGAGTCGTCCTTAATCCGCTCAGTGGCGCGAGACGTTATACAGGAAATAAACAGTAAGAGGGAGTCGTCCTTAATCCTCTCAGTGGCGAGGGACTTTATACAGGAACTAAACAGAAAGCACGAGTCGTCCTTAATCCCCTCAGTGGCGAGGGACGTTATACAGTAAGAGTGAGTCGTCCTTAATCCTCTCAGTGGCGCGTGACGTTATACAGGAACTAAACAGTAAGAGCGAGTCGTCTTTAATCCCCTCAGTGGCGAGGGACGTTATACAGTAAGAGCGAGTCGTCCTTAATCCCCTCAGTGGCGAGGGACGTTATACAGTAAGAGCGAGTCGTCGTTAATCCCCTCAGTGGCGAGGGACGTTATACAGGAACTAAACAGTGAGCACGAGTCGTCCTTAATCCCCTCAGTGGCGAGGGACCTTATACAGTAAGAGCGAGTGGTCCTTAATCACCTCAGTGGCGAGGGTCGTTATACAGGAACTAAACAGTAAGAGCGAGTCGTCCTTAATCCCATTAGTGGCGAGGTACGTTATACAGGAACTGAACAGTAACCGCGAGTCGTCCTTAATCCACTCAGTTGCGAGGGACGTTATACAGGAACTAAACAGTAAGAGCGAGTCGTCCTTAATCCCCTCAGTGGCGCGTGACGTTATACAGAAACTAAACAGTAAGAAAGGATCATCCTTAATCCTCTCAGTGGCGAGGGACGTTATACAGGAACTAAACAGTAAGCGCGAGTCGTTCTTAATCCCCTCAGTTACGAGGGACGTTATACAGGAACTAAACAGTAAGAGCGAGTCGTCCTTTATCCTCTTAGTCGCGAGGGACGATATACAGTAAGAGCGAGTCGTCCTTAATCCCCTCAGTGGCGAGGGACGTTATACAGAACTAAACAGTAAGAGCGAGTCGTCCTTAATCCCTTCAGTGGTGAGGGACGGTATACAGAAACTAAACAGTAAGCGCGAGTCGTTCTTAATCACCTCAGTGGCGAGGGTCGTTATACAGGAACTAAACAGTAAGCGTGAGTCGCCCTTAATCCCCTCAGTGGCGAGGGACGTTATACAGAAACTAAACAGTAAGTGCGAGTCGTCCTTAATCCATTCAGTGGCGAGGGACGTTATACAGGAACTAAACAGTAAGATCAAGTCGTCCTTAATCCCCTCAGTGGCGAGGGACGTTATACAGTAAGAGCGAGTCGTCCTTAATCACCTCAGTTTCGAGGGTCGTTATACAGGAACTAAACAGTAAGAGCGAGTCGTCGTTAATCCCCTCAGTGGCGAGGGACATTATACAGGAACTAAACAGTAAGCGCGAGTCGTCCTTAATCCCCTCAGTGGCGAGGGACCTTATACAGTAAGAGCGTGTCCTCCTTAATCCCTTCAGTGGCGAGTGACGTTAGACAGGAACTAAACTGTAAGAGCGAGTCGTCCTTAATCCCCTCAGTGGCGAGGGACGTTATACAGGAACTAAACAGTAAGCGCGGATCGTCCTTAATCCCCTCAGTGGCGCGTGACGTTATACAGGAACTAAACAGTAAGAGCGAGTCGTCCTTAATCCCCTTAGTGGCGAGGGACGTTATACAGTAAGAGCGAGTCGTCCTTAATCCCTTCAGTGGCGCGTGTCGTCATAGTGGCGAGGGACGTTATACAGTAAGAGCGAGTCGTCCTTAATCCCTTCAGTTGCGCGTGTCGCTATACAGAAACTAAACAGTAAGAGCAAGTCGTCCTTAATCCCCTCAGTGGCGAGGGACGTTATACAGTAAGAGCGAGTCGTCCTTAATGCCCTCAGTGGTGAGGGACGTTAAACAGGAACTAAACAGTAAGAGCGAGTCGTCCTTAATCCGCTCTGTGGCGAGGGACGTTAAACAGAAACTAAACAGTAAGTGCGAGTCGTCCTTATTCCCCTCAGTGGCGAAGGACGTTATACAGTAAGAGCGAGTCGTCCTTCATCCCCTCAGTGGCGAGTGATGTTATACAGAAACTAAACAGTAAGCACGAGTCGTCCTTAATCCCCTCAGTGGCGAGGGACGTTATACAGTAAGAGCGAGTCGTCCTTAATCACCTCAGTTTCGAGGGTCGTTATACAGTAACTAAACAGTAAGAGCGAGTCGTCCTTAATCCCCTCAGTGGCGAGGGACGTTATACAGTAAGAGCGAGTCGTCCTTAATCCCCTCAGTGGCGAGGGACTTTATACAGAAACTAAACAGTAAACACGAGTCGTCCTTAATCCCCTCAGTGGCGCGAGACGTTATACAGGAAATAAACAGTAAGAGGGAGTCGTCCTTAATCCTCTCAGTGGCGAGGGACGTTATACAGGAACTAAACAGTTAGCACGAGTCGTCCTTAATCCCTTCAGTGGCGAGGGACCTTATACAGTAAGAGCGTGTCGTCCTTAATCCCTTCAGTGGCGAGTGACTTTATACAGTAAGAGCGTGTCGTCCTTAATCCCCTCAGTGGCGAGGGACGTTACACTGGAACTAAACAGTAAGAGCGAGTCGTCCTTAATCCCCTCAGTGGCAAGGGACGTTATACAGGAACTAAACAGTAAGAGAGAGTCGTCCTTCATCCCCTCAGTGGCGCGTGACGTTATACAGGAACTAAACAGTAAGAGCGAGTCGTCCTTAATCCTGTCAGTGGCGAGGGACTTTATACAGGAACTAAACAGAAACTAAACAGTAAACACGAGTCGTCCTTAATCCCCTCAGTGGCGCGAGACGTTATACAGGAACTAAACAGTAAGAGGGAGTCGTCCTTAATCCTGTCAGTGGCGAGGGACTTTATACAGGAACTAAACAGAAAGCACGAGTCGTCCTTAATCCCCTCAGTGGCGAGGGACGTTATACAGTAAGAGCGAGTCGTCCTTAATCCTCTCAGTGGCGCGTGACGTTATACAGGAACTAAACAGTAAGAGCGAGTCGTCCTTAATCCCCTCAGTGGCGAGGGACGTTATACAGTAAGAGCGAGTCGTCCTTAATCCCCTCAGTGGCGCGAGACGTTATACAGGAACTAAACAGTAAGAGGGAGTCGTCCTTAATCCTGTCAGTGGCGAGGGACTTTATACAGGAACTAAACAGAAAGCACGAGTCGTCCTTAATCCCCTCAGTGGCGAGGGACGTTATACAGTAAGAGCGAGTCGTCCTTAATCCTCTCAGTGGCGCGTGACGTTATACAGGAACTAAACAGTAAGAGCGAGTCGTCCTTAATCCCCTCAGTGGCGAGGGACGTTATACAGTAAGAGCGAGTCGTCCTTAATCCCCTCAGTGGCAAGGGACGTTATACAGGAACCAAACAGTAAGAGAGAGTCGTCCTTCATCCCCTCAGTGGCGCGTGACGTTATACAGGAACTAAACAGTAAGAGCGAGTCGTCCTTAATCCCCTCAGTGTCGAGGGACGTTATACAGTAAGAGCGAGTCGTCCTTAATCCCCTCAGTGGCGTGGGACGTTATACAGGAACTAAACAGTAAGACCGAGTCGTCCTTAATCCCCTCAGTGGCGCGTGACGTTATACAGGAACTAAACAGTAAGAGCGAGTCGTCCTTAATCCCCTCAGTGGCGAGGGACGTTATACAGTAAGAGCGAGTCGTCCTTAATCCTCTCAGTGGCGCATGACATTATACAGAAACTAAACAGTAAGCGCGAGTCGTCCTTAATCCCCTCAGTGGCGAGGGATGTTATACAGTAAGATCGAGTCGTCCTTAATCCCCTCAGTGGCGAGGGACGTTATACAGAAACTAAACAGTAAGCGCGAGTCGTCCTTAATCCCCTCAGTGGCGAGGGACGTTATACAGGAACTAAACAGTAAGATCGAGTCGTCCTTAATCCCCTCAGTGGCGAGGGACGTTATACAGGAACTAAACAGTAAGAGCGTCCTTAATCCCCTCAGTGGCGAGGGACGTTATACAGGAACTATACAGTAAGAGCGAGTCGTCCTTAATCCCCTCAGTGGCGAGGGACGTTATACAGTAAGAGCGAGTCGTCCTTAATCCCCTCAGTGGCGAGGGACGTTATACAGGAACTAAACAGTAAGAGCGAGTCGTCCTTAATCCCCTTAGTGGCGAGGGAAGTTATACAGGAACTAAACAGTAAGAGCGAGTCGTCCTTAATCCCCTCAGTGGCGAGGGACGTTATACAGGAACTAAACAGTGAGCGCAAGTCGTCCATAATCCCATCAGTGGCGAGTGACGTTATACAGGAACTAAACAGTAAGCGCGAGTCGTCCTTAATCCCCTCAGTGGCGAGGGACGTTATACAGGAATTAAACAGTAAGAGCGAGTCGTCCTTAATCCCCTCAGTGGCGAGGGACGTTATACAGAAACTAAACAGTAAGCGCGAGTCGTCCTTAATCCCCTCAGTGGAGCGTGACGTTATACAGGAACTAAACAGTAAGAGCGAGTCGTCCTTAATCCCCTCAGTGGCGAGGGACGTTATACAGTAAGAGCAAGTCGTCCTTAATCCCCTCAGTGGCGAGGGACGTTATACAGAAACTAAACAGTAAGAGTGAGTCGTCTTTAATCCCCTCAGTGGCGAGGTACGTTATACAGGAACTAAACAGTAAGCGCGAGTCGTCCTTAATCCCCTCAGTGGTGAGGGACGTTATATAGGAACTAAACAGTAAGCGCGAGTCGTCCTTAAACCCCTCAGTGGCGAGGGACGTTATACAGTAAGAGCGAGTCGTCCTTAATCCTCTCAGTGGCGCGTGACGTTACACAGGAACTAAACAGTAAGCGCGAGTCGTCCTTAATCCCCCCAGTGGTGAGGGACGTTATACAGGAACTAAACAGTAAGAGCGAGTCGTCCTTAAACCCCTCAGTGGCGAGGGACGTTATACAGGAACTAAACACTAAGCGCGAGTCGTCCTTAATCCCCTCAGTGGCGAGGGACGTTATACAGGAACTAAACAGTAAGCGCGAGTCGTCCTTAATCCCCTCAGTGGCGAGGGACGTTATACAGGAACTAAACAGTAAGAGCGAGTCGTCCTTAATCCCCTTAGTGGCAAAGGACGTTATACAGTAAGAGCGAGTCGTCCTTAATCCCTTCAGTGTCGAGTGACGTTATATAGGAACTAAACAGTGAGCGCAAGTTGTCCATAATCCACTCAGTGGCGAGTGACGTTATACAGGAACTAAACAGTAAGAGCAAGTCGTCCTTAATCCCTTAGTGGCGAGGGACGTTATACAGTAAGAGCGAGTCGTCCTTAATCCACTCAGTGGCGAGGGACGTTGTACAGAAACTAAACAGTAAGCGCGAGTCGTCCTTAATCCCCTCAGTGGCGAGGGACGTTATACAGGAACTAAACAGTAAGAGCGAGTCGTCCTTAATCCCCTCAGTGGCGAGGGACGTTATACAGAAACTAAACAGTAAGAGCGAGTCGTCCTTAATCCCACTCAGTGGCGAGGGACGTTATACAGGAACTAAACAGTGAGCGCGAGTCGTCCTTAATCCCCTCAGTGGCGAGGGACGTTATACAGGAACTAAACAGTAAGCACGAGTCGTCCTTAATCCCCTCAGTGGCGAGGGACCATATACAGTAAGAGCGAGTCGTCCTAAATCCCCTCAGTGGCGAGGGACGTTATACAGTAAGAGCGTGTCCTCCTTAATCCCTTCAGTGGCGAGTGACGTTAGACAGGAACTAAACAGTAAGACCGAGTCGTCCTTAATCCCTCAGTGGCGAGGGACGTTATACAGGAACTAAACAGTAAGAGCGAGTCATCCTTAATCCCCTCAGTGGCGAGGGACGTTATACAGGAACTAAACAGTAAGCGCGAGTCGTTCTTAATCCCCTCAGTGGTGAGGGACGTTATACAGGAGCTAAACAGTAAGAGCGAGTCGTCCTTAATCCCCTTAGTCGCGAGGGACGATATACAGTAAGAGCGAGTCGTCCTTAATCCCCTTAGTGGCGAGGGACGTTATACAGAAACTAAGCAGTCAGAGCTAGTCGTCCTTAATCCCCTCAGTCGCGAGGGACGTTATACAGAAACTAAACAGTAAGCGCGAGTCGTTCTTAATCACCTCAGTGGCGAGGGTCGTTATACAGGAACTAAACAGTAAGCACGAGTCGTCCGTAATCCCCTCAGTGGCGAGGGACGTTATACAGAAACTAAACAGTAAGCGCGAGTCGTCCTTAATCCCCTCTATGGCGAGGGACGTTAAACAGAAACTAAACAGTAAGTGCGAGTCGTCCTTATTCCCCTCAGTGGCGAGGGACATTATACAGTAAGAGCGAGTCGTCCTTAATCCCCTCAGTGGCGAGGGACGTTATACAGTAAGAGCGTGTCGTCCTTAATCCCTTCAGTGGCGAGTGATGTTATACAGGAACTAAACAGTAAGCGCGAGTCGTCCTTTATCCCCTCAGTGGCGAGGGACGTTATACAGTAAGAGCGAGTCGTCGTTAATCCCCTCAGTGGCGAGGGACGTTATACAGGAACTAAACAGTAAGAGCGAGTCGTCCTTAATCCCCTCAGTGGCGTGGGACGTTATACAGGAACTAAACAGTAAGAGCGAGTCGTCCTTAATCCCCTCAGTGGCGAGGGACGTTATACAGGAACTAAATAGTAAGCACGAGTCGTCCTTAATCACCTCAGTGGCGAGGGACGTTATACAGTAAGAGAGAGTCGTCCTTAATCCCCTCAGTGGCGCGTGACGTTATACAGGAACTAAACAGTAAGAGCGAGTCGTCCTTAATCCCCTCAGTGGCGAGGGACGTTATACAGTAAGAGCGAGTCGTCCTTAATCCTCTGAGTGGCGCGTGACATTATACAGAAACTAAACAGTAAGCGCGAGTCGTCCTTAATCCCCTCAGTGGCGAGGGATGTTATACAGTAAGAGCGAGTCGTCCTTAATCCCCTCAGTGGCGAGGGACGTTATACAGAAACTAAACAGTAAGCGCGAGTCGTCCTTAATCCCCTCAGTGGCGAGGGACGTTATACAGGAACTAAACAGTAAGATCGAGTCGTCCTTAATCCCCTCAGTGGCGAGGGACATTATACAGGAACTAAACAGTAAGAGCGTCCTTAATCCCCTCAGTGGCGAGGGACGTTATACAGGAACTATACAGTAAGAGCGAGTCGTCCTTAATCCCCTCAGTGGCGAGGGACGTTATACAGTAAGAGCGAGTCGTCCTTAATCCCCTCAGTGGCGAGGGACGTTATACAGGAACTAAACAGTAAGAGCGAGTCGTCCTTAATCCCCTTAGTGGCGAGGGAAGTTATACAGGAACTAAACAGTAAGAGCGAGTCGTCCTTAATCCCCTCAGTGGCGATGGACGTTATACAGGAACTAAACAGTGAGCGCAAGTCGTCCATAATCCCATCAGTGGCGAGTGACGTTATACAGGAACTAAACAGTAAGCGCGAGTCGTCCTTAATCCCCTCAGTGGCGAGGGACGTTATACAGGAATTAAACAGTAAGAGCGAGTCGTCCTTAATCCCCTCAGTGGCGAGGGACGTTATACAGAAACTAATCAGTAAGCGCGAGTCGTCCTTAATCCCCTCAGTGGAGCGTGACGTTATACAGGAACTAAACAGTAAGAGCGAGTCGTCCTTAATCCCCTCAGTGGCGAGGGACGTTATACAGTAAGAGCGAGTCGTCCTTAATCCCCTCAGTGGCGAGGGACGTTATACAGAAACTAAACAGTAAGAGTGAGTCGTCTTTAATCCCCTCAGTGGCGAGGTATGTTATACAGGAACTAAACAGTAAGCGCGAGTCGTCCTTAATCCCCTCAGTGGTGAGGGACGTTATATAGGAACTAAACAGTAAGCGCGAGTCGTCCTTAAACCCCTCAGTGGCGAGGGACGTTATACAGTAAGAGCGAGTCGTCCTTAATCCTCTCAGTGGCGCGTGACGTTATACAGGAACTAAACAGTAAGCGCGAGTCGTCCTTAATCCCCCCAGTGGTGAGGGACGTTATACAGGAACTAAACAGTAAGAGCGAGTCGTCCTTAAACCCCTCAGTGGCGAGGGACGTTATACAGGAACTAAACACTAAGCGCGAGTCGTCCTTAATCCCCTCAGTGGCGAGGGACGTTATACAGGAACTAAACAGTAAGCGCGAGTCGTCCTTAATCCCCTCAGTGGCGAGGGACGTTATACAGGAACTAAACAGTAAGAGCGAGTCGTCCTTAATCCCCTTAGTGGCAAAGGACGTTATACAGTAAGAGCGAGTCGTCCTTAATCCCTTCAGTGTCGAGTGACGTTATATAGGAACTAAACAGTGAGCGCAAGTTGTCCATAATCCACTCAGTGGCGAGTGACGTTATACAGGAACTAAACAGTAAGAGCAAGTCGTCCTTAATCCCTTAGTGGCGAGGGACGTTATACAGTAAGAGCGAGTCGTCCTTAATCCACTCAGTGGCGAGGGACGTTGTACAGAAACTAAACAGTAAGCGCGAGTCGTCCTTAATCCCCTCAGTGGCGAGGGACGTTATACAGGAACTAAACAGTAAGAGCGAGTCGTCCTTAATCCCACTCAGTGGCGAGGGACGTTATACAGGAACTAAACAGTGAGCGCGAGTCGTCCTTAATCCCCTCAGTGGCGAGGGACGTTATACAGGAACTAAACAGTAAGCACGAGTCGTCCTTAATCCCCTCAGTGGCGAGGGACCATATACAGTAAGAGCGAGTCGTCCTAAATCCCCTCAGTGGCGAGGGACGTTATACAGTAAGAGCGTGTCCTCCTTAATCCCTTCAGTGGCGAGTGACGTTAGACAGGAACTAAACAGTAAGACCGCGTCGTCCTTAATCCCTCAGTGGCGAGGGACGTTATACAGGAACTAAACAGTAAGAGCGAGTCATCCTTAATCCCCTCAGTGGCGAGGGACGTTATACAGGAACTAAACAGTAAGCGCGAGTCGTTCTTAATCCCCTCAGTGGTGAGGGACGTTATACAGGAGCTAAACAGTAAGAGCGAGTCGTCCTTAATCCCCTTAGTCGCGAGGGACGATATACAGTAAGAGCGAGTCGTCCTTAATCCCCTTAGTGGCGAGGGATGTTATACAGAAACTAAGCAGTCAGAGCTAGTCGTCCTTAATCCCCTCAGTGGCGAGGGACGTTATACAGAAACTAAACAGTAAGCGCGAGTCGTTCTTAATCACCTCAGTGGCGAGGGTCGTTATACAGGAACTAAACAGTAAGCACGAGTCGTCCGTAATCCCCTCAGTGGCGAGGGACGTTATACAGAAACTAAACAGTAAGCGCGAGTCGTCCTTATTCCCCTCAGTGGCGAGGGACGTTATACAGTAAGAGCGAGTCGTCCTTAATCCCCTCAGTGGCGAGGGACGTTATACAGTAAGAGCGTGTCGTCCTTAATCCCTTCAGTGGCGAGTGATGTTATACAGGAACTAAACAGTAAGCGCGAGTCGTCCTTTATCCCCTCAGTGGCGAGGGACGTTATACAGTAAGAGCGAGTCGTCGTTAATCCCCTCAGTGGCGAGGGACGTTATACAGGAACTAAACAGTAAGAGCGAGTCGTCCTTAATCCCCTCAGTGGCGTGGGACGTTATACAGGAACTAAACAGTAAGAGCGAGTCGTCCTTAATCCCCTCAGTGGCGAGGGACGTTATACAGGAACTAAATAGTAAGCACGAGTCGTCCTTAATCACCTCAGTGGCGAGGGACGTTATACAGTAAGAGAGAGTCGTCCTTAATCCCCTCAGTGTCGAGGTACGTTATACAGGAACTAAACAGTAAAAGCGAGTCGTCCTTAATCCCCTCAGTGGCGAGGGACGTTATACAGAAAGAGCGTGTTGCCCTTAATCCCCTCAGTGGCGACGGCCGTTATACAGGAAATAAACAGTAAGAGAGAGTCGTCCTTAATCCCCTCAGTGGCGAGGGACGTTATACAGGAATTAAACAGTAAGCGCGAGTCGTCCTTAATCGTCTCAGTGGAGAGGGACGTTATACAGGAACTAAACAGTAAGAGCGAGTCGTCCTTAATCCTATCAGTGGCGAGGGACGTTATACAGTAAGAGCGAGTCGTCCTTAATCCTCTCAGTGGCGCGTGACGTTATACAGGAAAAAAACAGTAAGCGCGAGTCGTCCTTAATCCCCATAGTGGCGAGGGATGTTATACAGTAAGAGCGAGTCGTCCTTATTCCCCTCAGTGGCGAGGGACGTTATACAGAAACTAAACAGTAAGCGCGAGTCGTCCTTAATCCCCTCAGTGGCGAGGAACGTTATACAGGAACTAAACAGTAAGCGCGAGTCATCCTTAATCCCCTCAGTGGCGAGGGACGTTATACAGGAACGAAACAGTAAGAGCGTCCTTAATCCCCTCAGTGGCGAGGGACCTTATACAGTAAGAGCGAGTCATCCTTAATCCTCTCAGTGGCGCGTGACGTTATACAGGAACTAAACAGTAAGCGCGAGTCGTCCTTAATCCCCTCAGTGGCGAGGGACGTTATACAGGAACTAAACAGTAAGAGAGAGTCGTCCTTCATCCCCTCAGTGGCGCGTGACGTTATACAGGAACTCAACAGTAAGAGCGAGTCGTCCTTAATCCTGTCAGTGGCGAGGGACTTTATACAGGAACTAAACAGGAACTAAACAGTAAACACGAGTCGTCCTTAATCCGCTCAGTGGCGCGAGACGTTATACAGGAAATAAACAGTAAGAGGGAGTCGTCCTTAATCCTCTCAGTGGCGAGGGACTTTATACAGGAACTAAACAGAAAGCACGAGTCGTCCTTAATCCCCTCAGTGGCGAGGGACGTTATACAGTAAGAGCGAGTCGTCCTTAATCCTCTCAGTGGCGCGTGACGTTATACAGGAACTAAACAGTAAGAGCGAGTCGTCCTTAATCCCCTCAGTGGCGAGGGACGTTATACAGGAACTAAACAGTGAGCGCGAGTCGTCCTTAATCCCCTCAGTGGCGAGGGACGTTATACAGGAACTAAACAGTAAGCACGAGTCGTCCTTAATCCCCTCAGTGGCGAGGGACCATATACAGTAAGAGCGAGTCGTCCTAAATCCCCTCAGTGGCGAGGGACGTTATACAGTAAGAGCGTGTCCTCCTTCATCCCTTCAGTGGCGAGTGACGTTAGACAGGAACTAAACAGTAAGAGCGAGTCGTCCTTAATCCCTCAGTGGCGAGGGACGTTATACAGGAACTAAACAGTAAGAGCGAGTCGTCCTTAATCCCCTCAGTGGCGAGGGACGTTATACAGGAACTAAACAGTAAGCGCGAGTCGTTCTTAATCCCCTCAGTGGCGAGGGACGTTATACAGGAGCTAAACAGTAAGAGCGAGTCGTCCTTAATCCCCTTAGTCGTCAGGGACGATATACAGTAAGAGCAAGTCGTCCTTAATCCCCTTAGTGGCGAGGGACGTTATACAGAAACTAAACAGTAAGCGCGAGTCGTTCTTAATCACCTCAGTGGCGAGGGTCGTTATACAGGAACTAAGCAGTCAGAGCTAGTCGTCCTTAATCCCCTCAGTGGCGAGGGACGTTATACAGAAACTAAACAGTAAGCGCGAGTCGTTCTTAATCACCTCAGTGGCGAGGGTCGTTATACAGGAACTAAACAGTAAGCGCGAGTCGTCCGTAATCCCCTCAGTGGCGAGGGACGTTATACAGAAACTAAACAGTAAGCGCGAGTCATCCTTAATCCCCTCTGTGGCGAGGGACGTTAAACAGAAACTAAACAGTAAGTGCGAGTCGTCCTTAATCGCCTCAGTGGCGAGGGACGTTATACAGTAAGAGCGTGTCGTCCTTAATCCCTTCAGTAGCGAGTGATGTTATACAGGAACTAAACAGTAAGCGCGAGTCGTCCTTTATCCCCTCAGTGGCGAGGGACGTTATACAGTAAGAGCGAGTCGTCCTTAATCCCCTCAGTGGCGAGGGACGTTATACAGGAACTAAACAGTGAGAGCGAGTCGTCCTTAATCCCCTCAGTGGCGTGGGACGTTATACAGGAACTAAACAGTAAGAGCGAGTTGTCCTTAATCCCCTCAGTGACGAGGGACTTTATACAGGAACTAAATAGTAAGCACGAGTCGTCCTTAATCACCTCAGTGGCGAGGGACTTTATACAGTAAGAGAGAGTCGTCCTTAATCCCCTCAGTGTCGAGGCACGTTATACAGGAACTAAACAGTAAAAGCGAGTCGTCCTTAATCCCCTCAGTGGCGAGGGACGTTATACAGAAAGAGCGTGTTGCCCTTAATCCCCTCAGTGGCGAGGGCCGTTATACAGGATATAAAGAGTAAGAGAGAGTCGTCCTTAATCCCCTCAGTGGCGAGGGACGTTATACAGGAATTAAACAGTAAGCGCGAGTCGTCCTTAATCCTCTCAGTGGCGAGGGACGTTATACAGGAACTAAACAGTAAGAGCGAGTCGTCCTTAATCCTATCAGTGGCGAGGGACGTTATACAGTAAGAGCGAGTCGTCCTTAATCCTCTCAGTGGCGCGTGACGTTATACAGGAAAAAAACAGTAAGCGTGAGTCGTCCTTAATCCCCATAGTGGCGAGGGATGTTATACAGTAAGAGCGAGTCGTCCTTAATCCCCTTAGTGGCGAGGGACGTTATACAGAAACTAAACAGTAAGCGCGAATCGTCCTTAATCCCCTCAGTGGCGAGGGACCTTATACAGTAAGAGCGAGTCATCCTTAATCCTCTCAGTGGCGCGTGACGTTATACAGGAACTAAACAGTAAGCGCGAGTCGTCCTTAATCCCCTCAGTGGCGAGGGACGTTATATAGGAACTAAACAGTAAGCGCGAGTCGTCCTTAATCCCCTCAGTGGCGAGGGACGTTATACAGGAACTAAACAGTAAGAGCGAGTCGTCCTTAATCCCCTTAGTGGCAAGGGACGTTATACAGTAAGAGCGAGTCGTCCTTAATCCCCTCAGTGGCGAGTGACGTTATATAGGAACTAAACAGTGAGCGCAAGTTGTCCATAATCCACTCAGTGGCGAGTGACGTTATACAGGAACTAAACAGTAAGAGCGAGTCGTCCTTAATCCCCTCAGTGGCGAGGGACGTTATACAGGAACTAAACAGTAAGAGCGAGTCGTCCTTAATCCCTTAGTGGCGAGGGACGTTATACAGTAAAAGCGAGTCGTCCTTAATCCCCTCAGTGGCGAGGGACGTTATACAGAAACTAAACAGTAAGCACGAGTCGTCCTTAATCCCCTCAGTGGCGAGGGACGTTATACAGGAACTAAACAGTAAGAGCGAGTCGTCCTTAATCCCCTCAGTGGCGAGGGACGTTATACAGTAAGAGCGAGTCGTCCTTAATCTCCTCAGTGGCGAGGGACGTTATACAGTAAGAGCGAGTCGTCCTTAATCCCCTCAGTGGCGAGGGACGTTATACAGTAAGAGCGTCCTTAATCCCCTCAGTGGCGAGGGACGTTATACAGTAAGAGCAAGTCGTCCTAAATCCCCTCAGTGGCGAGGGACGTTATACAGTAAGAGCGTGTCCTCCTTAATCCCTTCAGTGCCGAGTGACGTTAGACAGGAACTAAACAGTAAGAGCGAGTCGTCCTTAATCCCCTCAGTGGCGAGGGACGTTATACAGGAACTAAACAGTAAGAGCGAGTCGTCCTTAATCCCCTCTTTGGCGAGGGACGTTATACAGGAACTAAACAGTAAGCGCGAGTCGTTCTTAATCCCCTCAGTGGCGAGGGACGTTATACAGGAGCTAAACAGTAAGAGCGAGTCGTCCTTAATCCCCTTAGTCGCGAGGGACGATATACAGTTAGAGCGAGTCGTCCTTAATCCCCTTTGTGGCGAGGGACGTTATACAGAAACATAACAGTAAGAGCGAGTCGTCCTTAATCCCCTCAGTGGCGAGGGACGTTATACAGAAACTAAACAGTAAGAGTGAGTCGTCTTTAATCCCCTCAGTGGCGAGGGACGTTATACAGGAACTAAACAGTAAGCGCGAGTCGTCCTTAATCCCCTCAGTGGTGAGGGACGTTATACAGGAACTAAACAGTAAGCGCGAGTCGTCCTTAATCCCCTCAGTGGCGAGGGACCTTATACAGTAAGAGCGAGTCATCCTTAATCCCCTCAGTGGCGAGGGACGTTATACAGTAAGAGCGTGTCCTCCTTAATCCCTTCAGTGGCGAAAGACGTTATACAGGATGTCACGACACGCCTGACGGAGTCAGGGCGCCGTGGACAATATGAGTGCAGACACTCGAGAAAACCCACCCACTCTAAATAAATAACACAACGCCAGCGATAAACAACAAACAAATCCTTTATTACCTACTCTAACCCCCTCCCCAACCCACTAACGCCCCACACACTCACACATACCCACACATGCACTCATAACGTATTAACACTTAAAAAGATTAACATATAAAAAATGACTAACAAGTGAAAATGACTAACAGGTGAATATGACTAACAGGTGAATATGACTAACAGACGAAAATGACTAACAGACGAAAATGACTAACAGGTGAACATGACTAATATGGCCAACGGCTATACAAGGCGGGTAACTTTGTCTCTGTACAGTGTCCTCTGTCCCACACTAGACAGGGTGGCTCATAACGTACTAGTACTACCCCTGCACCACAGAGCACCGTAGCCGCGCTTGCCCACGCACGCATGTGACCGACGCTCAGAACGTAGAATCAACCCGCTGTAGCCCAACGTACTTGTCCAACAGGACCGGCTAGCGAAGGCGTTCCGACTCCCGATGATGCGTCACCGTTGGTCGTGGATGATGAAGAGATCGAAGAACGACGAAATCTTCGAAGCCAATCTTCGAAGCCAGTCTTCGAAGCCAGTGCACTGGAAAAGGGCGCATTGTCAGTCAAAGTGCCAACACAGTTAATTCTGGCCTATTTGACACGCACCTACTCACAAACCACGCGAGTTGTGTCTCGTCTCACCCTAATACTCGCCTTGGCCATATTAAATATACAATCAGGGATATGAAAGATTCCTATGTACATTCAACATTCACCATGTCTGCACTATTCCATTATACTAACATTAAGCTAGCACAACCACTTTTGTATAATAACATTGCCACTGCTAAAACCAACATTATCAAAATATCCCGATGTACATACAAAGATATGAAATAATCACCAGCAACCACCCAACGTGACAATCTTATTACATTACATCTAGGACTTAATACCAATATATTTGAAAGGATACCCACTTTAATTCGTTTTACAACATGGCCCTTTAAATATACTCACTCGGCGACAGCCGAATATAAACAACTAAATCCGACACCCATCACATTACAACCCAACCTAAAAAACATGGTTAAAGCCTCGATTAAAACATCACTAAAAAACTAGACGAACATACCCTTCCGCACATATATACACATTCACACACCCGAGAGCACAGCAGCTAACTGAGGAAAATGGCATGAGTAAATACCTGTCACTGGTGAGTCCTCCGGCAGGACGAGACAAAACAAGACGAAGACGAACCGGAGGGGTCTTCTGGTGAGTAGCAGCCGTGGTCACAAGTCTCTCGGGGCACCCACACCCAGGAACACTGGCCGTGGTCTTGCAGGGAGGGTAAAACAACCCTCACACAGCTTGTCAAGGGCTCCAAACGAGGCCGCACCCTGACCCAGACTCTCACTTCGCTGGCTAACTCCGCTGACTGACTGTAATATCCTTCTGCTACCTTGCAGTTTAACTTTACTTCTGAACACTGTTCGGTTAAAGCTACTTGGCTAAAGCGTGCAACCGCTGTAATCGCTCACTGTTAAGCTTGCTGCACGGGCTTTACGATTACGCTCACACTACATTTATTAACTTCCCTAAACTAAGGCTATTTACAGAATTCGGCGATCTACATTTATTAACAAAAAAACGACTTGGCGAAAAAATAAAACAACATGTCACATCCGTTACGTGACACAGGAACTAAACAGTAAGAGCGAGTCGTCCTTAAACCCCTCAGTGGCGAGGGACGTTATACAGTAAGAGCGAGTCGTCCTTAATCTTCTCAGTGGCGCGTGACGTTATACAGGAACTAAACAGTAAGCGCGAGTCGTCCTTAATCCCCTCAGTGGCGAGGGACGTTATACAGGAACTAAACAGTAAGAGCGAGTCGTCCTTAAACCCCTCAGTGGCGAGGGACGTTATACATGAACTAAACACTAAGCGCGAGTCGTCCTTAATCTCCTCAGTGGCGAGGGACGTTATACAGGAACTAAAGAGTAAGCGCGAGTCGTCCTTAATCCCCTCAGTGGCGAGGGACGTTATACAGGAACTAAACAGTAAGAGCGAGTCGTCCTTAATCCCCTTAGTGGCAAGGGACGTTATACAGTAAGAGCGAGTCGTCCTTAATCACCTCAGTGGCGAGTGACGTTATATAGGAACTAAACAGTGAGCGCAAGTTGTCCATAATCCACTCAGTGGCGAGTGACGTTATACAGGAACTAAACAGTAAGAGCGAGTCGTCCTTAATCCCCTCAGTGGCGAGGGACGTTATACAGGAACTAAACAGTAAGAGCGAGTCGTCCTTAATCCATTAGTGGCGAGGGACGTTATACAGTAAGAGCGAGTCGTCCTTAATCCCTTAGTGGCGAGGGACGTTATACAGTAAGAGCGAGTCGTCCTTAATCCCCTCAGTGGCGAAGGACGTTATACAGAAACTAAACAGTAAGCACGAGTCGTCCTTAATCCCCTCAGTGGCGCGTGACGTTATACAGGAACTAAACAGTAAGAGCGAGTCGTCCTTAATCCCCTCAGTGGCGAGGGACGTTATAAAGAAACTAAACAGTAAGAGCGAGTCGTCCTTAATCCCGTCAGTGGCGAGGGACGTTATACAGGAACTAAACAGTGAGCGCGAGTCGTCCTTAATCCCCTCAGTGGCGAGGGACGTTATACAGGAACAAAACAGTAAGCACGAATCGTCCTTAATCCCCTCAGTGGCGAGGGACCTTATACAGTAAGAGCGAGTCGTCCTAAATCCCCTCAGTGGCGATGGACGTTATACAGTAAGAGCATGTCCTCCTTAATCCCTTCAGTGGCGAGTGACGTTAGACAGGAACTAAACAGTAAGAGCGAGTCGTCCTTAATCCCCTTAGTGGCAAGGGACGTTATACAGTAAGAGTGAGTCGTCCTTAATCCCCTCAGTGGCGAGTGACGTTATATAGGAACTAAACAGTGAGCGCAAGTTGTCCATAATCCACTCAGTGGCGAGTGACGTTATACATGAACTAAACAGTAAGAGCGAGTCGTCCTTAATCCCCTCAGTGGCGAGGGACGTTATACAGGAACTAAACAGTAAGAGCGAGTCGTCCTTAATCCCTTAGTGGCGAGGGACGTTATACAGTAAGAGCGAGTCGTCCTTAATCTCCTCAGTGGCGAGGGACGTTATACAGTAAGAGCGAGTCGTCCTTAATCCCCTCAGTGGCGAGGGACGTTATACAGTAAGAGCGAGTCGTCCTTAATCCCCTCAGTGGCGAGGGACGTTATACAGTAAGAGCGTCCTTAATCCCCTCAGTGGCGAGGGACCTTATACAGTAAGAGCAAGTCGTCCTAAATCCCCTCAGTGGCGAGGGACGTTATACAGGAACTAAACAGTAAGAGCGAGTCGTCCTTAATCCCCTCATTGGCGAGGGACGTTATACAGGAACTAAACAGTAAGCGCAAGTCGTTCTTAATCCCCTCAGTGGCGAGGGACGTTATACAGGAGCTAAACAGTAAGAGCGAGTCGTCCTTAATCCCCTTAGTCGCGAGGGACGATATACAGTAAGAGCGAGTCGTCCTTAATCCCCTTTGTGGCGAGGGACGTTATACAGAAACATAACAGTAAGAGCGAGTCGTCCTTAATCCCCTCAGTGGCGAGGGACGTTATACAGAAACTAAACAGTAAGAGTGAGTCGTCTTTAATCCCCTCAGTGGCGAGGGACGTTATACAGGAACTAAACAGTAAGCGAGAGTCGTCCTTAAACCCCTCAGTGGTGAGGGACGTTTTACAGGAACTAAACAGTAAGAGCGAGTCATCCTTAATCCCCTCAGTGGCGAGGGACGTTATACAGTAAGAGCGTGTCCTCCTTAATCCCTTCAGTGGCGAGTGACGTTATACAGGAACTAAACAGTAAGAGCGAGTCGTCCTTAAACCCCTCAGTGGCGAGGGACGTTATACAGTAAGAGTGAGTCGTCCTTAATCCTCTCAGTGGTGCGTGACGTTATACAGGAACTAAACAGTAAGCGCGAGTCGTCCTTAATCCCCTCAGTGGCGAAGGACGTTATACAGGAACTAAACAGTAAGAGCGAGTCGTCCTTAAACCCCTCAGTGGCGAGGGACGTTATACATGAACTAAACACTAAGCGCGAGTCGTCCTTAATCCCCTCATTGGCGAGGGACGTTATACAGGAACTAAACAGTAAGCGCGAGTCGTCCTTAATCCCCTCAGTGGCGATGGACGTTATACAGGAACTAAACAGTAAGAGCGAGTCGTCCTTAATCCCCTTAGTGGCAAGGGACGTTATACAGTAAGAGCGAGTCGTCCTTAATCCCCTCAGTGGCGAATGACGTTATATAGGAACTAAACAGTGAGCGCAACTTGTCCATAATCCACTCAGTGGCGAGTGACGTTATACAGGAACTAAACAGTAAGAGCGAGTCGTCCTTAATCCCCTCAGTGGCGAGGGACGTTATACAGGAACTAAACAGTAAGAGCGAGTGGTCCTTAATCCCTTAGTGGCGAGGGACGTTATGCAGTAAGAGCGAGTCGTCCTTAATCCCCTCAGTGGCGAGGGACGTTATACAGAAACTAAACAGTAAGCACGAGTCGTCCTTAATCCCCTCAGTGACGCGTGACGTTATACAGGAACTAAACAGTAAGAGCGAGTCGTCCTTAATCCCCTCAGTGGCGAGGACGTTATACAGAAACTAAACAGTAAGAGCGAGTCGTCCTTAATCCCCTCAGTGGCGAGGGACGTTATACAGGAACTAAACAGTGAGCGCGAGTCGTCCTTAATCCCCTCAGTGGCGAGGGACGTTATACAGGAACTAAACAGTAAGCACGAGTCGTCCTTAATCCCCTCATTGGCGAGGGACGTTATACAGGAACTAAACAGTAAGCGCGAGTCGTCCTTAATCCCCTCAGTGGCGAGGGACGTTATACAGGAACTAAACAGTAAGAGCGAGTCGTCGTTAATCCCCTTAGTGGCAAGGGACGTTATACAGTAAGAGCGAGTCGTCCTTAATCCCCTCATTGGCGAGTGACGTTATATAGGAACTAAACAGTGAGCGCAAGTTGTCCATAATCCACTCA
Organism: Semisulcospira habei; assembly: GCA_036245525.1. NCBI lineage: Eukaryota > Metazoa > Mollusca > Gastropoda > Semisulcospiridae > Semisulcospira > Semisulcospira habei. The sequence goes on along the minus strand of BTPG01000013.1, from coordinate 8,300 downwards.
GTGGCGAGTGACGTTATACAGGAACTATACAGTAAGAGCGAGTCGTCCTTAATCCCCTCAGTGGCGAGGGACGTTATACAGGAACTAAACAGTAAGAGCGAGTCGTCCTTAATCCCTTAGTGGCGAGGGACGTTATACAGTAAGAGCGAGTCGTCCTTAATCCCCTCAGTGGCGAGGGACGTTATACAGAAACTAAACAGTAAGCACGAGTCGTCCTTAATCCCCTCAGTGGCGCGTGACGTTATACAGGAACTAAACAGTAAGAGCGAGTCGTCCTTAATCCCCTCAGTGGCGAGGGACGTTATACAGAAACTAAACAGTAAGAGCGAGTCGTCCTTAATCCCCTCAGTGGCGAGGGACGTTATACAGGAACTAAACAGTGAGCGCGAGTCGTCCTTAATCCCCTCAGTGGCGAGGGACGTTATACAGGAACTAAACAGTAAGCACGAGTCGTCCTTAATCCCCTCAGTGGCGAGGGACCTTATACAGTAAGAGCGAGTCGTCCTAAATCCCCTCAGTGGCGATGGACGTTATACAGTAAGAGCGTGTCCTTCTTAATCCCTTCAGTGGCGAGTGACGTTAGACAGGAACTAAACAGTAAGAGCGAGTCGTCCTTAATGCCCTCATTGGTGAGGGACGTTATACAGGAACTAAACAGTAAGAGCGAGTCGTACTTAATCCCCTCAGTGGCGAGGGACGTTATACAGGAGCTAAACAGTAAGAGCGAGTCGTCCTTAATCCCCTTTGTGGCGAGGGACGTTATACAGAAACATGACAGTAAGAGCGAGTCGTCCTTAATCCCCTCAGTGGCGAGGGACGTTATACAGAAACTAAACAGTAAGCGCGAGTCGTTCTTAATCACCTCAGTGGCGAGGGTCGTTATACAGGAACTAAACAGTAAGCGCGAGTTGTCCGTAATCCCCTCAGTGGCGAGGGACGTTATACAGAAACTAAACAGTAAGCGCGAGTCGTTCTTAATCCCCTCTGTGGCGAGGGACGTTAAACAGGAACTAAACAGTAAGTGCGAGTCGTTCTTATTCCCCTCAGTGGCGAGGGACGATATACAGCAAGAGCGAGTCGTCCTTAATCCCCTCAGTGGCGAGGGACGTTATACAGTAAGAGCGTGTCGTCCTTAATCCCTTCAGTGGCGAGTGATGTTATACTGGAACTAAACAGTAAGCGCGAGTCGTCCTTTATCCCCTCAGTGGCGAGGGACGTTATACAGGAACTAAACAGTAAGAGCGAGTCGTCCTTAATCCTCTCAGTGGCGAGGGACGTTATACAGGAACTAAACAGAAAGCACAAGTCGTCCTTAATCCCCTCAGTGGCGAGGGGCGTTATACAGTAAGAGTGAGTCGTCCTTAATCCTCTCAGTGGCGCGTGAGTTATACAGGAACTAAACAGTAAGCGCGAGTCGTCCTTAAACCCCTCAGTGGCGAGGGACATTATACAGGAACTAAACAGTAAGAGCGAGTCGTCCTTAAACCCCTCAGTGGCGAGGGACGTTATACATGAACTAAACACTAAGCGCGAGTCGTCCTTAATCCCCTCAGTGGCGAGGGACGTTATACAGAAACTAAACAGTAAGAGCGAGTCGTCCTTAATCCCCTCAGTGGCGAGGGACGTTATACAGGAACTAAACAGTAAACGCGAGTCGTCCTTAATCCCCTCAGTGGCGAGGGACGTTATACAGGAACTAAACAGTAAGCACGAGTCGTCCTTAATCCCCTCATTGGCGAGGGACGTTATACAGGAACTAAACAGTAAGCGCGAGTCGTCCTTAATCCCCTCAGTGGCGAGGGACGTTATACAGGAACTAAACAGTAAGAGCGAGTCGTCGTTAATCCCCTTAGTGGCAAGGGACGTTATACAGTAAGAGCGAGTCGTCCTTAATCCCCTCATTGGCGAGTGACGTTATATAGGAACTAAACAGTGAGCGCAAGTTGTCCATAATCCACTCAGTGGCGAGTGACGTTATACAGGAACTAAACAGTAAGAGCGAGTCGTCCTTAATCCCCTCAGTGGCGAGGGACGTTATACAGGAACTAAACAGTAAGAGCGAGTCGTCCTTAATCCCTTAGTGGCGAGGGACGTTATACAGTAAGAGCGAGTCATCCTTAATCCCCTCAGTGGCGAGGGACGTTATACAGAAACTAAACAGTAAGCACGAGTCGTCCTTAATCCCCTCAGTGGCGCGTGACGTTATACAGGAACTAAACAGTAAGAGCGAGTCGTCCTTAATCCCCTCAGTGGCGAGGGACGTTATACAGAAACTAAACAGTAAGAGCGAGTCGTCCTTAATCCCCTCAGTGGCGAGGGACGTTATACAGGAACTAAACAGTGAGCGCGAGTCGTCCTTAATCCCCTCAGTGGCGAGGGACGTTATACAGGAACTAAACAGTAAGCACGAGTCGTCCTTAATCCCCTCAGTGGCGAGGGACCTTATACAGTAAGAGAGAGTCGTCCTAAATCCCCTCAGTGGCGATGGACGTTATACAGTAAGAGCGTGTCCTCCTTAATCCCTTCAGTGGCGAGTGACGTTAGACAGGAACTAAACAGTAAGAGCGAGTCGTCCTTAATCCCCTCATTGGTGAGGGACGTTATACAGGAACTAAACAGTAAGAGCGAGTCGTACTTAATCCCCTCAGTGGCGAGGGACGTTATACAGGAGCTAAACAGTAAGAGCGAGTTGTCCTTAATCCCCTTTGTGGCGAGGGACGTTATACAGAAACATGACAGTAAGAGCGAGTCGTCCTTAATCCCCTCAGTGGCGAGGGACGTTATTCAGAAACTAAACAGTAAGCGCGAGTCGTTCTTAATCACCTCAGTGGCGAGGGTCGTTATACAGGAACTAAACAGTAAGCGCGAGTCGTCCGTAATCCCCTCAGTGGCGAGGGACGTTATACAGAAACTAAACAGTAAGCGCGAGTCGTTCTTAATCCCCTCTGTGGCGAGGGACGTTAAACAGGAACTAAACAGTAAGTGCGAGTCGTTCTTATTCCCCTCAGTGGCGAGGGACGATATACAGCAAGAGCAAGTCGTCCTTAATCCCCTCAGTGGCGAGGGACGTTATACAGTAAGAGCGTGTCGTCCTTAATCCCTTCAGTGGCGAGTGATGTTATACTGGAACTAAACAGTAAGCGCGAGTCGTCCTTTATCCCCTCAGTGGCGAGGGACGTTATACAGGAACTAAACAGTAAGAGCGAGTCGTCCTTAATCCTCTCAGTGGCGAGGGACGTTATACAGGAACTAAACAGAAAGCACAAGTCGTCCTTAATCCCCTCAGTGGCGAGGGGCGTTATACAGTAAGAGTGAGTCGTCCTTAATCCTCTCAGTGGCGCGTGAGTTATACAGGAACTAAACAGTAAGCGCGAGTCGTCCTTAATCCCCTCAGTGGCGAGGGACATTATACAGGAACTAAACAGTAAGAGCGAGTCGTCCTTAAACCCCTCAGTGGCGAGGGACGTTATACATGAACTAAACACTAAGCGCGAGTCGTCCTTAATCCCCTCAGTGGCGAGGGACGTTATACAGAAACTAAACAGTAAGCGCGAGTCGTCCTTAATCCCCTCAGTGGCGAGGGACGTTATACAGGAACTAAACAGTAAGAGCGAGTCGTCCTTAATCCCCTTAGTGGCGAGGGACGTTATACAGTAAGAGCGAGTCGTCCTTAATCCCCTCAGTGGCGAGGGACGTTATACAGAAACTAAACAGTAAACGCGAGTCGTCCTTAATCCCCTCAGTGGCTAGGGACCTTATACAGTAAGAGCGTGTCCTCCTTAATCCCTTCAGTGGCGAGTGACGTTAGACAGGAACTAAACTGTAAGAGCGAGTCGTCCTTAATGCCCTCAGTGGTGAGGGACGTTAAACAGGAACTAAACAGTAAGAGCGAGTCGTCCTTAATCCGCTCTGTGGCGAGGGACGTTAAACAGGAACTAAACAGTAAGTGCGAGTCGTCCTTATTCTCCTCAGTGGCGAGGGACGTTATACAGTAAGAGCGAGTCGTCCTTAATCCCCTCAGTGGCGAGTGACATTATACAGTAAGAGCGTGTCGTCCTTAATCCCTTCAGTGGCGAGTGATGTTATACAGGAACTAAACAGTAAGCGCGAGTCGTCCTTTATCCCCTCAGTGGCGAGGGACGTTATACAGTAAGAGTGATTCGTCCTTAATCCCCTCAGTGGCGAGGGACGTTATACAGGAACTAAACAGTAAGAGCGAGTCGTCCTTAATCCCCTTAGTGGCGAGGGAAGTTCATCATCATCATCATCATCAGTCCCTTGCCCGAACTGGGCGTTGGGGGGACTGAAAGGCAGCAGCAACAGACAGTGCTCTCCACTGAGTTCTATTTTGGGCAGTGGCAAGCAAGTCTGGCATCTCGAGTTCGGTCCATTCTTTTATGTTTGCGACCCAACTCTTTCTCTGACGACCTCGCCGACGACTTCCTTCGAGAGTGCCTTGGAGGATAGTCTTGGACAAGGTGTTGTGTCGGGTCACGTGGCCAAACCAAGCAAGCTTGCGCCGTTTCACGGTTGCCAGAAGGGGTTCATGTGGGCCCACCAGGGAAGTGACGATGCTCCGTACATATTCGTTGGTCTTGTGCTCGCGGTACGAGATGCGGAGCAACTTCCTCAGGCACTTGTTCTCAAAGGCCTGGATTTTCTTTTCTGAGTCTGCAAGCAGTGTCCAAGTCTCACAGCCGTAGAGTAGAATAGACACTACGAGGGACTTGTAAAGCCTGTACTTGATGGTGAAGCTGATGGAGTTACTTCGCCATATCCTGTCCAGCCTGGCCATTGCGGATGTTGCTGTACCTATCCTGATACGGATCTCTGCTATGCAACTACCGTCTTTGGACAGGGTGGCTCCCAAGTACTTGAAGCTATTGACCTCTTCTAGCTTCTGGCCGTTCATGTGAATGTTGCTGCTGCTGTCGCTTGTGGTGTTGATCATCACTTTGCTTTTATCCGTACTGATCTCCATGCCATAAGACCCTGCGCTACTTGAAAGTTTGTCTGTCAGGTTTTGGAGCTCACTATTGCTGCCTGCCATGAGGTCAATGTCGTCTGCGAATCGAAGATTGCACAGGGATCTGCCACCAATAGAGATTGAAGTATGGTGGTCGTGGAGGGTTTCCTGCATGATCTTCTCCAGGAATATGTTGAAAAGGACAGGAGAGAGCAGGCATCCTTGACGGACACCGATCGTCGTCCTGAAGAACTCGCCTGACTGATTGTTAAGTAGAACCGCGCTGCAGGCGTTCTTGTAAAGCGCTTCTATCATTTGGATCAGTCCCTCCTCTATGTTGAACGATCTCATGACTTGCCAGAGTCCGTCGTGCCAGACGCGATCAAATGCTTTCCTGAAATCAATGAAGTTGTGGTAGAGTTCGCGCTGATGCTGCAGATGTTTCTCGATCAGGACGCGGCAGTTGAAAATCTGCTCTACAGTGCTTCTTCCAACTCTGAAGCCAGCCTGTTCTTCTGCCAGCAGTTCCTCGGCGAAAGTTTTGAGGCGGTTGAGAATGATTCTAAGCATTACTTTGCTAGGGTGACTTATCAGACTGATAGTTCTGTAGTTCTGGCACTGTTTCAGGTTTCCTTTCTTGGGGAGCGGGATCACTAGAGACTGTGTCCATTCTACTGGCCATTTCTTTTGCTCCCAGATCTTTTGACAGAGTGTAGTGAGGACCTTCGTTGTTACTTCTCCTCCATGTTTCAACAGTTCAGCAGGTACGTTGTCTACACCTGGAGACTTTCCTCCCTTCAGGCCGCGTACGGCTGCTTCCACCTCTTCAGCTAACACTGGCAGGTCTTCAGCCTTCCTGGCCCCAGCCTGTTTGTTTTGGAGGATGCTGGTGTCTGGCTCAGCCTTGTAGTTATACAAGTCTCGGCAGTACTCAGTCCATCTGTTTAGTACAGCAGTGTTTTCCGTAAGGAGTTGGCCGCTGCTGTCTTCGATGACTGTGGCTGTTCGCTGTTGAGTCTTGGTGAGGGTCCTTAGCGTTTCATAAGCCTTCTTGCTGTTGCCGTTTGCCATGCCCTCTTCCACGCTACAACACTGGTCTTCAATCCAATCTTCTTTGGCTTCTTTCATCCTCTTCCTGATCTTCTTGTTGACAAGTCTGTACTTGTTTGCTGATGTGAGGTCTTGGCCTCTCTTTTTCTTCCAGGCTCTCCTCTCATCACAGAGATCGAGGATGTCATCGGTGACCCAGGGCTGTTTGCGCTTCCTCTGCTTCCCCAGCACTTCTTCTGCTGTAGAAAGTAACACCTCTTTTATATTTCCAGCAAGGGTGTCTACGTCACAGTCCAAAGTAGCCAAGGCTGCAAATCTGCCTCCCACCTGGGCTTGGAAGAGCTCTTCTACTTCCGGGTCTTTTAGCTTCTGGAGGTCGAATCTGATGCGAGGGCTCTTGCTATCTCGTTTCAATGCCAGCTTCAACTTGAGGCTAGTAAGGACGAGGTTGTGGTCGCTGCCAATATCAGCGCCAGGAAAGGACCTCGTTTGTGCTTTGTTAATGCTGGATTTGAATCGTCGAGGCAGCAAGATGAAGTCAATCTGGTTATGGACCAGGCCTCCTGGCGATTGCCATGTCACTGTTCTTGACTTCTTGTGTGGATGGAGGGTATTAGCAACGGTGAGACGGTGACTCTGTGCGAACTCTAAAAGTCGCAGGCCTCTGTCGTTTGTTTCTCCAAGGCCAAACTTGCCAGCTGTTCCTGCCCATTGTTGGTAGGCGTCAGGGCCGATCTTTGCATTCCAGTCACCGAGGACAGTCAGAATGTCTTTCTTAGGTGTTTTCTTGATGATGTTGTCCAGTTGTTCGTAAAATTCTTCTAATTCTTCATCATCATGATCTGCTGTTGGAGCGTATACTTGAATGATAGTGATGTTGTGCGGTCGGGCGGAGATGCGGATGGAGATTAGTCTGCTTGACACGGGGGTGCAGCTGATGACAGTTCCAGCCACCTCTTTCCTTACGATAAAAGCTACGCCATGTTCGTGCTTGGTTTCTTTTCCGCTGAACCAGATTTTATGGCCTTCATCTGTTGTTGTTTCTCCGAAGCCTGTCCATCGAACTTCTGCAAGTCCTACAATGTCCCAGCGATAGCGCTTCAACTCGTGGGTGAGTTCCTTCACTTTGCCGCACTGGTAGAGTGTGCGAACGTTCCAAGTTCCGATAGTTATTCCTTGCGTGGGCAGCTTGATGGTGGGTTTGGTTCCAGTAACACACTTGTCGCCCCCACCCTGGAGACCTCCAATGGGGTGCGCGGTCGTTGGTGATCCGGGCCCCGACCGATCCGGCATGTTATTCTTATTCTGTTGTTTGTCCATCAGTCCTTTCAATGGGCTTAGGCGAACTTGGCGGCGCCCGTCTCCTCTCCAAGTATTTCAACTGACTGAGAAACGCGTCAGCCCCTCACAACGTTTCGCCCGCCAGCAGAAGCGGTTACCGGGGTGTGGCTAGGTAAAGGACCTGGAGCCAGCTGTGAGAGTTGAGTGCCATGTGAAGACCAGTGCTCCCGCCTGCCCCAAGAGGCGCTGCTGGCAGAAAAGTCAAAGGTACTACTTCTCCATGAACACTCTACACCCCAAGGGAAGTTATACAGGAACAAAACAGTAAGAGCGAGTCGTCCTTAATCCCCTCAGTGGCGCGTGACGTTATACAGGAACTAAACAGTAAGAGCGAGTCGTCCTTAATCCTCTCAGTGGCGAGAGACGTTATACAGAAACTAAACAGAAAGCACGAGTCGTCCTTAATCCCCTCAGTGGCGAGGGACGTTATACAGTAAGAGCGAGTCGTCCTTAATCACCTCAGTTTCGAGGGTCGTTATACAGGAACTAAACAGTAAGAGCGAGTCGTCCTTAATCCCCTCAGTGGCGAGGGACATTATACAGGAACTAAACAGTAAGCGCGAGTCGTCCTTAATCCCCTCAGTGGCGAGGGACCTTATACAGTAAGAGCGTGTCCTCCTTAATCCCTTCAGTGGCGAGTGACATTAGACAGGAACTAAACTGTAAGAGCGAGTCGTCCTTAATCCCCTCAGTGGCGAGGGACGTTATACAGGAACTAAACAGTAAGCGCGAGTCGTCCTTAATCCCCTCAGTTGAGCGTGACGTTATACAGGAACTAAACAGTAAGAGCGAGTCGTCCTTAATCCTCTCAGTGGCGAGGGACTTTATACAGGAACTAAACAGAAAGCACGAGTCGTCCTTAATCCCCTCAGTGGCGAGGGACGTTATACAGTAAGAGCGAGTCGTCCTTAATCCTCTCAGTGGCGCGTGACGTTATACAGGA